>JAUMHQ010000061.1:6185739-6208291 GCA_032361165.1 Enteromius paludinosus | reverse complement strand
ATTACGCCTCTAGACTGTTACGAAACAGTCTGTGTTGTGTTGGAATTTGACCGTTTTTCAGTCGACTTTTGCAAACAATTGATTTATATAAGAAGTAGGGAACGATGGTGTTTGAGACTCACAGTATGTTATGTTCATGTACTTTACTGTTATTATTCAACTATGCCAAGGTAAATTCAGTTTTCCATTCTATGGCACCTTTAATGTATTATTTTAGAAGCAATGTAATATATTATAATTACAGATTAAGCATACACATTGAAGTATGAAGCAATGCTTTATGTCAACTATCCTGATGCAGACATGATATATCATGTCATAAAAGGTTTTGATAGATATACTGTACACAGTAGAAACCTCCAAACAAGCTTTTTCTCCCAAACTTTATGTCCGTATCTCATACAGTGAAACCAAACTGAGAAGAGTGAAGGATGAAGAACACATTGGCTCTCATCTATACCTGGAGGACAGACAGAACACAGAGAGGATGTTTCTCCAGCTCTCTTAGAAGATCTCTGATCCTTGACCAAATGTAAGCGAGGGTAAAGGAGGGAGCAGGTTTGCAAGCATTCAGGAGCTATTAAGGAATGACAATCTTGGGTGTGAGATCACTGCAATGCGGTGCCAATAACACCTGAGGGTAAAGAGCTCCGTGATGAAGACCAGACTGCTGTGCTGGCCTCATTCACAAAAACACAAGAACACAATCACAGAGCAGAAAAACACTTTCATTGTCATCCTCGTTTCGCGTGTACAAAAGAACAAGGCTTTTAGACTCTGGGCAAATAACAAAGCTATTTTATATGACAAACACTCACATGCTATATCTCCATCTTATTCAAACTATAAAGAGGAACGGAACACACTATCTTTTGTTGATATCAGAGTGCTTCTAATCAAGCCCTCAGCAAATTCATCAGTCATTTAGCTACAGAATATTTGGGAAAATTGGGTCAGGTTCAAAACTGTTTTTATCAAGTGAGGTATAGATAAGTAAATTGTAATAAATAAAGTACTTACTGATTTGACTTTCTACGCTACAGTTCAAAAGATTAGGGTCAAATGTAAAATTTCAAATAATCCTAAAAAAAAATAAAAAAAATAAACAACAGCTAAATCATGGTCTCCACGAAACAATTAAGCAGAAAATACTGGCACAGCAGACAATACCTTTTCTGATATTTTTGCAAGTGCATGTCTTTCTACAGATATCTGATGTCAAAACTGGAGAACAAAAATAAAGAAGGAAAATATTAGGTAAACACATTTTCTTGTATCCCAGAGTTATCAGGGTATTGTTGCACATGTAAACATCCAGCATTGGATTTAATGAATATTTTTTGGTGGCATTTTGTTTGATGAACAATTTTATTATTATTGGTTCGAGGCCAAATGTCCACTTAATGTGCAAAATCAAAACGGGAATTATGAAAAGCTACTTACAATCACTGCTTTACAGTAACATACAGTAGGAGAAGACCCGGTGTAACCCCCCACCACTGGACCGCGGGGACTCCCTGCATCTGATCAGCAGATGGGTCGGCCATTATTAAATGTAATTGGTGGTAATCTTAGGTGATTTTTTATTTCGGTGACACTTCATTTTCTACAATTCTCGCCTCCTGCCTTTCAAGTCACCTAAGTGCAGCATTAAGTGCTGGAGTGAGACCGAGCTTGTGCCAGCATTTAATGTTTTCAAGTCTTCAGAGATGCTGGCAATGGAAAGCAGATGTCTGAAGATGCAGGAGTACTGCAGAACAAGACAGGGCTTCAGAGAAGATGTGCGTATGCGCATGTGCGCCAGTGCATGTATGTGTGTGTATCAACTCTTACGCACGTCAAACATGTAAGTCTACAGAACAACAAGCTGCCAAAACCACAAGATAGATGCGTCTGGAAATGCGCCGTGACATTTCTACTCGGGCCACTTCAGCACCATAAATCATAGCATCCACACTTAAACAGTTAATGATGATCAGAACTCTCTGATGCACTCTTCCTCTTACATTCAGTGCTCTTTTTCGGCCTTATTAACTCGTTAGTGGGGCTAGCTAAGGTGGGCATAACTATTACTAGTGTTCATACTTGGGGTTAGGGATTAAACGTTTACATCTGGTATGCCTCAAATCGTGCGGCTTGTTGAGGAAACAAGCTTTAATACTTTTCTAAAGGATCTGACAAGCAGTTTTATCTGGTGGACCATAAAATTAACAACAACAACAACAACAAAAAATCTAATAGATTTATATCATGTGATATTATAAAGGCTTGGGAAGGAAACCACCTTGCAAGCTTCAAATCAAGTTTTATTTCCTGTATACATTAAAAAAAAAATTATTTCATTCTGTCCAATGCCCTCCTCCAAGGCTACGAATACAAACATAAATGTATAAATTAAAGTAATTTCAATATTGTCCATTTTAAAGCTAAATTTAACATCTGTTTTTATGATTAGAATGATTCGAATTCTATCAAGCTAAGTTAAATAATCCTTACACATTATAATTTAGTAATTAAGGATTGTTCAGTTATTCAACTAAATTTGATTTGATGGAATTCCACTATTAATGGAATTATTATGGCATTATTTGAAACTTTCAAAAGTATAGATTTCACATTTTCTTCAGAAAAATATAAACATCTAGTTTATGTTTCATATATTATTTCTCTGCTTCTCTTGCTGTCTTTTGCTTTCTTTTCAATGGTACTGTCCTCTTTTGTTTTCTGTCAGAGACCAGGTCAGCAGACACTGAGCAGTGGAGCTTATACTGGATTCTCTTGCACTCTTCAACACGACTGTCCTGTGCAGATGTTACATATTACAGACGAGAGCCTTTTCCATGTTTAAATCTCATAACTCGTGTCTATACTTGTGTCTCCACACAGACCCGGAACTTATTTGTTTGCTTAGTAATGAATGTTTGATTGAAAACCTGAGGGTACAACAAAATGAAAAATAACAAAGTCTAGGGAAAGGTTTCCCTTAAACAGGTGCCTGGCCTTGCAAGGGCAGGGGGAAAAGAGACTTGATTAAATTACGAGGGGCTGAAATGACTTTGTTATTCTTGCTGGATTATTGGTACCACCAGACCAGGTTTTTACTGAGGATGAAATTGGTTTGCTATGCCAGTTTCTGTAGGAAGACAAATCCTGATTTGTGTTTCGCTTCCAAAGTAAAAAATGCCACGTTTAGCAAAAATCTATTCTTTAGCCAGTTTTTCATGTCAAAGGAAACAAGGTACACCAAAAGCAAAGAATATGTTGGAGGTTTTATGGAGGAACCACTCTTGTGTCAGGGTTATTAACTAAAGCTAAAAATATTAAAGAAAATAATTATTGATTTTTTATATATATATATATATATATATATAATTTATTTTTATTTAGCTAGCTGCTATTTAGTCTGTTGAAGGACCAAAATTACTTTAATAAATAAAAATATGTAAAAATCATATATTCATATAATCGCATATATAAAAAATGAATAGAATATTGAAAATGAATGCATATTAATACACTGAATATTATGTAAATATTGGTAAAAACTATAATAGTATATCAATTAAACATCACCAAACATCAATGACACTAAAATAGCATTATGTAGAATAAAATATTTTTATATTTAAGATTTTGTTATATATTAAATAAACACACACACACACACACACACACATATATATATAAAACATTAAATTATTTATATATTAAAATGTCAAATATATTATTTTTAGGTGTAAAACTTAAACTTACATTTAGTAGAAATACTAAAATAATTAAAAGGAAATTAATATTCTGTCATAATATACTTGTGTCTTTAGGTGGAGTACATGTCATCATGACAGTGTCTATCAAGTTCCAATTAAAAAATAAGAAAAAAGTACCACGAAAGTATTACAACATAGTCATTTGTAGTAGTTTATTTTTACTTTTTCGTAATGATTTGTTGTATGCAAAAGACCAAAAAAAAAAAGCTTATGGGTTTGGAACAACATGGACGCTTACTAAAATATAACAGAATTTTGATTTGTGGGTGAGCTATTCCTTAAAGGAACTATTTACAGCACAGCAAAGATTTTCTCATTTGTAACCACATGAAAGGTTTCACTTTCAGTTGCACAGACAAAATTAATTTATAAATAATAAGCTTAAAGATCTGCTGTAACATTATATCCGCACAAGAGTCCATCAAACAAAAGAAGATAAATCGCTTGCTCGTGAGAGGGACAGACGCAGCTGGCCACTGATTTCGTAATAGCCTCGGCTCCTAAAACAGTCCAAACTGACCGCAGACTACTGAACACAAACAAACACAAAACACTGCCTGCACTACTCCTACGGTTCAATGACTAAACCGCACGCTTGGACCCGAGAACCTTATAAATCAAGCCTTACAGTGATTAAAGCATTACATGGCCATTTCAAAACTGTAACACACACACACCTAGGCAAAAAAAAAAATCCAAAAGACAATCCGTCCTGTCTGTGATCAGGCCAGGGACAAACTTCTTGAAGTGCTTCCAGACGTCATGATCAATTGTTGATGTTCTTCCATACCTTTATTGTAATTACTGGGTTCCACTTGGGCATGTCACCACCTGCTGGTGACTGGCTGTCACTGGAGGAGCCTATGAGTCTGTCCTCTGTGGACTGACGTGGGTGGATCTGGACCACCATCGCTTCGGTTTCCAGTAAGCCGCGGGTGAGGCTGGGTCAGGGTGGTGCTGAAGAACCTGGCAGAGCTTTGGCGGTACCCATTGTGCCAGTGATGGGGTTCATGGCTCCAGCTTTTCAGTTTGTAATGGATATGCTCTCATCAAATCAAATAAGATACAACGCAACTCCTGTCACCTAAATTACTTTTAAAACTGTCTAAAGCCACAAGCATTTTAGGCTTCTTTTTCAAAATCAACAGTCATCTTCAGTGCTGCCATTATCTTCAGTAGTTTTGATCATGATTCTTATAAAAAATGTCAAGTAATGGTCACCATCTTCTGATGCCAATGCTACTGTGTCACTTTGTAAAGTAAAGATGGTCAGCTTTATGGGCTTGTTTTCCGAGCTAAATTCTTGTGCAAGAGGTTCAGAAACATTAGCTTCAATATGGAATTGTTTCCACAGGACAAATAAATAAATAAATGGTATTGCAACTTTTAAACATATAATTATGACTCTATATCTTACAATTTTGAAAAAAAAAAGTCAGAATCGTGAGATATACACTCAATTCTGAGGAGAAAAGTCCAAATTTGGAGATATGAACTCAAGTCTGAGACGAAAAGCTGTGAGATCCCAATTCTGAGGAGAAAAGTCGGGATTGGGAGATATTAATTGCAAGAAAAAAGATCAAGAGTGGCATTTACCTTTTTTATTTTTTTATTCTGTGGCAAAAAAAAACTGAATTGCAAGACATAAACTCAGAATTGAGGAAAAAAAGTAATTGCAAAAAGTAAACTTTTTTTTTTTAAAAAAGTAACATTTGTGAAAAAAAAAAAATTGATATCTTGCAATTAATTTTTTATTTTTCCCACCTTAGAGTTGTAATATAAATAGTTGCAATTCCTTTTTCATTGTTTTATTCGGTGGAGGAAAAATGCTTCCATAACTCAAAGAGCAATCAATCAACTAAAATGATTTTCTGTTGTTCTATTAAATTCTATTCTCTTTAGAAAAACTAAATCACATCATGTCCCCTTAAAAATAATGCACTGCAAAAACAGAACAAGAACAAGCTTGTTTTACACCGAACAGTAGTAAGAAACGGTCAAGATACAAGATGAGGTTACTGGCAAGGATTTTACATCAGGCCCACTTAAATCTATAGAGTGTGAAATACTGGGGCTGATTACAATGTAAATGTGTCAGTAGCACAGGGCTGCAGTACATTCCTGTGTCTTGTGCTGTAAAAACCTACAACTTTAACATTAAGACTCAAGGTTCCTCATCACAGGCTGCTGTTCTGGCTTTTATGGGATCTTGACGGCTCTTTGGGGCTCTGTAAAAAAAAAAAAACGTTAGGACCTCAGAGGTCCTGCTGCAGTGAAACTGTATGGGTTGCATTACGTAGCTTTGTGTGCATGCATGTGTGCAACGTACGTAGAAATATGCGACTATTTAGTCATTCTAAGCTCTGAGACAAGACAAACAGGCCAAGTTTGAACAGAAATAAAGCTTTTCTGATGAAGCAAAATGCTTTGCTTTCTCTTTTTTTCCACTGTGTAGTCATATTTAAATACTCTTGTATTCCCTCCAAAGATGGTGTGAAATTAATTCCGTTTGCAAAATATCTTTTCGCACTAAATCAGGCTGTCAAGGTTGTGACTTAATAATAAACTTCTCGCATAATCCTTATTATGAAAACTGCCCTTGTAATTAAAAGTGAAACGCAGTCCTGTACGGCCTCCAACGTTCTAAGCACAAATTCCTGTATTGTATGAGTCAAGGCTAATATTTTCATTTGGAGCATTCCTAAGGTATGACAGCTAATGGTCAGCAAGCCATTTCCAATAAATACATGACGAAGGGAGTTTTATTATATACTCTGAGCCGTCCTATTAGCTTGAAATAAAAGTGTCTAAATCGACCAATAACAAAAAGTCAATGGCCGACCTGTCACGATCTGAACACAACTGTATTGGCCCACATTACCTAGTATGGCGTTCACTTTAGTCTGCTTCCAATATTTACAAGCAAGCCTGAAACTGTGAGAGAATTCGATTGAATGCAGATGGCAGGAAGTTCCACTCAAATGACAGTGGCCAAATTCAACCGCAAAACATGAGAGGAACCTCATAAGCACACATTGCATATCCTCTTTCCAAATGCTGGTGCGCTTGTCTGAAGCTAAAGAAGATCATATACATACCTCCTTACATTCAAGACACCGATAAGGTTGCAAAGGACTTGTATTTCAAATACATAGTTTATCATGGGGCAAGAATTGTTTTGGAAACCCCTTGACAGTTGCCGTTTGGTGACAGAAGTGCTTGTAATTGGGTCGTAAATAAATCGAACAATGTTTGACAACGATTATATCATTTTCTACGCGGTGCAACTCTCTACGGGATCCTTTGTTTTTAGATGGTAAAACCAGATGGTTACGTGAGGAACACAACGGCGTATTTCATTTCCTATTTTTTTGTTATGGTTGTTTTAGTGGAGGAAAAAATAATGGAAGCTTTCTTTCAGAATAAGACGTTCAAAGCAGTCTGTGTAATTGGTCTGGCTTTGAAGTCTCAGGCAGGGATCGGGATAAAATCTTACTAGCTGCCTCGCACACTGACTAGTCTTGTTGATTACGAAATGACTGGGCTCCACCATGTTTTCTGAAGACTTTTTTTAGGAGCCATGATTTGCTTTGACAACAGGGGCAGAGAAGGAAAAGCTTTTATTTTTATTCGATTATTCATCTTGTTTCATGTTTCCCACTTCGAGCCCCACGCTTTCCTATTGCATTGTGCTGAGATGACCAGTCCAAGCCGAAACAAGAACATAATCCCAGCTGATATCCCCAAACAAATGTTATCTGTAAATTCACAGCAGATGACCGAGATGGCTGTACGCCGCAATGGGAAACTAACTTAGTCACTATCAAAGCTCTCTCTCAGTCAAGCATCATGGCCATGGTTAAGGCTGTTTCGGGCTTTGAAGAGCACAATGGAGTAATTCAACCCGAGGCAATTTCGTAAATAAATATAACTGTCAAAAATGAGTCCATGCTGACTCTTGATTCTTTCTAATATGAATATTGCATCAGAGAGCTCCAAATCAATAACTGTGTTTACAAGAACATCATTTTCCAATTAAGCTCCAGATTTCGGTCAAAGGAAGATTTCACTGACAAATGAAAATTCTGTCATCATTTTCTCACCATTTTGGCATTCTTAACCCACATGAATTTCTCTCACTGATCACACAAGGAGAAAAGGCAATTTCCCATGCTTTTCTCTATGCAATTACAATGAAGCTTCAAAGGGGTAAAAGAACCAGTATTAAGGCATCCAGATGACTCTAGTGAAGCCAGTAGCAATGTCTGATTCTTTCAGAAATCAGTGAACACTGAAAAGAATTACACTAAATATTTTGCATTAAAACTGATTTTTAGCTACATTTAAATAAAATAAATGTTTCAAAATCATCAAAAAATCTGTTTATTTAAATGTACCTAAAATAAATTACTTTTTTACTACATTCAATTAATCTTTTTTTCAGTGAATTAATTTGAATGATCCATTTTTAATAAATCAGACTCATCAGTCTCAATAATTTCTGGCAGCTGAAAATGCAGCTTTGCCATCTTAGGAATACGTTACATAATAAAATAAAATAAACTGCAGTTCTAAATTAAAAATAGCTGTTTTTAGCTGTAATTTTATTCAAATAAATTATTGTACAAAGCATTTAAAATCAAACAGTGCTGTAAATGTATATTGCATTCAGTCAATCTTCTGAATAAGGTGTTTAAATGATGCAGACAAACTGATAATATTCTTGCTTAATCAAACAACCAAAAAGTCAAGTAAAGTAACTGGCTTGTGAAGTTTACAAATAAGCACAGGGGACCTAACAAGACGACATATTTCATATTCTCAGAATACATTCAGGGATGCCTGTGTTTTTCCATCACCCCTCAACCTGCATAGAGTTTCAAGCCACACATATCCCCGTACGGAAGTAGGCAAAACAATGTGACTCTTTTTTTGTTTTGCGGGGTATCATCCTCACAAACCAAAGGATCACTCTAAACCGACCCCCTTTTGTAGCTCCCCCTAAACTCCTGTCCCGCTCAAGCCCCTGGTAACCCGAGAAGGGACAGATCAGCAGACAATATACATCATCACACATCAAACGGGGCCCTCACAATGCAGACGTCCCCAGAGAGGAGAAGAGAAGGTATAGGGCATCCGTCAGCACAGGAGCCCCTGGTCAGGAATAACACGGCGGCTGCCGGTTTGAGAAATGAGGGCTGAAGAACCGAAAAAAAAGGGACAGCCGAGGCGGCATGCATAAAAAAGCAGGGTATCATGGGGTGATTTTAATAGAAATTCTTTCAATATTAGTCCAGTTTTGTAGAGGAAGGTGGTAAATAAAGGGGTATTTATGCAGACAGCGTGTCATATCCAGCTGAGGAGACAGGCCACCATCAGCGTAGTTTAAGAGCAACCCTATTCTCACCATGCAAGCATTCAGTACGTATTTTTTCAGCTTGCTTGATAGCCATCTTTTACTTGACTACATGTGGTAAACAGCGTCATTACAACAAAATGCCTTGAGTTATGGCTCAACTAACAAGTTCACGGTTCGATTCCTGATCCAGAGCTGCAGAGTTTGGCTAATGTATCATAAACAGCGCCTGCAAGTCAGTCAGCTAGTGTTTGGTGGACCTTTATTTCCTCTCAGGGCTGTAAGCATGACTTAACACCAGCATTTTCACGCAACCTGGCATCAGCCGTGCGTTTATGAACTATAAATCATATTCATTTCATCCCCGGACTTTTCCAAAAAAGACTCCAAACCCATAAAGAGTTTGTTTTTCATTTCACTCTGAAAGAGCTTTGAAATGCAAATGTTTGTTTCCTTCGCGAGAAAAAAACAACTCGAAATTTGAGGCGAATTATGAATTCTTGCCATTTTACATCATCGCTAATACAAACATGTTAAAAATGGGTCCATGGTGGGTTCCTACGGCCTTTTTTTGTGTGCTTTTAAATGAGTGAGTTTTGGCTGGTAGTAGTGTACATATCCTAATGATTTGCTAGCCAATTATTGGACTTGGTCCCTGCTTTCAGAGCTCCTTGAGGCTTGTAGAAAGCTGGCATCTACAAACTGTACAAACGTGTTTTGACGTGCAGCCGGTGGTCACCTCGGCATCGCCAGTCTATCGGCAAGTCTAATAAGTCTATATGACATGCTACAAACCGAAATATTTTACAGTAGTTACTGTAGTTCGTCCTGTAGCTGACCGCATTTTGCCTTTGAGTGATGTGATTTGGTCTAAAAATGTGTCATGTATTTCCTTTATGTGGACCACTGTTTGTTCAGTCAAGGCTGTGTGCATAATTTGACTTTTAAGGAATAAAAGAAAGAAAGTGCTTATTTCACAGTGGCACATCTAGCTAAAAATATGAACTCACTGAACAGCATTCACATTTAGAATCACTCATTTAAAATTGTTAATGGCTTTTACCATGAAGCGTTCTGGGGTGATGTGCATTTATCAAAAAGTACAAGCAAACAAAATGAGTCACTGAGATAATGATGAAAAAGCATGCACAACATCGAAAACATGCACATCGAAAGCTATTACGCAAGACTTTTTTCTTTTTTGCTGGCTTCCCTACATTTTTCTGCCATCAAGTAATCCTCAGAGACAATCCTTCTATTTGTCACTGGAGTCAAGTCAAAACTATATGGAGTCAATAAAAGCACAAAGTGATCTGAAGATGTGGCTAACCCCATGTAAACAAAGAGAACATATGAAAATACAACTCAAAGTCCTTTTCAAGATGTGTGGTTGGCAGCAACATGGTGAACTGGAATGAGAAACACGTTTAGAAAGCTCCGTGCTTCCAATCGCAGAGGCATTCAAGAAACAGAGGAGGAGGGCGTGGGAGAACCAAAAAGGCCTTCGAAATGAAGCCGCATGTGTAACGTCATTTCTCTCCATATGCTTCACTGATAAGATGTTTGCACAAACATGTTGTAACATTACAGAGACGGGATTGCTAGTTTAATGAGTGATTTGGCGTAAATGCTAAAGTAAATGTCAAGATCCATATGGCACATCAAGTAATCGAGATCTAGTCGGTTAGTATGGCCCTCCTGGTAGAAGCTGGAACTACACCATTATTTTAAAATTAACATACTTTTAAAAGTAGTAGTAAAATACTGTAACAGATTACATATAAAAAATTTACCACATTTGCCATTTACAAAGTTACTTAAATGACAAAATTGAATGTTTGTGGTATATTTTATAGTTTTGAATTAAAAAAAATATTTTAGAAATTTTACAGCGTGACTGGCCAAAATACTCTATTGGGCTATGATCAGAATTTTCGATTCTTCGATAACCCACTAACAGTAGGTAACTTTGCAACTACATGTAAACTAGTAGTCATTAGAGTATTAGTAGACTGTCTGCTTAATATCTTCACACTTTATATTGACTTGTCCACAACATACAACACACTGACTATGAGAAACTTTGCATGTATGTTTACGTATTCTGCTAGCCCTGAAAATACTCTGAGAGTTAAAAGACATGCATTTGTAAATTAATGAGAATTAGTTGACATGAAGTTGATGTGTAGTTTCAGAGTTACTTATAGTTAGTAGAATGTCTAAAGTGTATCATCAAAATAAAGAGTAACCAAAGGCTCATATAAGGTTTTTAAAACTTGAAGCTGTAACATTTGAATATGAATGTTAACAGTTACTTTCACCGAAAAAAACAAGCCATAGACACATTTTATTAAAGGTCATATGACAAGGATTTAAATGGACAAAAATCATTAGCCATGATTGCTAACGGATAACTTTTTCTAGGTAATTCTCTTGACATCATGCGTTAACTTGGCTGAAACCTCAATCACTGTAAAGGCTCACAGACTTGTTATGACACTACAATCCTCTAGGCAGTCCACTGTCTCCACTCTGTAACATCCTTGAAAATAAGTGTGCCGATTCTAAAGAGAAACCAGAGCCTTCAGATGAGCGCGAGCGTCTCCGGTAAGGCTCGCTCACATGCAACCCTGCAGACAGAAGGTATGTGTTAGTCACTGTTTGATTCAGACATATTTTCGACGAAGGCTCATTGAGAAACAGGGGCTGTTTTGACTCGGTCATCTCTGAGAAAGCCTGGTCTTGGAGACTAGCGGCATTTGCAAAAGATTAGCGGGCTAGCTCTCATCTACTGTGCTCAGGTCAGGTAGAGTGCAGTAAGCAGACAGTTATAATGCTGATATCTCTCCATCTACACCAGGCAGGAACATTCCTACAACATGAATGGCCTAATCCAATTAAGCCCCGCAAAAGATTTGACCTTTGGGTACGAAGGTTAGGTTTTCAGGTATCCCCAGGCAAAATTTTTTGCAACGTAATGCAATTTCTTTATGTCGCATATCAGTAAATCCCTTTTGATGAATCTTTCTACCGCGAGTTCCCGAGCATTAAAGTCTCAATCGATCTTTCTGTCAGTGTAGAGAGCGAATATGCTTTGTCATTGCGGGAACAGGCCCAGTTGGGGTGCGTTCGCAGTGTAACACAGCGAACGCAGATCACTCTGCCTTAACCTATCATTAGCCAAAAGAATAAATGCAAACCAACTGTGCGAGAACAATAAAATAATTTGTCAAGGGAAAAGGGTGCAGATAAATTCTGGGACTCATTTTCCAGCTGGCCTGAGAAGCGAAATCTCTGGCCAAGTCCACAGCACCTGGCTGTCAGGGCTTTCATACGGCCTTACTTCATTTCAGTTTTTAAAAAGCTAAGCAGTTAGGTCATACACAACACCAGCGCCTTTTTTCTGGATTAGTCAACGCTTGACTTTTTAGGGCAAGAATCAAGTAAACAGCAAAAACTAGCTAAACACACCACGGCTCCAAACTGAATTTCTCTTTTTTTTTCCTCCTCTGAATATTCTTGTCAGAAACTGCGAGTGATATATAGCAACTGTTTCCTGCCGCCCGTATCATCTTTTTTACTTTAAATAGGAACCTTGCGAAGTCGGGCGTTGCTTTATGCGTAGATTTAGGAGCGCTAGCAAATCAGTTATATGGTAAAGCGTTGCTTCGTAGACCTGGCCCTGCTGTAAAGCGCGAACGTGGAGCCAAGGGAAGGCCGTAAATGTCAAGCACAGCCTGGACAACAGAGTGACCTGGTTCTGATTAGGCTGAGATTGTTTTCGTTTCCACTTTCTCCACGGAGATATTGAGCACACACATACATACTCATTGCTTGCATTTCCATAGGACCCAGCAATGTCTAACCTCCCTCACATGTGTTAGTTCAATAAGAAACACACGTGCATGAGACATGAAGGTTACGTGTGACAGACACGCTCAACACGGATTCCTCGCTCTGTCACTTACAAATGTGACCTGGAGGTCATCAGGCATACTTCCCAGTTTTCCTGTAACAGTGACATTGTTGTCTTTAACAGCTAACAGTAGCATCCATTAGATATCTTAAAAATGATGGGATAGTCAAGCAGATTAGCACCCAGAAAGGCTTTTCTCTAGCACTCTAGATGCACAAGCCTGGTTGAAAGAAAAATCGAGCAGTCTGCCATAATGGGATGTCTTATTTCTCATATTAATGGAACGTTTGACACTGGAATTAATTCTATGTCAACACTAGAGAAGTATCTTAACGTTTATGGTACATTTGGTGCAGCGTGATGTTCTCGCACACGCACGCATAAAGGGGTGACTCCAGTGGAACGTTTGGCACAGGCTAAGTCCTGGAAAACTCATCTGTGAGATTGTGGTGAGGGCTTAAAGAGTGAAATAGTGGGGAAATATTTGTGGTAGGTGATAAGTCAGCAAACTCAGTGCAAATTGTAAAAAGCTGAAGTCAACATTCATTCCTCAAATTCCTCTCATCCTGTTAAAGGGCCGGGACGCATTAGTCTCTCTCCTCTTATGCTCTGCTTTCTCATGAGCTATTGCAGCCATATCTCAAATGCTTTATTAGGGATTTTGTTTCTCCTTGCGCGTTTAAATGTAAGGTCTGTCACATATTTACAGTATTCGGCATCCATATTAAATGCATTCACACTGTCAAAATAGGCAGCACTGAGAGTACAGTTTTAGCAATTAGACTATCTGTGATTTAGAGAAAACATACTGAAAACACATTTTAAACCTACCAATCACAGTCTTTTGCAATATAGGCTTCTATTAAGCAACACAAAAATAATTGATGAACTAATCATCAGTCAGCTGAAAAAAGACAATGCAAGCTCTACACGTGTTACACAGATATTTTAATGACGTTTTAGAGCTGGTCTAATAGTGCTTTCCTCTAGCTCAAATAGTAGAGCATGGGTTCCCAGGGAAAGCAAATGCTGATAAAATGTAAAAAAAAACACAAAAAAACAACGCAATGTAAGTCACCTTGGATAAAATTCTCTGCTAAATGCATACATGTAAATAACTGGTTATAATAAATGCATTAAAGAACGCAAAAAAAAAAAACTAATCGGACTATACTGATTGAACTGTATGTTTTTGTGTCATTAACACACTCCCACATAATTGTTAAGTAATTTATCTTGTGTAACTTTCCTAATTTTCAAAATTCATTAAAAAAACCTGGTCACTATAGTAATGTTTAGTGTATTTTATTTATGATCTGCAAAGTTCATATACAACACAACAATGCCACTTAAAGGTGCAGTACACTAATCATCGAACAATTACTTAATCTTAAATAAAGGATTAATCAACGCACACTAGTCATTGGGTAAACAGTTGATTGCAATGGATGTTTCTGATTCAAGTACAGTAACATAAGAGAGGAATTGGACTACGTTGGTTGCTTTATACATTCCTCATTCATAGACGCAAAAGAATCAATAAGAAACAATGTTTTTGTGCATTCTGTTGCAAACTCTTAAAAAAATAGGCCTAATGCCAAATACACTCAAGAGTGCAGATGCATGCAACCATGCAGATGGTTAACAGAATAATAGTATTTTTAATATACAGGAAAAAATGTTCCTGGTATTTTTTCGTATATTTAAATTTCACCAGTTATTTTCCCAAGTAACACTTTCCTTAATTTATGTCCATGTTTAAAATAAATATGTAACCTAAGTAATTAAATAAATAAATACACATAACCTAAATTGAATTTTAATTCCTTCATAGAGCCTGTAAGGGCATGTCTGCCATTGCTGTGACGCGCACACCCTGCAGACAAAGTCTGGTCTAAATTTTTACAAGGCACGTAACAATTATTGGTCAAAAGTTCTTGTATTTCGCACTAAGAATTCTCATAACGTTAAAAAAAACTGAAGGAGCAGGAAAAAAACTGATCGGATAGTCTGTGTCGTGGGAAATTGTGTCCTCTTATCATTCGCCGGCATCTTTTTCTCCAAATATTAACCTGCCAAACTGCTGATTTCAATTTATGCTTTAAATCTGAGTAAACACCCCAGAGCACTGTGTGGAGATGAGACGACAGAGTTGTCTGACAGAGAAAAGTTTAATAATGTTTGGTGTTCTTTTAACCTCGCTCTGAGCATGTCTCCGTCTGAGTAATCCAACAGCCGCTCGACGGAAACAGGAAGTAACAATGCTCAAAGCTTACAGATCTGTGACTGCAGACTGTTCTGAAATGCCTAGAAAAAAACTTTCAGCCCTAAAGGTAAGATGAATCCGATCGGACTTTCGCTAGACGTGACAAAAATGTAATAAAAACAGCACAAAATCATTAGTTCCACTCCATGATGTCCATGATGTCTGGTATTCACACAAATATTAGCTTTGTTAAAGAAAATGAGGACGTAAATGACATTTTAGTGGTGTTTTTATGTGCTTACAGCAAACAGTCTGTCTTGGAATATTTATTAACGTCTGTCAGTTCCTTTTTTTGGCCTTTGAACTGCAAGAGGTCAAGTTTTCTTGACACATGCTCAGCTGGGAAGGTGGTGAAATGTGATTCCTGTGGCTGTACCAAGAAGAACTTTACTAGACAAAAAGGCAATGAAAAACAATAAATGCACAAAGGTTTTTCATCTTACTAGCATTCCCTTCTCAACCATCGTTACCCACACACACAACAGCATGAATACATAAAATGTACAGCCTTCAATGATTTTAAAGACGAATGGCTCCCATCACATAATCCAGATCTGTTCGTTAAAGTGAAGTGTTTTCATTCGAAACAATCTGCATTCAGGGCTCATGTCAGGTTATTAGCCGTCAGAAATCCCTGAGCGTAATGTAATATTACACTCGGTTGGTGTTGGATCACTAGCGGACGAGAGAATAACTAATTCTTCCAGAACCCTGCGCTTTATTAACAACCAGCAATAAAGTATATAAACTGCACTATTAGACTTTATAATGTATTTCATAGTCCTCAAGGGTCATTCCAGCCAATCAGATTGCAGACTGAATGGGCACTGCCCCATGGCAGCTTCCTGGCACGATGGAACTACCAAACAACAGAGAGGATATAACCGTGCCTACTGGAATGATGTCTGCTCTCTGCTAATGAAGGAATAAATGTTTGCGCATTTGTTTTTGACCACTTGGATGAAGCCAGCGCTCGATTGGACGGCTGACGTGCCCAGACTTGTAAAAAAGAAGGTCTAAGGACTGGCAGAAAACGGCTTATGAATCTGTCTACTTTCACTACGTCCTCTATATAAATTAAAGGCGGTATGTGAGGCCAGATTTAGTTTGTACCGAGGATCTGCTGTAATCTTTGTGGTATTTCTCGATATAAAAGAATAATACTTATTCTAATAAAAGACCCACCAGGGAACTTGGCACTGGTTTTGCTATCCATATTTATGTTCTATTAAACAGGCAAGTGAACTGGGAGGAGTAGAAAAAACAGCTGTATTGGTACAAAAAGCAGCGGGGTGTCAATCGCCATCCGTCACCTTTAACACTAAATCAACAGTGGATACAAAGGGTCACGGCCACCGAGCCGTCTTGCAGTGTCCCGCTACGGGAAGCCAGGGCCCTCGTGTCCGCTTTAGGCCTCGCGATCAATGCGGCCACAAAGAGAATTTTTCTTTGTTGGAGCAAACGAGCACCCGGCCAAGAACAGCAAGTGCCACTGTCTAAATGTAAATCAAAAAACCACCCGCGTGCACGGTCACACGCACTGAGAAGTCTGGAGACGCAGTTGCTGCCGTCTAAAAATGCATGAGTAATTCGGCCCATGTAGATGTGCGGTTAGCTGTGGCATGTCCCCCTGGCACAGGCCTAGAGCGAGTAGCCCCTTCATCTCAGTACGGAGTCAGGGAGACAGAGCGAGTAGGCAAAACAATCAGATCCATTTCACATGAGGCAGGAATTCGACCCCTATATCAAAAAGCAAGAGGGAAAAAAGGTTGGAGAGTGTGGGCGCATTTTTATGAGTGATTCTCAAGACAAGGTCCAAGCTAAAAATACACTTTATGATGACACATCGGAGCCAATTCTGTTTTTCCTCCATTTAAGCCCAGGTCCAGAGCACATTTCCTCTGGTATTCCAGCGATATTTCGACACTTATTCAAACCAGATAATATTTTTTTAACAGAATTATTGGTTTGAGGGTTGTATTGGCAGGACGAGAGTGCCCTTCAAATGAAGGATGATTCAGGCCGTTTCTTTGGCTTGGTATTACACATCCCGCAAGCATAAATAAAACAAAACTGGACATTGCAATGACATCACAGGTGCCATAAAAAGCCTAAATTGTAGCTATAATCCAACCAGCAATAAAGGTCGTCGGCGTCTGAATGTTTTTACCTCAGGATTGATTAAGTAGGTTGAGGTTTTACATATTATTTGAAAAACAACAACGGAATGATACCAAACCATAATGTTTGCACATCAGATGCTGTAATCTTCTAAAACCACAAGAGCAGCTTTCATCAAACGCTACTCGATTCGATTATAAAATGTGTTTCAGGCTCTTTTTTATGCCTCACCGACCGCATCTTTCTCTCAAAAATAAGCTCGTAAACTCCCAACCAAATTAAGCTGAATCAACACTCGAGACGGTCCTCTAGAGACCTGTTTGTGAGAAATGATTCAATGGCTTCCATTACAGCAAACTGGCTCTCAAAGGCTTGGTGACTGACGCTGAAAAATGTTCACTTGGTAAAGGTTTGCTCAGTGATGTCATCGGGCAGGATGAAATAGCACTGCACATTGATCATGAGGACTTTGTGAATCAATGGAACAAGCTGCAAACATTACAGTTTCCCCACACAATCAATTCCTCCATGCCTCATTCTGATGTCATAGGAGTTCCCCAAAAGTCGTGGGCCACAGTCGAGGAGGATGTGTGGGAGTGAGAGCACAACTGTATAGAGATCAAGTGTGTGTAAGAGTGAGAGAGAAAGCCCAAAGACCGGAGAAACGAATGAAAAATGCTCAGGCGGGAGCAGGTAATTGCGCAGCCCACAACGGTTTAGCAGTGATGCAACCACCGAAGTCAACATTTTTTTAAACTCGAGTGCAATCAGCCACAGCAACTAAAACAAAGCAATCTTGCGGACAACACATGTTTACAGGAAGCAATAAAGCTAGTTGTTGTATATAAAGCGTGCACCTATAAATCTCCTGAATGATAACCTCTAAATCTGATCAATCCGACGGATTTAATGCTTTTTTAACAGTCAATAACGGCAGCACCACATCACACATACTGATTATCAGTCAGGCAAGCACAGGAAACTTCATCAAGCTACAGGAATTCAACTTATGAGTGCAAATGCCACATTTTACAGAGTGACCAAACGGTGCTGAGTTTGTATATGTGTGTGGGAGGACACGCATCGCCATAGTAACCCGAAACACTATACCAATGACTCCATTTAGAGTCAATTACTCATTTTTTCATGAGCTGAATCAACACTTCGACGTGGGAGTTTGTCTGTGAGTACTAAGTATTACCTTGTGTTTAAAAAAAAAAAAAACAAGCACAGACCATCACAGCAACTCTGATAATCATCATCTCATTTGCTGAAGTTTTTAAGGCAATGAATTCAGAGTATTCGATTTAATATCATTCAGCTCAGAAAATGGAAATGTGTTGATTCAATGAAAAATGATCCTGCTATATTTACCACTGAACCACAAATCAGTAGTTGACTTTTCCAGGACACAGAAAGCCAAAGAACAATTTAATTAGGCATGGTAGAGAGATTTTGTCCCATCGGACAAGTGTTGCGTTCTTAGGATGATCATCGTGATCCCTTACCAGCTCATTGGCTGCATTGCCATAACTTTCTCATGATCTTGCTGAATTGTATGATACAATGCGAATGCTGCTGCGTTAAAGGCAGATCACTAAATCTTGTATGATAGCATGGAATTTTATCAAAACCTTGTCAAGATAAGAGCGGCTACAAAACAATTACATAATTAAATAAGTGTCTTAGAAGCATAAACTTAAATGACTAAAAACAGTAATAGAACATGCTGCTGTATATACTGATTTCAGACATATATGTATATATACACACTTAAAAAGCAGATATGCATAAGTATAAATCAGACAATTGGCCTGAATGAATAAAAATCATTATAGCTGAGAACAGAAAATTAGCTCCTGATCAACAGATATTGCAGTCCATACTCAGAAACAGACTCACAGATGAATGCACAATCATATAAGCAATGTTTGTTCGCAGTTATATTCTTTTATTTAACATTTAAAAATAATTTCACGTGTCAAACGAGTGAGCATGTCTGAAGCATGTCAACAAGATCACATAACACACTACAAGCTTCAAAACATTTCACAAAAGTCTATTCCATACTTTTCCATTATGTAAATTAGGATGCGCAAAAAGGCATATCTAAAATATCATTGTTCCCTTCTGTCAAATACATCTGAGATACATTGAAATGATTCACTTGGGATGGGGGCGAGTTGTGGACCCAAGCCTCGTAGATGCTGAGACAAACATTTGGTTTGAATTTGTCAGGCAAACGTCATAATCAAACCCTCTGACTCTCTTTTGTGACAAGGTATGATTACTAATATAAGTCAAATTTGTATAATCATAAACTGGAGTAAGCGGTTAGCTTTGCCAACCCCCGCAATCCCACGCCACTGTAGCATCATCTAAACAGGGTGACCACCCTAGTCCAATACCAAAGAGCCCTGCTCTTGAGGGATGCATGCTCAATTACAACTAACATGACATTTGCGATAAAAGTGTCACATACATCTTAAGCACATACATGCATATACTAAAGAGCATAATCAACAGAAAGTGTGTTCCTACTCCAATAAAAAGAGCGAGGTATGATGCAAGTATGAAGATGATTTTGTGACAAAATGAATGAGATTACTGAATGACTCTTTATGTATTGCCTACAGTGATCTCCCAGTGCAATATTATGGTTTTACTCAGCCTCATGCTGTATGGGTAAAATGACAGCCTCTGTCACTACTAACTTTTAGTGCATGAAACAAGGTGCAAGGAACGGTGAGTGAAGCTTAATCACTAACATCTACGTTTGTCTTCCACAAAATTAATGAAGTAAAGTTTGTTACAATACAAAAAACAAAACATTAATTTGTCTCATTAAAGGATATAATAATGAATGAATATAGCCTACTTAACGCGATCAAGTATTTTATCAAAGACAATCCATGCGAGATTAATCTAACTTTGTCCCTTTACTAAGATATGCGTGACACATTTCACTTTCCTGAAGAAACGACAACCTCTAGCGAGGAGGAACTGTTTCGAATTGTGCCAAAATACACCGCGACAGGACGATGTGCACAATTTTACTTTCGCGCTTTGACATTATTGTATAGTACGCCCATTATTATTATCATTACACAGGTATAGTTTTTTTATGTAATCTGGCTCCTAGGCAATTAAATAAATTAATAAATCCAGTGCATAATATTGTATATGTAGCATTATTCATTTTTATAGTCTATTTATGTTTTATGTATTAACATATCATAAATTTACTTCATTAATTTACTTCATTAATTATACAACGGCTTTAGGCTTTGTTGTGCAAATATTTATCTTGTTTAAATAAACTATAAAGAAGCCGTAGTCAGCTAAATGTATTTTAATGCTAAATATTTTTATTGCTATTTGATATTTGCATTCTTAATTATGCATTTCATAGCTGGGATAATTTTAATCCATAAACCAGACGGCAAAAAGTACACCCGTAAAGACGGTGTAAAAAAAAATAAAAAATACACCCGTAAAGACAATAGTCCGCAGGTACATACCCTCTCCGGGTGACATGGTGAAACAGTGAAGTCTGGAGGTGTGATGCGCGTGGAGTTTGAGATCTTCAGCTCCGCAGCGCATCTGTATCGAGGCGGGATTCGAGCCACAGCCGTCAGCAGGGACGCGTTTCGGGCAGATGTCTGTTTTACTGCTGAACATGGAGAAAGTGAGCTCGGTGAAATCTGTCTGATGACTGACCATCCCAATAAGCGCGGCAGATTTCTGCATCTGGACCTCTGATTTCCAAGTGTGCATGTCAGACCCCTTACAATAATAGTCCTTATCGCTTCTTGTACCTGTGGGATGAGGAATCATGGACTTCACTTGAAAGAACAAACTCGTACAGCTCTCAAAAGACACGATAAGCATACAACCAATAATTTCTATAATTTAATACAGTAAAACGCATTGAATAATTCATGTTTTCATAAGTTGTGGAGGAAATTTAAAACATTGCCTACCTATTTAAACCCTCCAAAGCAAGAAAGAGAGGATATTTTGACTGAATGATGATGACTCTCAACTTCTGCGTCCAACAGGCTGTTAAATGTGTTCTTACCGACCGCATCCTCTCTCCTGTTTCAGCAGCAATTTTATGAGTTTTCTATAGCATCAATTCTGAAAAGCAAAACATGCGTCCCTGTTTAGATTGACAACTCGAAGTGCCAATGAATATACACTGCTGGAAGGGGAGGGACCAATCGGGAACAAAGTGGATGCGTGTTTTGTGAATAGTGAAATTGATCTCGTGCCACTTTCAATTGGAAATAATAATTCGCATTTATAAAACTAAAACAGTTCTATACAACTTCCTCAGATAATCTAGCCATGACAGAGCTGAGATTCGTCATCACACAGCAATACACTTAAGGTCTATTGCGTAATAGACAAAACAAGATCATTTAACGTTCATAGTAACGTTTACAGAGTTTAATAATAAATATGTATTAGGCTTATTACCTGGAGAATGATGTGACACTAGCGTAAAAATATTATGTTAATTTTTCTGACTTTCGGTTTGAATAGCAGAGTATTATTTTATTTTATTTTATTTTTTTAAGTGATTTGTGAAAAAAGACAAAAAAAACATTGAAAAGTGTTATGGTCAAACATATCAACAGTGACATCTTATGGACATTTTTAGAAACTAACATTAAAACGGTAGTGGGCATAATAAGTATGATGAGCACCGATGTTTGTTTTTTTTATTATAAAAGTGAAAATACAAAAAAAACAATGTATTAATAGAGTATTTTCTAAACCGAAAATAGGTCCACAATGATCCAAACACAAAAGAAAGTTTCCAGAGCAAAGGTTATGATTCTTACTATGGCGAAGGTAGGTTCATGAATATTAATTAGGCTGTGTGGCGTTCTTCCAGAAGCCCAGCTGTCTGCTAACTGCAACAAGTAGGGATCGATAGTCGCATCAAAGAGGATAGAAGCTTCTGTACTCTTTGGTCGCGTGGCGAGTCAACAAATCCTGCTATGAAGGCTTTTGAACATCCAGGACCGGATGGGCTACAGCTGCCGCATTCCCCAGGTCAAGCCACTTTTGAACCAGAAACAGCGGCAGAAGCGCCTGACCTGGGCTACAGAGAAGCA
>JAUMHQ010000061.1:6158346-6175419 GCA_032361165.1 Enteromius paludinosus | reverse complement strand
AACAATGCACACAGTTTCCTGTAAGGGGTAGGTTTAGGTGTAGGGTAGGTGTAGGGCAATACCACGTGCAGTTTGTGTGGTATAAACATCATTACGTCTATGGAGAGTCCTCATAAATCACAAAAACCAACGTGTGTGTGTAAGGTGTATTGCTTGCACTCACCAGCAGAGGGACCCAATAATAGTTTAGTGATGGCACCTCTTCCTGGATCACTGGTATTTGGCGGGTGAAGAAAAAGAACGCAAGGACACCTGCAAAAGCATATTCACAACATTAGCAAGCAAAAAGAGCTAGAATGGCAAACAATGTGACTTCAATCATTTCTGTGTTTAGAATTGACTTGTATGAAAGTCTATGGCAGACTCACCCACACTCCCTGAGATCAGCAGTTTGCCCAAGAACAGCAGGAAGTCCGTCACCTTGTCCAGAACAGCAACTCTAGAGAAAAACACACAGAATAGTAAAGAGATGCTACATTTAGTCATACTTACCATTGGAGCTCTTACATAAACTACACCTTTTATTATATGGAATATTTAAAAGAATTAGCAATTTATTAGTGAGCAATATTTGTCCAAATATGAGTTTTGTCTAATAAAGACTTTTGTTAAAATTATGCTTTGAAAGAAAAACATCAGATAAAAAAAAGGTTTCTTTTACATGTCATTAAGGGAACATTTAGTGAAATTCGACGGTGATAAACATAATACAAAAATAACATCCAAAAACATCCTGGAAATGTCAAAATAACTGGAACAAATTCTCGAACGGGTGTGTGTGTGAGACAGCGTCCTTGCAGCTTCACACCTTGACAATGACATTATAAATGTAGCAGCTGTTCAGAGTTTTACCTCATAACGTTCCTCATTAACAGGAAGAAAGCGTCTCGCGCTGAGGCACAGAAATTCTTCCCATATATTGAAATCTGAGGACATGAATCAAATCCAACAATAAATTGCAATGCATTCCTTTCTTTTTGTCAAGTCTGTTTCTTGACAATACAGGTTCAACACAAGCTTTCATATTTAAACAAATTAAACTATTTAGTTATCCTGCATTGAACATATATGCTATAGATAGATAAAGTTATGAAATGCCAGTATCTTCAAAAAGTGGAGTGACTCACCATAATGTAAGCATTCCTGTTCATGAACTTGATGAAGTGCTCTAGGCACCAGAAACAGCATTTTAGGCAGCACAGCAGGAAGCGTGTACATGCATTGTGAGCACCTGTGACAAAAACAGAAGTCGCAGCAGCACCATTATTCACAAAACATTTTAAACTATATAATATATACACATACATATATATATATGTTTTCTAAAAATTATGTGATGCTGAAGCCTGGAATATATACATATACACACACACACATTCTAATATGCTGATTTGGTGCTCAAAAACCATTTCTTACTATCATTGTTGAAACGGTCTTGATATTTTTGTGGAAACTGCAAATTTGGACATGTGAGACCATCACTGATGATGAAAAATGAAAGTGTGATTCATACCTTTCAGTTTGTGGTCGAGGTACTCCAGAACAATCCTGATAAACTGTACAATGGACAGAATCAAAGCTCCAAACGCAAGAGAGCCGGTGTGATACCTGGAATAACATTGGCATTTCAGTCCAGCAGCTCTCCACTCGGGATATTATGAATCATCTGCAAGCTTCTAAGACCACAGATGTCAACATACCTTAAAGCCCTGCCAAACGATGAAGCCAAGGGGCAAGGTGGGATGTCTGCTGGCTTCCTCAACGCCCAGTAATACGAGGCGAATGCCCCGGCGAGGGTGCACTGTCCCAGAGCGATGGTAAAATTCACCAGCCAGAGGAAGACCAGCAAATTGCAGAGCTGGAGAACAAAGATGTAACGGTGGTACAAACTCTCCCCACCGTAAAACGCAAACGTGCACTGGGAGCCTGGACACAGTTTAGTCACGTTGGATTGACCGAAGGTCTGAAACACATCAAAGAGACGGAAGGAATGACCAAATCTGAATGGATTTAATATTTAACATTTAGTCCAATGAAAACCTGTAGGTTGTGCAAGCAAGCAGATTGCTAGATCTCAGATGATCACAGATTACAGTACGGTTAGTTCTTACCTCTGGGTCACAGGTAATGTTGGTATACTTGCAGTTGGGTTGCGTTGACATTACTTTATATACTGCATCTCCAGATGATGCCAGGAAACTGAAAGAAGTTGTTAAGGAAAATACAATACAGACTAGATAAAGGTAAAGTGTGTAATATCTGTGCCCCCAAACGTAACTTCTAAAATAAAGACTGCTGCTGTGAAACAGGTAGTATTATTTAGAAGCTTGTTTCTGCCACAGAATAAAAAAAAAGTTATTCTTCTAAGACCATTTTCACAATTCTGAGTTTACATTTTCACAATTAAAATTTAGTTTTTCGTTCTTTCTTTTTTTTTTTTTTTCTGTCGCATAATGCATTTTTTTTTTTCACTTTCATCTCACAATTATGCCATTTCTTCCCAGCGAATTTGAGTTAATATATCACAATTCAGATTTTTATTTTCAGAATTGCTCAAAAGTCTGTTTATACAGCCTGAATTTTGAGATAAAATGACAAAGACTATTTTATCTAAAACAATATAAAATATATTTATAAAATATATACCTAAAAGTTATATATACTTTATAAAAAGAGTCAATATTTGCACTTAAAGTAAAGTACTAAACTTCAATCAGCATTTAAATTATTAGAAAAATGTACTTTTTAGATTTTATTTTTATCCCATGGCAGAAAGGTTTTATTCTAAAGCCATACATTAAAACAAAACCTATTAAACCTAAAACAAAAATAGAAATGTAAATATGTTGCAATGTATTAAATTTGGTTTTACAAAAACATGATAAATATATATATATATATATATATACACATACATACATTTTATAAAAATAAAATCATAAAAAAAGTAATAAAAAATGAAAACTTTAAACTGAAAAATTAGGATACACAGCTGTAACAGCCCAGTATGCTATACAAAGAGCCAGAAGCAGGAAGGTGATGATGGGATAGAACAGTGTTGACATGACGCAGCCAATTGCCCTGTAGGAGAGAGAGAGATAACAAAAATAACTTTTGACGGCTTTGTTTCAGGTGTTTCTCCATTCTTTCCAAGCACCACCATTAAACAGAATTAAAAGAGTAAAAGACAGGCAGAAAGAAACTTACTTGCTGCCCTCCTTTAGAAGAGCAATGGCAATTCGGACTCTGTTCCGCAGGAATATCAGTACTAAGATGATGACAGCTTCAATGACAGCCAAGGAGATCACTGCGGTAAAATATCAAGCTGTCAGTCACTCCCATCAAACTGAACTTTTCATATCCTTCTTCCACTTCAAAGTGCAGCTGCATTGCTCGGTTTGAGATGCCTTATCTGATTTAAACTTCACCACAAACTCTCAAATATTACAATAACTGAAAAAAAAACTCACTGAATACGAGCCAGGTCTGACTCAGCTGCAAGTAAATCCTGAAGTCAGTCTGGAATCCGATGTCTGAGATGGTGATATCAGAGTCTGGCTTCCCCTTGAGTGAGCTGTACTCCCAGTAACAATGCCATATTCCTGTAAGTGACAGTCAGGACACAGCAGTGCAGAGACATTCACAAACTGTCACAGCTGAAACATCATTTAGTGTTAAGGTCAGTTACAAGATCAGAGTTTCATTTTTCAAGTAAACTGCCTTTACTATTAACTGCCTGAGAATTCAAGAGAACCATATTAGTCTGATTCATTTAGTCTTTTGAACTATATCATTTGATTCACTGATTAGATCAGCCTGAAAGGAAGACAAAAAAGGACCTTTTGAAGTTTAAAAACAGATTTTCTGTTGGATGAATGGCATTCAACCAAGATTATATAATAGAATTTTTTATTTTAGATTTACCTATCCCTATAAATTATTAAAATTGTGAAGTTTAGTTTGAGTTTTAGTTTGTAGTCCTATGTAGTCATCACCAACCATAGCCCACAGCCACGATGACCCCAAAGATCACCATCCAGAAGAGAACGCCAGCGGTGAACCTCAGCAGCAGAATGAAGATCAGACTGACCAGCATACTTATCACCAGACCACTAAAAACACCCATAAACCACACATCAGCCAGACCGTATCAATCTGTTGTACTTGTGGTAGAAAAAGAGGGTATACGTACATGAGGATCCAAAACCACGAGCTGGCGTAATCTTCAAAGATTTTGACGCCCACCTCCTTTGCATCCAACAGGTTGGTGATTCCACTGTAAAAGAGCACAGAATAAAAAGTCAAAAACAGTCAACTATTAGACATAAACCTATAAACCTATCTCACAATCATCCCACATACAGACCATTCTTCATCAAACTAAGAAGCGAGGGCACACTACAGTTGGTTATTACAGATCTACAGAGGTCAGATCGATGTTTCACACAGATGTTACCAGATGTTTCACACAAGTGTTACCAGAAAACATCAGATTTGTTCTATTGTCCTCTCATGAAAAAGCCATGTTTTTCATGCACAGAGGGGAAGGGTTAAAAAGACTTAGTCAAAGTTATTGAATCTGAGTCTGACACAACTGGAAATGATGCTTTGAGGGACAGAAGTACAGTCAGTGTAATATATTTTAGTTTAAAACTCACTGGACACATCTGAACACTTTAATTCTATCCCACAGGTTGCTTTTATATACAGTACACTCCCGCTGGCATGTAAATCAACATTTTTATTCAGCAAGGATGCATTAAACCGATTAAAAGTGACATTTGTTACAAAAAATGTATTGCAGTTTCCAAAGAAATATTCAGCAGCACTACACTGATAATAACAAAAAATGTTTATTGAGCACCAAATCAGCATATTAGAAAGACTTCTGAAGGATCATGTGACACTGACGTCTAAACTGAAATACTGGCTGAAGAAAATTCAGCTTTAATATATATTAAATATAAAAATGAGTCTAAAACGTAATAAAATTTGACAATATTACTGTTTTTACTGTATTTTTGTTCAAATAAATGCAGCTTTTGAATGCTAATGTATTTAATATTGGATTTGATCACTTGAAAGCTGGGTATATTTTGTATAGTTTTGTTATACATGATAATCATTTATTTGTACAGAAGTGAGGCAGGTTTGAAAAGGATAGCAGCAATGTTACAGAAGCTATTTAGAAACCAACTTGTCGAGGTAAAAGCTACCCAATTTAAAGTTGGCTTGAACTACATTGAAGCTACTTTAATAAACGCAGTTATCTATACAATAATTTTGTGTAATTATTGTAAAGGGAGAAAACGTACAATGGCTGTACATTGCTACAAAAAAATTCAGTGCAGACACCCTTGCAGGAACTCAAAGAATCATGAATGATTCATACGGGAGCATGAGTCTGCAAAAAACAAGCAAACAAAAAAAACTGCATTGTTGTGTTTCATCACTACTTGCTGTAAAAAGTAGCCTGCTGCTAGAAAGCTGCACTTTACTGAAAACAGCTCAACTACTTCCATCAAAATGAAAAATGGTTTAGTTTTACTTTCAAACACTGGCTAGCAAAGACGAAGTCCTCCAAGTAATGCTGATGAAAGTGTGTTCGCCTATAGCAGAGAAGAGCTCTGTGTCCCAATTTTAACATCTACATTCTCCTACGCTCAATTTTCCCTTGCTGAAAACACAATCAATGTAGTTCATGTACAAAAAGACCTTGCGGTGACATTAAAGCACCTCTTCCTCACTTACGTTTGCAATTATACTCCTAAAAAGCTCTTTCAGCAGAGAGACATTTGAAAGGCAGAGGGATTTTGTCAGTGACCTCAGTTCTGACGGGGGGGTTCTGTTCTACAGATTCTTTTAGAGACTGCAGGTGCAAAATATGCGGTGAGTGAGGTTAGTTAGTAGATAAGCGAAGAACAAGGTCGAGTTTCAAAGCTGATAAGAAATAGTGACCTTTCTGTTCCTTGCTGCATAGCCGTAACTTTGCTACAAAAAAAAGAGGCATTGAGCATGTTACAAAGACACACATGAAGCAAAAACCTTGGCTTTCTGAAATCACGTAATGAGTTGCAAAAAGCATCTGCAGATTAGCGTATAAAAGAGGCTGTTTTTGTGAGTTAAACTCAATCCAAGAGTAATGTTAGGGCCTGTTCACACAGGACACATTCTTCCATTGCAAAACAGCTAGATTGAAAAAGCTGAACTACTTTTACCAAGATGTGATGCGATGGAAAAGACGTAAGAACACATCCTGTGCGAACATTGTCTTGAAGACTAGTTACACGAAACCTGCCTTCCAAAAATAAGAAAGTACCTGTGTGACCTTTCACCCCAGGTGTTTAAATAAGTGCTATTATGGCAGCAGCAAACCCATGCGAACATGCACAGCTTGACTTATTGGCTTAAAAGGCCAGATTCTCTCTGACCTTTTGTAAGCCCAAATGTCATACCCAGATAAAACTGTCCTCTCCTGCCTAGATGGAAAGACAGTATATTTAGGAAGAGATGCTTACCTGCGGTGTTTGTACAAATGCACATATTTTTAATATCAAACTGCAAGACATTTCCATTCAAAAGCCTAGTATCAGTTGTTTTTTTAAAAAGAAATGAATGCTTTTCTTCAGCAAGGATATATGACATTGATTAAAAAATACAGTAAAACATGCATAATATTAAAAGAAAAGTTGTTACACATAAATTATGCTCTTTTGGATCTTCTATTCATCAAAGAATCCTTTCAAGAAATCTTAAGACCCCTAACTTTTGAACGGTAGCCTACATCCACTTAAACTCTGACTCACACAACTAAAACGGAAACTGAGTGCAGCTTCAGAGGAGCATTCATTAATTAATAATCATTATATCTAATTAGGAAGAGCTGAGCGATTTTATGCAGCCCTAAAGGATATTTTTAGACTCATATACATGGGATAATGTATAGTCAACCGGTTATTACCTCAAAATAAGCGCTGACAAGGTGATCGCGACTCTGAAGGGCTTTATTTTGCATGAGTAACCAACCGACTGTATATTACCCCACTTAAAACACAGCCACTTAACCAAATAAATATAAAATTACACATGAAACATTGATTTGAGATTAAATTATTTCCTTATGTAAGATGACAGAGACTGCCGAGTGATACAAGTGAAACTAGCGCAGGTTTTAAATTATATGCAATATAATTACGCAAATAAATTATATAGTTTAGTGGCATTATATAAAAATATTTGAATTAGGGCTGCACGATTTGGGAAAAATGTGTGATTGCGATTATTAAGGTCAAAATTGCGATTGCGATATGATATATAAGTGGTTTGACTCAACTTGCTTGTTATCAAGGAAAATGCACACACTCATTACTAATAATGCTGAAATCTGTATTTCTCAACTGAGATACAGTATACTGTACAGTGCAATCTAGCAACAACAAATTAAAACTAAATTGTACAAAATTAAATATAAGTAACACCTGTACATTACTGAATTCAATTACATTAAATTAACATTAAAATAAAATTAAAAAGGCAAAAGTACAGATAAATACCCATTTTTATATTTTTACATGTTGTCCCAAAACATTTTAGCAGGATGTTACATATACTTCTTTTGGTATCTCTTGCCCAGTGTGCCAATCATTTTCTCGAATCCCTCGTTGCTAAAAGTGCGTTCACACCTGAGGTGACTTGGGCGAATATATCTCGCTATTTGTGTGTAGTTGGATGCTTGAACATGTCAAGTTTACGCCGGTTTCACACTGCACGCGTCAGCAGCGCATATTTTTTTCGGCGCCCATGTTAACGGATGAGAGCACACAGGAGCGGCGCAGAAGCGCGTAGCAGGTGCAGAGAAATGACATAAATCAAAGCAGTGTTCGAAGTATACTGGAAAATACGACAGAAAGAAGCTTGTCTATAGCCTACTGCAGGACAAGCTGCAAGTATGAAAGCACAATTGGCGTGCGCTTTCCTGCGCTCTGTATGCGCCTCTTCTGCGCTGCTTATGCGTGCAGTGTAACACCGGCGTGTTTAACGCACCGCTTAATTTGCGTGAATCGCGCTGCATGATGTCTAATTGCGTCTTTGCATTGACTTAACATCTAAATCACTCGCGCTTAACGCTTCATTAACGTCTGGTGTGAACGCAAGAATCAATGTCTTGTTACGTCCACGAATGCATTTGTTTATTTAATTTAATCGCAACATTGGCTGTGATGTAATCGCATAGGCTGACATCGTGATTGTGATATGATTAATCGTGCAGCCCTATTTGAGTCATTTTGTTTTTGGTTTGCTCTCAATAAAAGCAATTTTGAAGCCTTACAGACATTGCAACAATTACTAAACAGTCCGGTGAAAGACTGTTTTATTTATTTATTTATATGGGTGCTGTGCACCAAGCGCTACTAACATGTGAACTTACTTTGCCGCATCTCTCAGATCGATGACACTTCTGCTTTTACCGAGTCCATCTTTGAAGCTTGTTTGGTTGGCAACAGTTAATGTCCCGTTTCTGGTAATGAAATCAGGAAAGCACCTCTGGAGAACTGATGGAACAGCAAAGAATAACGAAAAAAACGAATAAAAATACCACTGATTTTTTTTGCATTTACAGTATAAGCTAAGAACACAAGGACATGCTTTGTGTCTGTCTGCTCGTTTATCTTCAAGGCCTAAATTCCTGAGAGGTGATAAGCAGCAGTTATCCAAAGGTTTCTTATAATACTGTGCCTCCTCTGCTGATATGGAGAGGATGCGGTGACCCTCTCAGCCATGGCAGCGATGTTTTCTCTCTTTCCATCTCTTATATTATTCACAATGTTTACATTAAAGCAGATATGATGGCTTCAAAGAGATCCAGTGGCGTGAACTGAAACTCGTGATTTTCTAATAAACAAGTCAGAAAATCACATATATTCATGCAATATTTCATTGGTATCTTTTGAATTACACATACATTCCTATATGAATTAATTAAAGTCACTTATACCAATAAATATAGCTTTGTCGTTCATTCCTTAAAGGGTTAGTTAGTAAAATTGTGTCATTAATTATTCACCCTCGTGTCGTTCCAAACCCATTAGACCTTCGTTCATCTTTGGAATACAAATTAAGATATTTATGACCATATCAGAGAGCCATCTGTCGCACCTCAGACAGGAATACAACTGTGAAGTGATCCCAGATCCAGAAACGTAGCAAAAACATAAGCAAAACAGTCCATGTGACATCATAGGCGCAAGCTCACTTTTGCAATGGTACGAGAATACTTTTTTGCAAATAAAACAAAAATAACAATTTACTCTTCTCCCGTGACTTACATCTTCCACCGTGCTCAACGCACCTTAAACACAAGATTTAACGTATTTGACATAATCAGCCTTGTTTACAGTACGTTCGAGTGAAAGCACGCGCATGTACTGTACGTAATCTGTTTACACCTAGAAGAAAGTGTATGCTTACATCGTAATATTCTCTGAAATGGTGGAAAATGTAAGTTACAGGAGGAGAATGGTTGAGTATATGATGTTATTTTTGTTTTCTTTGCGCAAAAAAAGTATTCTCCTAAAGTTGACCCACTGATGTCCCATGGAATTTTTTACCTTGCTTTTACCATGTTTCTGTACCTGAGATCATTTCGGTTGTATTGCTGTCTATGGAGGTTCAGATGGCTCTTTGATATCATCTAAAACATCCTGATTTGTGTTCCGAAGGTGAACAAAGGGCTTACGGGTTTGGAACGACATGACAGAGAGTAATTAATGACAGAATCTTCATTTTTAGGTGAAAAAAACCTTTAAACTTCTGAGATTCTATTGGAATTGTGGGATTTTTTGTTTTTGTTTTTGTACATTATTACTGCTGATGTGCATATACATTTTACCTGAAAAATGGCACCAAGACAGGCAATTACAATGCAAAATACAAGCACAAAAAAGTATTGTTTTGACTATATATTCCTCATAAATGTATTTTCTTGAAAAACCTACATGGTCTGCTTGGCACAATCATTGCGGGACAATCTTCATCCCGAAGCACCTGAGAAACCGGCTGTCAAATGAGAAAGAAGAAAAAAGAAGATGCTTTACAAAAAAATAAAAAATAAATTCATACTGCTCTCTACAGTGTTTCTCCAGCATGTCAGGCCTGGCTCAAACACAGTCACCATGTGCGCTAAATATGCATGTGTGAGAATGTGTGAAAATCCAGTGACTCAGCAGAATCCGGCCATTGACGGTTTGCGTTGGTACATTTATGCATTGACGCGCAAAGAAATGTAGGCACCTACTGGAGTGTACATGTGTGACGTATTGGCCTGTTAAGATGAACTATCATAATCAAAAATTCTCATGCATATGACCATAACAGGCATAATATTCCAAAGTAGTTTGTGATTACTGGATAAGGATTATTCTATTAATTGTTAACATATTATTCCTATTTAAATAATTACATTAATTGGCTAAAAACTATTTATTTATTTATGAGTCAGCTCAACAAATTGAAAAAGAATCTTAAAAGAAAGATTTGCTTAAAAATAGGACATTTACTTAAAACAAATCTAATGGCTTTTAAGATAGCATTAATTTCTGTGACTTTTCCAGAATTTTTTTTTTTACAAATCACAGCTGTGGGAACCCTGCGGGATCACTGAATTTAAACAAAGTTTTGGTTCTTGCAGATAGTTTCCACACGGTACCTTATTAGGACTGTTGAAGCCCGGCTTGCAGAATTGCTTGTAGTAATCCCAGTAGCTCTTATTGCGTCTATAGTTGTATTGCATGTCAATGTATGTAGCAAATCTGTCTGGGCACTTGGATACACACAGCTGGGTTGAATAACAGAGAAAGACAGACATCAGTAACAAAACAAGCCAGTGCTAACTACAGGATATTGCAGCTTAGAAAGAATGACAGATGGTTTGCAAATAGTGTCTGTAGTACCTGAGTTGTAGGGCACTGGAGGTTAATGAGGACTGTAGGATTGGCACATTGTAGAATATTGAAGTAAAATAATATGGCTTTATTTCTGTGAGGGGAGAAACAGAAAGTGTTTCAATCCATCTTTGAAACATAAAAATCTAATAAATAAGATTAAATCGCATTCAAAATAAAAGTTTTTGCTTACATACTGTATGTGTGTTCTATGTATATTTAGTAAGTATATATAAATACACATGCATGTGTATATTTAAAAAATATTTTACGTTGATATATTAAATAAATGTAAACATTATATAAATTATACAAATATATACATATTAATATTTAAAAAATATATGCTTTATGTGTGGGTATATACATATATATACAGTAGTCAGCATTTAAAGTGGATCAAAACCTTTCATCAAAGTTGTCCTATAATCAAAAAAGATACCTATTCTTGTCTTAGGACAACTTTGATGAACTTTTATGATCCACTTCAAATGTTGACTACTGTATATATTAGGGATGCAATGGTACAGTGAGCCCACGGTTCGGTTTGTATCACGGTTTTCTGGCCAAGGCAACGGTTCGGTTTCGATACATCAATATTACTGTACAGTACTGCATGTGAGCTCTAACATAGCGGGAGGTCATTTGCCCTTTCTATTTCAAGTTATCAAGGTACAGAGACAATATTAAAAGTAAAAAAATACATATTAAGTCAAAAACACCCCATTTATTTTGAAAAAAGAACACTTATTTTTGCCCTCTTTCAAAAACGGACAATATAAAAAGTGCAGTATAAAGTGAAATAGAAACATGAACATTATTCAAATAAATATTGACAGCAACAAGAAAATTCTTAAGTTTTTTTAAATACACCATCAGAACAAACAACAATAACAAAATTATCACTAAGTGGTGGCGCTTACTCGCGTCGTAAAGTTCTGGAATCATTTTGCTGCTGAATTGTTAACCAATGCAGCCTGAGCCGGAAACAGAATTGATTTGTTAGTCTCTCGAGTCTTCGGGTTTTTGAGTCGTTCGTTCATCACGTGACAGCCCCATAAGCTTAACCTATGCAGCCTGAGCCGTGCGCAACTGAACGAATCACTCCCACGAGATGACTCGTTCTCCCCGAGTCACATTAAAGATTCGTTCGAGAACGACCCATCACTAGTCTTGAGAAGTTCTGACCATGGCCTGTATGACCAATATGTCTATGCGCTTAATACCCAGAAAATGCCAATTTTAATTAAAATGTAAGTTTAATGCCTAAAGTAGGCTAAGTACCAAAATATCGCGGTTCATGTGGGTGTACCGTACCAAACGGTTCGATAAAGATCCGAAAACTGTTGCATCACTAGTATATATATACACATACACAATACGTAATGTCATGTAAACAAAAAGGTTATTTTGGATGTGATTAATTGCGCTTCATCGTTTGACAGCACTAATATTAAGTATTTTAAATATTTAATGCAATTTATTATATTACAATAAAAAAAGCATTAACACCTCAATTTGTCTTTGGCTCATACTCACGCATTAGGAGTACCCTGCTGTCCACAGAACTGTCCATAGCTATCTGTCGGGTAGACCACTTTCCGGGGATCCCCATGCATCCAAGCTTAAAAAAAAACAAAAAACATAACACAAATCATGTCATCAAATTTATGTTTCTCAAATAAGTGTACCTCAGTCGCAATGCAAATGTTATGCATTTGAAAGAACTGCTTGAATAAAAAAAAATTGCTTTAATAAAAAAAAAATTTGCACCAGCAACCTCAGTATTTATGGCAACACTGAAACTACACCCACTCTTCCTGCTAAGAAGGAACAGGCAGAAGCAAAGAGAACAAACATGTACAGATGCATGAAAAACAAACTAAAAATAAAGTGAAACGTCTTTATTTAATTCAGAGCATAAGAGGCTCTTTATGTAATTGAATACGAGTGATTTGAGTCCACAGAGAATCGAACACGCTACAGCTCTGTGGAGAAGGATTCTGCCTGATGATTTAATTTTCTCCACTCAAGTCTGCATGGAAAAGGGAATTTGAGCTTTAGGGGTCGTGGAATGTCACCCTGAGCCTAAAACGGTCACGAGTTGTCAGTGTACTTCAACGGGTAACGTATTAATTTAGCCCAGTCAGGATTAAACCGATAAGCAGGGTGAGATCAGCATGAGGAAAAAAAACACTGTGGGAGAGTCTTACACTCATCCGACCCAATATGTGGTTTGCAGTTTAAATTATATAAATGAAAGTGCCCCATTTCCAATATAGCCTTACATGCAGTGTGTAATGAAGCTGTATGTGAATGTAAACGATCTGAAAAGTTGTACATTTGAAAGTGCTTTATAAATAAAAATTATTGTCTCCCAAAATAAAGAATTAGGAATTAGAATATTCTGTGATGGCGTGGCACATCTGAATAATTCCCACCGATACATAGTGGAATATGGAAAAATGCGGACTTCCCCTTCAGTCGAGATGATGTTACATATGCGAGTTCCCATACGTAACATCTCTTCAGACAACAAGGGTTACCTTTGTAACCAAGACGTTTTCCTTCAAGCAGCCATTTCTCCAATTTGTCATACGTCATATTATCTTTCAGAAATCCTTCCAACATTCTAAACTTAGTTTTTAAAATCGGATCCTAGAACTTTTAGGCGCCACTATGTATGAAACAATCACAGGCAGCATGCTTCCAGCAGTCGACAAGCTGTGAGTCTCCTAGAAACGACACAAGAGACCGTTTTAACCACAGACTCCACATTTAAACCACAAATGATGTAACCGATCAAATGTCACAGTGAATGAATGGGTTCGTGTGAGTCCTCTTGCTTTTTTGAGAATGGACTAAATGACTGTCCCTATAAAAACAGCCACATACGGTGAGGGGAGTGTAACCGAACATAATGACACTGCATTAGGGTGCTGTTTACGACTGACGCTCCCCCACCGCTTCTATTTGGCTGCTTAATAGCGCTGGATTCATGAGCCATATTATGCAACCCTCTCTGCTGAAGCGCACGTTAATGAGTGTAACTCACCCACTGTTCCCAGAACGATGTAGCCGAGGATGACGATGACAAAGATCACACAGCAAAGCACGTCTGTGCAGCCCCTGCAGTGGGAATGTGAGAACAGAGAATGTGAGCGCTAAATGAATAAATAACACTATATGCACATTCATAATGGCATTTCAGTAAGTACATGAATAAGTTAACTAATTACGTATCCCTAATTAATCAAATAAAACTTTTAGAACCACTGTGAACAAAATAACATTATCCACTAAGAGTGTGTATACACAGAGCACATATACTGTTTTGTGATCATTCTTTTCTGCTGACTGTAACCCCATTAGGACAGACTTGTGACCCAGTTTTGGGTGCCAACCTACTAGTTGAAAACAACTAAATAGCAGCTTTGCAGACAGAGAAAATGAGGCTGAGGTCAGAGCAGGGCAACGGAAAAGATTAACAGATGTGCTGCATCCTCATTCGCATATTATCCATCCTACATACAAGTTACTAAGTAGTGCACACTGGTAACTAAATAAGAAAAACATTAAAAACTGACTTTATTAAATGAAATGATTAACAAAAAATAAATAAATAAATAGTGCCATTCAATATTGATCAAGCCTGCATTCATTTGATTAGAAATTCAGCGCTGCGTCACAGAAAACAATTATATTTGAAAGTAAATTAAAATAGGAAACCAATATCACAAGTTGCAATAATATTTCACAATATTACTGTCCTGGCAATTTTGAAGCAACTCTTAACATGTGAGACACAAACCCAAACTGTCTTTAAAGATTTTATTCTTGCAAGAAGGTCAAACAGTCATATAGAAACCACAGTTTGCTGCAGAGTGTGAGAAAGAGGGAGGGCAGTCCTCCACATTATATCTTCGTCTCACCACCAAGGTTACTAACTCCAAACAGCTGTAATTTTCCACAAAAGAACTGTAACTTGAAAACACTTCACTATATCATTTCTTCTGAAGCCTAGTCCCCTATTTTTAAAGTACAGATGACCCTACAGGTCATGGACAGCTGCTTTCACGTCTCCCCGGTTGTTTTCCTTTAAGCTGAAATACCGCATAAACAGCTCTTGTTGCCAATACATCTACTTCTAGACCCTTCTAGTTGCATACTATTCTGACTACTAAGGAATTCCAAGAAAATTAGTAACATGCAAATATGCAGAAACTGATGTATGCATGGCGCTCGCACCTCTGGAAAATGTAGTTTCGAAAGGAAAGTGCTTTTTAAATTTGAAACATGGATATTTATAATAAAAAACGCATGGATTCGCTACAGGAGGACTTTATTCACAACCCCCCCCTCGAGGTTAAACTTTAAGCTAATAAGTTAGCTAGACACAGCCAGGAGGTCTATAGCAATAAAACACAACTTTATATTGTGGTAAAGTGTCTTAATAATACTACACACTCGTAAGTATACATTTGTAGTGCAGAGTTTATGTATGCATGCTGGGACATGGACAGGATGAGTGGACAGCGGAAATGAGTGGCGTGTCTGATGTGTAAACTACAAACCCACGGTGTCATCTTCAACAGCGTTCTCTGAGCTATATTTAAATTCTGCTCAACACAGACGGGGAGTGGGTGGTTGCGTCGGGCCACTTTCACACTGAGGTGTGGATTTGACGCGTTACTGGGAGTCAGTGACATTTAATGCAATACAGCTTGAGTGATATTTTGGGAGATACAATGTTAAAAGTATGCCAACTAAAAACAATTTGAAAAACTTATATATGAATATTCTGTCCTTATAGGCTCGCTATTACATTGTTCCAACCCCAAAGGAGAAAATAATGACTGCTCTAGAGAAAAGTAGTATTACTTGTATTATTACTTGTTTACTATATTCCAAGCCATAAAACTACTTTGTGTGAGAAAAATGTATAGTGAAAAGCTGCAACCAGATCATTGAGTCAATAGGTTAAGTCTAAAAATTCGACCAACTTTCAATCTGTGAAAAAATAGTTAATGGGTTTATTGAAAAAAAAAAAAAAAAACAATTAAAGAGATTGATCGAACTGATCCAGTTCTCAATTATTCTGCTCATTATCAGATTTTCAGAGGCTCTATACACAAAACTTCATATGAACTTTAATGTTGCTTTCTATAGTTAGGCATGATATGCTCACTAACTGCTGTCATATAGAAAATGTGTGAATGAGTGAAACTTTTCCTTTTGTGTTCCATCTTAGTTATAGGTTTATTAAACTATGAACAACTAAAAAAAACTTTATCAATTAATTCCTGAGCCACTATGATAAACAACTAGGTCAGCTGTGACGTGGATTGTACTGCACCTCATCACAGCAAACACAACCCAGCAAAGTACCGCATGCTGAGCTAACCCGACAGAGCTTAAGAGTTTTACATCAGTCGACCCTAATTAACAGAAGCTGGGCCTTATAAATGCAGTAAAAGCGAAGGAAAACCTCATTAGAAACACGCTGGGTTGCACACTGTGATGGCCACTTTCTATTGAGAGCAACAAAAATACATTAAAAACCCATGACTTGTTGTCCAATAATAGCAGAATTACCTCACAATCTGCTCAATCCGATTGAGTTTGAATGTTAATGAGGCAAAGCAACTCTAGATATGTGAGCAACAGTCATTGATTTCTCTGCTCCTGTGGGGTGAAAGCCGTGCTGTTCGCTATCACTGCCGAACTAACCATTGATCCACCAGCAGCTCTGGATCAGAGCGAGAAACAGGCCAGCGGAGCGACAGGTCCACGAATTAACTCAATATATTTATCAATAACAGACACATGCAAATCAGGACAAATCAAAAGACAATGCTTTTCAGAGTGTGTGTGTTTCTGACCTAGCTGCATATGCACTAGCTATTAATGCCTCCAAAACTACAGCTAGGTCAAAAAGACCATGCATATATATATACATATATACACACATATATATATATATATATATATATATATATATATATATACACACACACAGGTCCTTTTAAAAAAATTAGCATATTGTGATAAAGTTGATTATTTTCTGTAATGTACTAATAAACATTAGACTTTCATATATTTTAGATTCATTACACACAACTGAAGTAGTTCA
>JAUMHQ010000061.1:6131722-6154017 GCA_032361165.1 Enteromius paludinosus | reverse complement strand
GACCCGCTACCGCAAAAGATAAAGAAAGATATAACTGACTTAAAACCAAGACTTGTGTACAGTACTGTGTATATATATATATATATATATATTTGTTTTTCCCCCAGAAACAGAGTGTGCATAAACTCAATTTGCATATAAACTAAAAAGCAAAAATAAAAAATATTTTTGTAAAAGCAATATTTAAAAGGCATATAAAATATACATATACACACACACATACAAGTAACAACAATAATAAAACATTTGTATAGCGTGGACTATAAAAATATGAACTGTATTAATAATTATTTTATTGATATTAAAATGTTTTATAATTATTAGAAACATTAATTCACTGTGACCAAAGGTTTGACTAATAGTCTATGCAGGGTTTATATATCTCAAAAGACATGAGGTTTAGAAAGAGGGTGATGATCTAACCTGGAAGAATCCAGGGGGCATGGGTCCACCTGGCATGCCATCTCCGGGTGGCATGTTCCCAAGAACAGGACTGGGAGCTGCTGCAGCACTCTGTGGGCACAAAGTATTAAGAAAAAAAGATCAGGACACGTTATGGGGGGTGGGCGGGTGAAACACCTGTACATCTTAAGCACAGACTTTTTTTCCCCACTAGGAAAACAGATTTATTCCACAAGCAGAAAATGCAGCTTAATGCATTCTCGCACTCATAAATCTGTGCCTCTAACAGCAAGCAATAAAGCCAATGGCATAGCCACAACTGACTGGTGTAAAATCCCATTTTAAGGTCTACAAGACCAAGAGGAAAGAACTAGGTTTCAGAACACAACAGGGATTTGATCATGCATATAATGGCAGTGGAAAAAGCACAGTGTGGTCTGCTGCCTGTCACACTTCAGCCTGAGTTAACTGAGCAAAGCTTTTCAGAGAGCACTGTGAAATACCACAGGAAGGAGGTAGAAAGAAAGAAGAGCAGCTGACCCTGATGGAACAACACAGATCAGAACCGGCCAATGGGAAAAGTCAGAATGAGACTGATCCGCAACAATAGCGCAGCTACGCTTTTCATTCAGACTATTCAAGTTCACAGTTCAAGGACTTTTTTTTATTTTTAAAGAAATCGATATATTAGCTCTATTCTAATCACATTCTAAATAGAAACAATAGTAAGGAACATATTCACACTTCAGTTAACCATAACATAACTGATGCACTAAAACAAAAATAAATAAATGACATATATAATCCCCTGGTTTCCCAGACAAGGCTTAAACCTAGTCCGAGACTGAGATATAAATCTGAGCTGTATAAACTTGCACTGACTGATCTTAATACATGTCAGTGCCTTTGTTTTGTCTTAAGATGCACACAAGTAATGCTTTTTTCAAAGGTGCGTTTATAAAAATGACTTAAATGTCCTAATTGAACTATGACCTAATCCTGGTATAGGCTAAGCCCTGTCTGTGAAACCGGGCCAATATGTTGTAAATTTAAGCTTAATATGCAAGTATTTCTAAATAGAAATGGTAAAAAAAATTTTTTATAAAGTTGTCAAACAGACATAAAAGAAAAAACACTAAAACATAAAAATCTACAATAATAAGTACAATAGTGGAATATAAATAATAATAAAAATAGCACAGCAGTGCATGTTATTTTGAAGAAAACCAATCACTTGATCCACTTCCAAAATGACTTTTCAATTTTGGCTGACGTCACCAAGGCTGCCATTTCCTGTTTCGAAAGGTGAGCAATCCAACAAAATGAAAGAAAATTCTGGAAAAAGAACGCTTACTTTTCATGATCCAATAAATTCAGGATAAAATTAATTTTCACCATCCCTCCTCTTGCTGAGTGTCTTGTTTCGCTCAGAAAATCATATTATTGAAGTAAAATGGGTGGGAATTTCGTCGTATGTCACCTTAGGATTAGCTCAAATTGCTCAAAACCAAGGAAAATCCTTCAAAATACGCAGGGAAAATGTTCCCGGTTATCCTACCATGATGACAGCCCTCCATCAGCAATCGAACATCATTACACCACCAAAATGCCCTGAAAACCAACCCAACACGGTCCTGCTCCACACAGCTCATCCTTCCCTCACCCTCCAAGTTCGCTTCCATGCTCCTCGTTCCATCTGTCTCTTCCCTCTCTTTCAATCTGCCTACCGACAGGCTCCATGACAGCCATCAATCACTCTCCATCCCCACCGCAGCCCGAGGGGGAGTGTTTCCCCTGACACAGCATGAAGACAACATGGCCACTGTTTAAAGAGGGCGCAGCCTCCTCCCCCACCCTCTGGAGAGTAAGAGAGCACAGACCTGACGCCACAGTCCCGACCACAGCTGGGCACAAAAGGCAGGAGACTGCGGCGATCACACGAGGACTTCAAAACATAACGCCCAATAACACTCCTGTAGATCCAGCCACGCCGAACATGCGGCTAATTTTCCCATGGAGGGATACGGTTTCATGTATCCCTGTATGGCAGCATCCTTTTAGATTAGGATGTCTAGACAGAGGAGCAAGGGTTTGATTTTTAGACTCGCTGCATATGACCTCTGACCTGTGGCCCCTCGCTAAAGCTTGCGGCTAGACAACAGTGGCCATATATTATTGGCAGGATGCTAAAGCTGGAGATTTTTGCCTAAGAGTCATATCGTTCCTATATAAGCTGTTGGGAAATGCATAGAAATTAGATTTAGACATGCTACAATTTGCATTTCATTGACTCAGCTTGCCTAAAAGTGATTTTATTTGATTTGTTAGTAACTTCATGCCACTGTAAAGGGCTTCTAACTACAAATCCATATGTAACCCTGGACCACAAAACCAGTCTTTTGTAGCACAGGTAAATTTGTAGCAATAGATCAATACACTGAATGGGTCAAAATGATCCGATTTCTCTTTTATAACAAAAAATCATTAGGATATTAAGTAAAGATCATGTTCCATGTAGATATTTTTTACATTTCCAACTGTAAATGTGTCAAAACCTCATTTTTTGATTATTAATGTGCATTTTTGCACGCTCAGATTCCAGATTTTTAAATAGCTGTATCTATGCCAAATATTGTTCTATCCTCAAATTGGAAATCTTATTTATTCATTATTAAATATAAATAGGAAGAAAAAGACCCTTTTGTGGTCCAGAGTCACATTTTAGAAAGTTTTGAAATATCGATCAATAAGAAGAGATGTCCTGGATTCAATTTTTGTTCACACAGACCTTGATTTCCAATCAGCTGAACATCATGTACATTACAAAGCTGATCTTCCGAGACACGTACCATCTTTGTCTAGAAACAGTGATGATTCCATGGAAAACCCTGCTTACATCATTGCTATTGTAGGGGTGATTACAACATCCTTCACAAACGACACTGTACACACTTCTTTATTATAAAACACAGACACTCTTCCAGAGTCTGCAAGATTCACAGGTTCATATAATGCAATTTTTGTCCCCAAATCTGCATACATTATGGAAACCGTCTGTGCTTTTCTACTCACATAGTCATGGAAAGCCTTGGCCTCGCTTGAATGTTCGCATGTGTCTCTCCTCTCAGGAGCTGCACAGTACAGGTCCCAAAAGACACTGGGGTAAAGACAAAGTGGTTAAAGAAAAAATGATTACTCATGTACACTTATGCTTCAATGTAATTTAAAACAAATTTTTGCAATTGCAATAATAACCATAATGAACCATGCAATTTAGCAGCCGTGTGTGATAAAAGATTTTCCGTGAATAACAACACAAATTTCAGTCTTTTCCTTGAATAAACATATGGTTTAAAAAATTCAAAAGAAAACAGTGCACAAATTGCATGGACAAATTTTAAGACATGAAAGCTTCGGTCTCCATTATTGTAACTGCATGTAAGAGAACGACCAGTACAACTTACAAAATTTCTCCTTTTTTTTGCGACACAAAGCTGAGTAAATACTACCTTAATTTTCATTTATGGGTCAACTATTCCTTATAATAACTATAAAAAGACAAAATACACTTCAAAAAAACTCACCACCACCAGGAATGCAGGAACCCAGGAGGGTCTCCCAGCGTGATATTCTTTTCCCATCGGATCTAAAAAATGGAGCAGAAAAAAATCTAATCTTTTAAAACATGCAGTCTATGAGTGCGTACAATTGAAACACATTTTCAAATGTAATGTTTGCAAGTGTGATTGTGCAAAAAAAAAACAAAAAACAAACAAGAGTATGGTCTTCCACTGAGATTGGGGTGCTTACTTCTGACAGGAAAGTCTGTGCTGACTTCTGAGCACCAATGTGTAACAAATACTCATAAACATACAAAGCTAACCTGCAATAAAACAGAGAGAACACAATATTAAGTCAATAAAACAACAACTAATAAAATATGGTTCGTGAGGAGGACAAATTCACGAAATCAGTATTGGATCGCACTCCTCACTGGTTTATACTTAAAACATTGTCAATAGTAAAAATGTATGTATTAGCTAAAGAAACTGTTCATTATATTAACTCAAAATTACCATACATTCCCATAATTTAGATTTTTTTACATTTTTTATTATTACCCCCCATTTGAGCAAGAATGCATCTCAATAACATGCAAAATGCATAAAAACTAAACAAAAGACGGGACCCACTCCCCTCCAAGACTGGCGTCTGAGGCTAAATGAAACAAGGAACACTGAAGCGCCCGTCCCGCGTGCAGAAACTATTTCAAATGGCTGCATTAAAATGTAGGTGATTTTAAAAGGCACGGTTTTTTTATTCTGGATCGCATCACAATAACCAGAGGCGAAAGCTCTGTGCCATAAGGGGACCCCAGAATGGCGCACGGCTAGGCACTTTCGATTCAACGCTCTCACGACAAGCCTATAGCAGCAGCATACGCTCCATATGCAGCCGTGCCTATACTGCCCTAACAATAGGCTACATCCAACACAATAACACACGCACGACGGCCGATGTTCAAAAGACCTTACTTTTCCCGAGCTTGATTATCCGATGGCACGACGGAGCTTTTGCCTTTAGGAAACATGTTTTTTTTGTACACGGGAGAGTCACCCGCGTTCCCTTTTCCTCTATTTTCGACAATTCATCTGTCACTGCTCCAGGTTCGACTGCACAAACTAAACACACTGAACGCCTTCTCAACCAACCTTGACCACTTGGGCGGGGGGACCGGCGCTGTGTGATTGACAAGAGCAAGTGGCCAATGGCAGGGCGCCATTTCTCTTGCGTGTTGCCCCTGCAGTGACGTATGCTCAGTGAGCAAATAGTTCCTTCCTCCAATTTCCTGTGATTCTTTAAAGATGGGTTACATTAAGCGCTCCACATTAATTAGCCGTATATTTGTTTACTGTGGGTTGCATACTATGACAGTAAAACTAAGAAATCGCAATACAAACAACGACGTTAAACGCAATCATTTATCGTTTATCGGAATCAAGTATTATTATGGCTTGAAAATTATTGAAATAAGTCTTATTAGTTAAATAATAATTAATCTAATCTAATTAATTACGATAATAATAATAATGGCAGTGTAAATGAACATGCAATAAACACGTTTTGTTATTTATTTGCGTTCATATTGATCACTTTTACCTCATCAGCTTAGAGTATCACATCTGTGTTTGTAAAAACTTGGCTTTAGACATAATTACATATTGTTTAAAAACATGTGTTATAGCTTTTATATATTGGCTTCGTGTTTTTTTAGGGGATTGTTGAGCAATACATTTTTAATTAATTAAGTTTTAATTAATTAAATGAATAAAACCCCTACACGTAGATTTTTGTTTGTTTGTTTGTTTCTTAATATATTTCTATAATACAAAAACACTGTTAGCATATTCCAGACTAATGAAATAAGGTCAGACTTGATACTGTGTAATGGAATCAGTCTACCTTAAAAAGTTTCTGGGCGGCTCTGTAATTCAATAGGGCTTATGCGAACAGTCGAGCGCAGTGTGGACGCTCTGTTTGATTGGGAATATGCATGTCAGTTTATTTATTTTTTATACATCTTGCAAAGTTGCAGACGTCACGCAGACATTGTTTCTTACTTCGTGCAAATGAGAGTGGCTTGACAGCTGTTCATGTAAGTTTGCTCATACCTTTACCAGCTTTACTTCAGACGCATTTGACACTTGGGATATCACAGAATGACCTGCTAAGCAAACTTTGGAAAACGTAATCATCAAAATCAATCAACGTTCTTGTGAGATATCATCGTAGCTTATTATGTTTTTTCCCCTTTTATTAGTAAATAGGCTATATATTAAGATGCACAGTCTTTACATAGTCTTTCATAACTTGTCTGCAGCTTATAACATTGAAAAATATTACATTTACGAATGAGCTGAATAATGTCAGTCGACAGTCTACTTCCAGTTCAGTTTATTCTGTTGGAGGTCGTTTGTCAGGTTCTGGTAGGCTATTGCTCTCTGATAATGCATAACGATATTTTGATTTAATTGGTTACATTTGCATGCAATTAATAGAATGTAATAGAATATAATAGAATGAGCCGTAATAGCTGAACTATTTGACTGTGCACAGGCTTATTCTAATAACAAACAGAGTTAAGCGTATTAATCGCCATGGCACGTCATTTTAACAGACAAAAAAGGCTTTGTCCTGTATATAATCTGGCAGGTTGCACCTATAAACTGGAAGTTATTACAATACACAGTTTGAATGACACATCCAGGCCTATTCTTGATGTTTTAAATGATCTCTTATGATTTTGATTTATATAATTATTTTTATTCATACACTATCTCTCCAAAAGTAGTTTTCTTACATTATGAATCTGTTGCAAGTGTTGCACTTTCAAGCAGCATTCACATGCATTTGGAAGGTTCAAAAACAAACATGAGCGCATGTGAGGAGTGCTATGAAGATGACAACAGTTGCTTGTCCTGATATTCATGCTAATTTGAATACAAAACCACTAGGTTATGGCCTAAAAGCTAAATTTCCCAACCTTCCCGATATCCTTCAAGACAGTGATATTCTAGCCTAATGCTCTTACCAATGCCACAACAAATAAACATCTTAACATGTGTGTTGCTACAACAGAGCCCAAGTCATGGCGAATGAGCCCAAGGATCCCATGCTGCTGGAAGAGCCCACGTTTATTCTGGATAATGGAGAGACGTACAGGAATCAAACCGAAGTAAAGATGAGCCAGATAGTCCTTCCCTGCCATGCAAACTACTGTGGAGAACTCAGTGCTGGGCAGCTGCTCAAGTGGATGGACTCCACCGCCTGCCTGTCTGGTCTGTTTTGGATAAAACCATGATTTGTGGAATTATTTTAGAAGCTTCCTTTCTCAAATGACCCCTGCCAATGATTTAGTTAAACCACTAAGTTAAGTTAAGAACTAAGCAATACTCTTTTAGGCAATTTCGCTCTGAATCATTGTTGTCACCTTCAATATTCATGCAAACACCTCCACACCATATGCTTGTACTAAGTGTCATTAGACATCCCAGATGGAAGACTCTGTGCAGTTTGGACTGTGATTTCCATCCTCGTACTGTGAATAAACAGAGTAACAGGCTGGTGAGAAAGTTTAATAGCAGTTGGAATGATTTTTAATCATATTTAACTGATAAAAGGCAAAAGCATTTCAGCTGAGAATGTGGCTAAACCTTTGTAGCACTGTGAGGAGCACAGATGGCGGTTGGTAACAGCTTTACATGCTTCCCCTAATGTTGCTTAAAATAAGCCGCACAGGCCTGTTTGTTTTTCACTTCATTCCGTAGCATAGAACATTTTTTTTTTCTTCCTTCAGGATTACATACTTATGTGTTTGCTTTTCAGATGAACCTGCTTAAATGCTTGCTGTGGGTGTAAACAGTTATTAATTATCAATATTTGCTCTCTTGTTTCCAGCTGAGAGACATGCTGGCTGCTCCTGCATCACTGCCTCAGTGGATGACATTCACTTTGAAACCACCATAGGGTAACAACACATACAGGAACTAGTTGTTTTGAAATGAAACAAAATGTTTTGTTCATTAAAAAATGTGTTTCTGTGTTTCTTCATGCAGGGTTGGACAGGTTGTAAACATCACTGCTAAAGTCAACAGAGCCTTCACATCCAGCATGGAGGTTTGTGGGAACATCTACTACTAATGGTTTTATGACGTGAAATCAAACATCACTTGACATTATTAACATGCAGAATTAATCCACTATATATTGATCTATAACCTGTGTCACAATATAACATTTCCTCAAATTGTGTACATCGATTGCAAATACATGTTCCTATATAAAGGTGAATAGATATTATATAAATTAAAATGAACACACACACATAGTGCCATATTTCATCACATGTACATCTGTATTAGTACTAAATATGAAATTCCATATATTATGATATAAAAGTACTTTCTCATATACAGTAAAGTAAATTCTATATACAGTGTAATATATTATTCTGAATATTTTCAGTATACACTAAATAATTAAAAATATTAATTGTTTAAATACTAGGAAAAATATTTTCTTTGCATGTGCTGCAAATATTTTTGACCCTTATGATAAATTGCTTTGAAAACTTCTTCTAAGTCGAGTACGGATGATGATGTGGGTTTTTGTCTCAGGTCGGGATTTTGGTGAGCTGTGAAGATCTCTTCAGCGACAGACAGTGGAAAGTCTGTCACGCTTTCGCCACCTTTGTGGCCCGCCGTACCGAAGCAGGAAAGGTAAGAAACACCACATCGAACTAAATCAGAACAAGTTAAGCCACAAGTTTTGAATCAGATCTGTGAAAAAGTTCTTGGATATGGTCCGGCCAGGTTAGTTGTGATTCATCAGCGCAGTGTTTGCACAGGTACAGCTGAAGCAGATGATTCCACGCACGCAGACGGAGCAGATGGAGTATAGCCTCGCAGCCGAGCGCAGGAGGATGAGACTGATCCATGCAGAGATAATTAACGATCTTCTCAGCAGCTGCTCCTCTCAGACAGGTGAGCGGAGACGCTGCTCACTCACTTTCTCCAGGTGTGTTTGTTTACTTGCAAGACTTTGAAGAGGGGCCTCAGGAACACTTGCCACAGGAAATGAGTCATGAATCAGAAGTTGGGTTTTGATTAAAGGTGTCATTCGGTTTGTTTGGTGTCTCTTCATAAACACGCCACCGACACTCATTTAAATGTATATATATATATGCAGTAAACCTTCACCCTTCACTTACAAAGGGTCACATGGTTTGAAGTGTGTAGAATAAATAGACTGTAAGACGCAGTAGCTCTGATAAGTGGTGCTCTATCTGTTTGTCAGTGAGTGAGTGTTTAGATTACCAGGATGCGGTGCCTGCGGAGCGGACTCGGGTAGAAAGCGTCGAGCTGGTGCTCCCGCCCCATGCCAATCACCAGGTCAGCACGTTTGGTGGACAAATCATGGCCTGGATGGAGAACGTAGCCACCATCTCTGCCAGGTGTACAGTCACTATTTTACTACAGTCAAATCTGATGATAAAAAAAGATATTTAAATGAATACACAAGGAAATCATTGGTGGGTCATACTCTGTGTGCTTTTTCTTCTAGTCGTTTGTGTAATGCTCACCCGACTCTGCGGAGCATAGACATGTTCCACTTTCGTGGGCCATCCCATATTGGAGACAGACTGGTGTTGAAGGCAATTGTAAACAATGCTTTCAAAAAAAGGTACATGTTTATTAAGAAAAAATTGTGGCTCGCTGGGGTGGCTGTGTGTGTGTGTGTGTATAATCCAATTTTTTTTTTCTTTGTGTTGCAGACAAACAAGGTCAAAAACAAAAAAAACTAATCTCACACTATTTATGCAAAAAGCATCAAAAATGTTTATTAACGATGTTTCGGACTCTTGACCTTTATCAGGTATCAGTTGAAAGACACATTGATAAACATTGTTAAAACTTTTTGCATAGATAGTGTGCAGGCTTTGTTGTTTTTTTATTTGTTGCTGTTCTATTCATAAAAGAATCGTGAAAAATAAAATGTATCACAAAAAAAAGTTGATTATAATAATAACTCTTAAGCACAAATTCAGTATATCAGAATGATTTCTGTAGGATCATGTGACACTGAAGACTGGAGTAATGATGCTGCAAATTCAGCTGCAAATCACAGGAATTATATGACATTTTAAAAATATTATTAAATAGAAAATAAGAGACAGAACCCAAACCCTTAAATGGTCATATAGAATGTATACGTGTAAATATATACATTTTAATATATAATTTAAATATTTTATATAAATCATAAAAATATCAATTGTACGTTTTTAAGATTACATTGTTTTATTACATTTGTTTTTTTATTATAAAAGCTATGGATCAGTGGCACTAGGTATAGTAATAATATATGCTGTACCTATATTCTAAACAGTAAAAGCTATGGTTCAGTATCACTTACATCTATGAATCACAGAAGTCTGATTTATCTTTGAGCAACCTGAACAACTGGTATTTTGTGTGTGCTATTCCAGTATGGAGGTGGGAGTGTGTGCAGAGGCCTATCAGGGTGGAGAGCCCCTGCGACACATCAACACCGCCTTCATGACCTTTGAGGTCCTGGACAATGACAGGAAGCCATGCACGTTGCCAAGGATACGGCCTGAGCCTGTGGTGAGCGCTGTAACATTCCTGGAATCCGTCACATGGTGGAAGAGTTTAACTTGTTGAGTTCAAGAGGGTGAAACAAAACGAACTGAAGTGCTTGCTTTACACTGAGTTTCTAAATCTATATCTTATTATTTCTAAAATAAATCCTTATCTTCTTATCCTGTGTTTTTAGGATGGTAAAAGACGCTTTCAGGAAGCCATAGCCAGAAAGAAAATCCGCCTTGACAGGTAGATTGTGTCTGTTATAACAGGTTATGTCATATTCTTATGATATCATACTCCTATTTTTAAGCTCTGGCTGCATGTCATATTCAAAGTAAACTTTACCGCTATGAAATCCCTGCATAGCAGTCCAGCATGGGACACTAGATCACATGAGTATGCTCTCCTCTTACAGGAAGTACATAATATCCTGCAAACAAAGCGAGGTTCCTCTCTCGGTTCCCTGGGACCCAAGTAACCAGGTATATTAACCTATTCTAGTAGCTATAAATCTCATGAATTCGCTCAACGTGCTTTGTTGGACCATGTGACTAATCCATGTCTTGGCAGATGTACCTCAGTTACAATAACGTTTCGGCACTGAAGATGTTGGCTGCCCGGACTAACTGGGTCTTAACTTCTGAGAAAAACAAGGTGGATATGTTTTGTATGCTTAAAGTTTGCATTTTGTCCTTTTCGAGATTACATGGGTGACTTGAGCTGTCAAAAAATGTTGTAGATGCTTGAGGGGAATTATTGAGCTGAAACATTGTACCCAGGTGAGTTTATACACACTGGAGGAGAACCAGATGTTGTGCTTTAAGGTGGAGACTCATGTGGCTGTGGCAGCCGAGCAGGTGTTTCTGTTACTGTCTGATCTAAGGCGAAGGAAGGCATGGGACCACCACTACCAGTATGTCAAATACATTTTATATAACTAAAAAGAAAATACTGAATTTTATAAGTGACTGACATTTAACAGCCATTTTTTTTATTGAAAATATGATTTTTGGATTATATATTATTTTTTCTATTTCAAATAAATACTGTTCTTTTTGAATTTCCATGAATCCTATATCATACAAAGTATATAAAAAAGTACAGCTGTTTCCAACAATGTATGTGTATATATATATATATATATATATATATATAAAGCGAAAACAGTTATAGCTGTAATATTTTAAAATGTTGGTATTATTGTATTTTTTATCGTGAATAAAAAACATTAAATCCTATTACTTTACTATGACTTTTTTCAAATTAATAAAAAACCCTTTTTGGTCCACTTTTTGCTGCTATGTAAATTTTTATGAAATGCTACCTTTACAAGTGTCTTTTTTATTTATATCTTACATTTTTTTTGTTGGTAGAATAACTGGCAGACAAAATAAAATGATCAGCCACAGTTTCAAATTACTTGATGTAATGCAGAACACATTATGATATCATAATCAACCATAATAAATATGCTTTAATACAGAGAGTGTGAAGTGATAACTGACTCCCATGAAGACGACACCATCTACAGAGTTGTCACCCCCTCTGTGACAAAAGGAGGCAAAGTCCAGGACTTCATCCTCCTGGCCTCCAGGAGGCGCCCTTGTGATTCTGGGTAAACCTCCTAAAGACTCTCTGAATTGTGTCTTGTGTCTGTCCATGGGATGAAACAACAAGTTCTTACATATTTGTCGCTTTTAGAGACCCTTATTTGATTGCCTTGCGTTCTGTGACCCTGCCTGCGTGCCCTCCCACTGAGGACTACAACAGAGGAGAGGTGCTCTGTGCTGGGTTCAGTATCTGGGAAGAGGAAAACTCTTTCACTAAGGTAATATATTCACCAAAAGCCTAATGGACACTTATACTGAATGAGTGAACAAATCAAAGCTCAAGAATTAACACAGCTTTAATTGTAGCAATCTCTTTAACTGAAATAATAATTTTCATGTACATTAGCCAATAACACCGTTTATAACTGTTTAGAAACTGCTTAGAGTGGTCCCTGGTGCTGCCTCATAGTTAAAGTACTAAAGGTTAAGTGCGTTTGGCTTCCATGCTTATGTATGCATTTCTCTCAGATTTCGTACTACAACCAGGCCACTCCTGGAGTGCTGCCCTATATCTCCACTGACATCGCTGGGCTTTCCTCCAGTTTCTACTGCACCTTTGCCTCGTGTAGCGCTTTCCTGAAGGAGAATAAAGACGGCCTGGCTTCCCTGCCCACCTCCACCCTGTGAGAAGGCTGAATTCAACAATCTATGCTATTCATTAATTGATTTCGCTTCTAAAAAATGGTTATGGTCAAGATATATAAGGTTGATATTGACATTTGAGTTTAGGATAAAAGATCATGAACTTTAGGTACAGTACGTAGAACTCTTATTTTCTATACACTCTCAGAAAATAAAGGCACAGAACTGCCACTGGAATGGGACCCTATGATATAAAAGCTGAAAGGTACATGTCTGTAAAATATCTACTTCTAAAGTAACGTAGGGTAGCAGCCTGTGGCATTTTTGTACCTTTTTGACTTTAGAAAAAGGCATTAGCATTGTATCAGGGGAGTCCGTTTTTTGTTGTTGTTGAAACTCCATATACATAGTATATAAATATATATTTTTTAATGTAACCTTGATGAATATTAATATTATTTAAAAAACAGTTCTTGTTTTTTAGATATTTCACCTTGTCAGCTAGAATTTAGGGTCATGTGCAATACTGTTAAACTCTCAACAGATGCCACTTCCAGAAAACTAAGCTAGTATATTGCACTGTTGTCGTTCTCAATGACGCAAAGTACTCAAAATAAAATAAATAAACTCCAAATAGGTGGCAAGGTCGATATGTGGTACTTCCTGGGACATGCACAATCACGTTTGCATAGATTTTCAGTCTAGTTCGTGACGGATATTAGATTACCTTTTCATGTCAGGCCAGAACAATGCACAGTGCTGATTCATGGGACAGGACCTTTTTAAATAAGTACTGTTACATGTAGCAATTTAGTGTAGCTCATCTTTATTCAATGTCAAACTAAACTTGCCTTGGCATATAAAGATCATTTCTAGATCCTCCTGTTATACTACAACTGTTGAGAAAAATAATAGTTATTCTTCTGAAAGTTTCTTCTTTCTTAAGTGCTTATGCATAGAGTGTAATACTGACCCAGATAATGTGGAATTACTTGTTATGTAAAGTTGGTGGCTACTAGTTTCTTAATACTTGTGCCTGACGGATGGGGGTGGTTGTGCATTAGGGGAGTATTTTTGGATTCCTGTTATGTAATATTTTGAAAAGAGGAGCGGATTGCAATGTCTATAATAAAATCTTTGCAGACATCTACAAGTACTGTAATGTATTATACTATAGTGCAGTAAAGCTGCTGAACACAAAGGGTTCTAACTAGCCAATATCTAAATGTTATGTTTATTTAAAAACATTCATGCATTCATTACTGGTTACCACGTTGCCAAGTGTGATATCTAAGCACAGCCCTCGCTAGAGAGTTGTGCTGTTGGCTGAAACGGCAAACCATCTCTTGCTCCTGGATCCTCATCTTCTTCTCCTCCAAAAACTGGGCATGTTTCTGACGTGCATGATGGATGTCCTGCTCCTGCTTGGCTCTCTGTAGAGCAAGAGTTTTCTCCATATCCACCCTTTCCCGCTCTTGCCGAAGTCGCACTTCTGTCCTGCGAGCTTCTTTAAAGATGTTACGGCGACCCTTGGCTACTTCACGGTCAATCTGGCGCTCACGTACTTTTTCTACAAGGTGTTTCTGCATTCTAGCTTTATCAAATGCTTGATGGGCTCTTTCAATGATTTTAAAGGGGGCGAGGTTGATTTTGTCATGGCAACAACTAATCAGACGCTTCCCTGAAGTAATGGCAGAAGAGTGTGGATGTAGACCTGGTCTCTGAATGTGAAGCTGGGTGATGGCCTCACGGACGTCCCGTCCTGCAGCTTTACAAGACCACCGCATGTCACTCACTGGCTCACTGTGTTGGACCAAAGCTTTTAGTCCCAAAACATGAAGGGTCCCATCTTCAATTTCTACATTACAGAGATCAACAGTCACACGGTTATCTAGACAAGCAGAACAGAAGCATTCAGTGAATCAGTAAAAAGTCAAAACTTCTGTTGTACCTTGTTCAATTGTGTTTAGGTCGGCCTCAGATTTCAGACTTAGACTGCAGTGAGGGCTGTTGCATGGTGCTTTTATGTCCTGTTGACGGTCATTTGATTTAACACTTATAGGATCCTGTAAAACCTGCGTAAAAGTGATAAATGCATGAATTAGGATTAGCATTAAGATATAATAGAAAAACGTCAGTGCACCTGTTAATAAATGCATGGTTGAAAGTAAAAAAAAAATCGAGTTTATTTCATTACACATTATTTTACTGAGTTTTGTTAATATGAATATTGTATGTAAACTTACATTTCTGTGTTAACTGATTGCCTTAAAATGTAGTTGTATTAAAAAATAAAGTTGTAGCAACTTTAATAAATATTAAAATAGTGTTAATTTTTTTGTAGTAGAGTAGTTCCCAGCATGCTTTGCATAGGACTAGATAAGGAAAGAAAATATTCAAATTAAGCAGTATTTAATGAGAAAGAATAGGCCTGGTTTTACAAACAGGGCTTAGCTTAAGTCAGGAATAGGCCTTTTTTAAATTAATATATTTAAGCAACTTTTATAAAATAATGCCTAGACAAAACACTACAGGTTTACAAACAGAAAAATGACACTGAAATATTTTAAGTTCAAACAGCTCAAACATCCATTTTTAGTCTGGGACTAGCTTAAGCCTTGTCTGTGAAAGCAGAGGTTAGTGCTTTTGTTATGTTATGTGTTTTTCCATCACAATTTGTGCTGAATACTAGACTACATGAGTGTACTCAGCAATGAGTTGCATTTTTGTTTTTGTACATTTTACACATTACCTCCGAGTTGCCAGTTTGCATCAGCTTATCGAGGTTCACATGGATTCTTTGGATCTCTGTGTCTCTCTCTTCTTTTGCTTTTGGCTAAGAAACATTCAACATTTTAGAACATTCCACATTAGCATTTCCAATAACCTAAATACTTTAATATTTCTTTTTTCATGTTTTAGAATGCTAGATTATATTCCAATGATTTCTGCAGGACCATGTGACACTGAACACTGAAGTAATGAAAATTCAGCTTTTTTAAATAAATGTAATATATATTTAAGATAAACACTATTTATTATTTTAAATGTAATGTTAAATTAATCTAATGTTTCACAATGTTACTGTTTTTATTGTCTTCTAAATCCAATAAATGATCAAATATAACAATATTATAAATGTACTAAACCCAAACCACTGAATTGTAGTCTATCAGACAAATATAGTACATACTTGTTCATGGTGGTCATCTGTGTCCTCCTCCATGGTTTTCTGAGATTGGGATTGAACCTGGCCATTTTCTGTGCTCAAAGGTTTCTCAGACTTCATCTGTTTCTTTGTACTGCAAAGCCTGACAATAAAGAAATCTCTTACAACCAAAAATCTGTTTTGTACTTTATAGTGAGCATAAAAAAACATTGCACAGCAAATATTAAGATTGTAAAAAATGCTGCATATTTACCCAAGTCTCTTTCTAATTAAATGACCTCGAATCCAGCGCTGTATAATAAGTGTAGGCGAATAAACGGCCTGAATTCTGTTTATTTCAGAGATTGTTTTATATGTCTCTTTCATCTCTATCTCAAATGAATCCTAAGGAAAAAGAAAACATCAAAATATGTTGTTTGCACTTTTTTTCACTTAGACATACAGTAGCAGTAAAAACAACAAAGAACACCGGGATAAATAATGAGCACTAACCGACTTTGTAAACGGATACAAGCTGACACAAAACTGTTGATTCATTGCTTTGAATTGAACAGGAAGAGACCAGTTTTGTATGATTTCCTCATCAGAGATAACAAAGTTGTCCAAGGCCTTCAGTGACCATATGTTATTGACCAGACAGTGCCTGTAGCTCTTCTTTAAACTGAGCGGGGTGTCATAGAGAGTTAAAGCAGTCAGTTTTAAACAGCCAGACAGGCCTTTAATACTTTCCCAGGTTGATATGTTGTTGTCGTGCAGATACAGAAGCTGCAATTCTTTCAGATTATGCCAACACAAAGCATCAGGGAGCTGAACAATCTGAGCAGAAAGATGACCGTTAGTGATTCGTTCTCCTTAAAGTGAATGAAATATTCAGGGCAGCAAATGAAATAAAGGATATACCTGATTTCCTTTCAGATCTAACTTCACCAAGCGCGTGCATTCCATCAGAGCTTGGATCCTAGTCAGAAAGTTGTCAGCTAAGATGCAAATTCGCAGTGCTCTGCAAGATCCAATCTGATCCAGACTCTTTAAAAGCAAACTGCTCAATCTGACCATCAAAATGTCCTTCAGATCTTTCTCACTCTCTGATGTCCAGTAGCCATGATCCAGTATCAGAGACTGAGAGCAGTTTACCAAATATGCCCAGTATCCCTCCAGGGAATCCATTTTCACATCTCTTTTTTTTGGAAGAGAAACATTTTTTTCATATCACAAAAAATCTTCTGTAAGCAGTTAATGACTATAGTATACACATTTAGATATATTTACATATATCACAAACTCAATATGCTCTTTTGTTTGTTCTTACCATGGTTTTATGCCTGGCTCTCAACAGTTTTCTTTTGTTGGCCGAATGATTCAGAGATAAAAGTTGCTATGACAACATTGGTTGGAAATACAAGAAGCATCTCAAAACATTTTATTGAAAACCACTCACAACACATTATAAATAAAACGAATACTGCTTTGTGTTGGGAGGTTAAAAAAGTATGAATAATTAAAACAGTTTAATGTAAATTATTAGATGGAGCGCTATGAACGTCAGCGTTTGTTTGTCACGTGACCAGAACCCGGAAGTGTCTATGCGAACAAGTTACGGGACATATCCAATGGTTTTAAGTATTTTTTTTTTTTTGGAAAACGCCAAATAACGGACCATTGTCGCACATACATCTGTTATCAAAGTTTTTTTTCTGGTTAAGAAAAATTGTTAACTGTTAGTGTAGTGATTTAGACCGGTCTCATAATGGCAGAGCGCTTAAACACCCATCTGCAAAAATCCACCAGAGACAAACTTGACAAATTCCAACAAATGAGAGGTAACGTTGTCGTGACATCTTTAAACTTTACTATTTTCACAGCTGTTTAACTTCTTTTGAGGGCAAAAAGAAGCTGTTTCTGATCATGTTTTGACACCCCCTCGCTTCTGGAGGCGGGGTGTGGATCAATGTAAACACGACTCGCGCGCACGTAAAAGTCTGATAACAAAGGATTATTACATAGGATTATACCTTATACAGCAGCAGCAGCAGCAGTATGGTGTAATATTTATTTGCTTTCTACCTTTCCTTTGATACTTTTCCTGGCTTTGGAAAACTTGTATCTGACGTTTCGACAAAGTGTCGAGAATGATCCCGGAGCGCAGATGTTTCGAAACACTGCTCCGAAATGTGATTCAAAACACCCATGTCATGTGTGTCTAACGCGATTCAAAGCATCGGGGCGCGTGAGAAGTATTTTGGAACGTGGCACCTGCCGAAGCGGCGTTTGATTGACAGGGTCGGGAACAAATCACTCAATCGCACATCTGTCACAGCCCAACTCCAAAGTATAAAAATGGAGTAAACGCATCTTCACTTCGTGGGATTTTGCGATATTGTGACATTTGTTGTGTAATCTCACTCTCTTTTATTTAGGCTAGATTAAAAGTTATTATTAAGATATTGATATACAGGCTGTGGGCATAGATATACTACTGATACATTCATATAGGCATACATATACAAGTTATATAGTGACAGAGAACACAGCAAGTTAGAAATAGAATACCATGGTTAATGGAAAATTTCATACTGATGGATTATATAATAATGGAAGCTTCACGCAAGAGATGCCGTCCATCTTTGGTGTGGGAGTATTTCCATTTGGAGGCCTATGTGATAGACAGCTAGCCTACTGCAACAATATGTCATCTATGACTGTGGCTTGATGTCTTTTTTTACTGTACATTTTTATGACCAAAATAACACATTTATTCAAATGCAACAAATTTGTTTTAGTGTCACAAGCTTCCAGGACACAGAAACAACACCACACAGATAATAATAATAATAATAATAATAAAATACACACATGAACATAAAATTGTATGTACTGTTATGTGTGCTGTAGGTAAAACATAATTTAAAAAGTAGGGTGATTATATGAATAGTCTTTGACTATGGATTCAAACCCTAGGTGACAACATTCCAGTCGAGCACAGTAACCACTCCCCCAAATTAAGGATCGTCTTACACTACATATGTTATAACTCGTTAAAAATAGTTGAAAATGGCCACTAGGTGTCACCATATAGGCGTGTGTTGAAACGTTTCGAAGCCTCGACACATTTGCTTCGACTGTTTCAGTGTTTCACGTAGCTTTTTGTGACTCTGGGTCATTGATGGAAGCTTCGTTATAATTGATCTTTCGCTGAACTTTGAAAGTCTCTCCGCGAACATACAGGTGCGGACATATCTGTGGCAGCTATAAAGTATATAGTGACTTGGAGATGTTGCTCCCTTGCCTGGCCTCGGCTGAATGAGAAACAAACTGGTGAGAAAAAAATCCCAGATTGAGGTCTCTGCCGAGCAAAAGTGGGCGTTTCTCAATTTTGGGGCGTTTTTTTTAAACTGCTAGGTGTTTCTCAAACATGCAATCAAAATGCTTCAACCCCCCCTGTCGTAACCCTACCCCTAAACCTACCCTCAGTATGATGTTAGCCAATCAGGTAATGTGTAAAACTCCCCTTACCTTGCTGCAGAGACCTATACTTGAAAAATCTTACTTTTCGCTGCTGAGATTATTCACTGTGACATTGTTTGCTGCACATGAGGACATGTAAGAAAGAGTAAAAGTTATTTATTTCCCATACACAGGTAAAGAAGTTCATTCTGATGAATTCTGGGATCTTGTGGTCATTACTGCAGTGGATGAGGACCAGAGGTCTGCTTATGAAATTCAGATCACCGAGAAACTGAAGAGGAAAGAACTGCCTCTCGGCATCAATTATCACGTGTTTGCAGATCCTCCAGGATGCAAGATTGGTGAGAGATCTAAAATAAAATAAACTTTAAAAATTAAATGTACATTTTTAATAGTTGTTTCTTCATCTGAACATACAGGTAATGGTGGATCCACTTTACATTCACTGCAGTGTCTACATGATAAATATGGCAAATCACTGTCCAGATTTAAAGTCATCCTTATTCATGCAGGTACTATATATATACATCTAATATTCATCAAACCTCATTCATGTGTTTTGTTTATTGTGAATGAGCCTTAATGTACTATTCAAAGGTTTCGAGGCAGATTTTTACATGTTTTTAAAACAACTGTCTTATGCTCACCAAAGCTGCATTTATTCATTAAAATACAGTAAAAAACAAGAAAAAAGAAAAGATACACTGTGGCACATTAGTACATTTCATATGTAGTTTATTACGGTGATGTCAAATATAAATTTTAAGCATACATTAGTGCAGTCTTCGATGTTATTATCCTTCAGAAATCATTCTAATGTGCTGTTGGAGTTTAAGAAACCTTTTCTTTTATAATTATCAACATACAAATATACTGCTAAATATGTTTTGTTACATTTCTTTTCTGGATTCTATGATGAATAGAAAATGTAAAAACGGCAATTATTTGAGAAAGAAATCTTGGATATATTAAATTGTACACTTTTTGCTAAAATGTACTTATTTATGCATTTGTTTTACATATGCAGGAGGTTTCAGTCAACGTTTTCCCAGTGCCAGCGCCCTGGGTAAAATACTCACAGCTGTGCCCCTGGGAAACCCTTTATATCAAATGCTGGAGCTCAAACTTGCGATGTATGTGGATTTCCCCTCACACATGAAGCCGGGAATGCTCGTCACCTGTTCTGATGATATAGAGCTCTACAGTGTTTCTGACCAAGAGAATGTGGTGTTTGATAAGCCAGGTTTTACTGCCTTAGCACATCCCTCCCCTCTCTCTATTGGTACCACTCATGGAGTTTTTGTTCTTGAACCAGCAGAGACGCCCAGAATTTGTGATATGGAGTACAGAACTTGCTCTCAATTCCTGCACAAACCAAGTATTGAAAAGATGTTAAAATGCAACGCCTTATGCAAGAAAGAAGGAGAGGAGTTTGTTTACACTGACAGCATTTACTATGTAGATTACGGGACTGCTATGACCCTTCTGACCTTGTTCAGTGAAATCAACCCTCTGACATGTGAAATTGATGCTTATGGAGACTTTCTTCAAGCTCTGGGGCGAAGAGCTACTGTGGATTACACAGAAAACACTGCCAACGTCACAAAGAAGGAAAGCGGTCTCATTGAGATGCGCAGAAAGATTTTCCATCGCCTCAAAGGCACGGCACTCAACGTCATCCTGTTAAACAACTCCAAGTTCTATCATCTCGGCACTACAGAGGAATACTTGTTCCACTTCACCACTGACCCCTGTCTCAGAGCAGAACTCGGCCTGCTCTCTGCTGCCTTCAGTGTGTGCGACTTGGAGCGATCGGAGAAAACTACAGTTTGCGTGACGCACAGCATCCTGCATCCCAGTGTGACCGTGTCCCAGGGCAGTGTTATAGAATACTCCAGACTGGAGGCTAGAGTTAAAGTCGGAAGTAGATCTATCATCAGCAGCTGCTGGATAGGCACAGATCTAACAGTGCCGAGTGACACCTTCATACACTCTTTGTCTGTAAACGTGGATGGAAAAACAGGTTTTGTTACTGTTGTTTTTGGGGTTAAAGATGATCTGAAGAAAACGGTGTCCAGTCCTGCTGATTTGAAAGCACTGAGCTTGTTTAAAGTTAATCTGGAGGACTGTTTTGGGCTCTGGGGTTTGTTTCCCGAGAAGTTCAGGTTCTCAGGAGACACATCTGTGTGGAGTTTGTGGAACGCCTGCATTTTCCCAGTGTGCTCCAATCTTAAGGATTCATTTGTGATGTCACTGGGGATGCTGAAGGCATTGGATAGTGGAACCAATTTCTCACTACCAAAAGAAACAACCCTAACCTCTTTACAAGAAGCCCTGCAGAACAAGAACCTGGAGGAAATGCTGAAATTTAGGAAAGAACTTTATGATGACATTCTTAGGGTGAATTTAAGTCATTCTGTCTGAGCATATATGTTTAAATGATCTATAATTTCATTGCATATACCGCTCAACTAAGCCTTGTAGGTACTGAGACAATGCCTTCAAAGTTGTTGTTACTCAATTGATTTAATATCAGCTATCACACACTGTTTTAAGCACACCGTTGTACAAATTCGTATGACCTTACGATTTTGTATGATTTCTGTGTCAGTTAAATTTAGGGGTGGGGTTAGGTGTGCTCCTTCATACACCTTAATTAAAAAAATAAAATTCAAGTGAGGTCATACAAATAAGCCACCTTGTTAAAAATGTACGAATTGCCGTGAGATCAGGTTAAATCTTAACTTGCCTATAACAAACACTACAGAAATGCCAAGACAGTGCACTCGCATTGCTACTGTCATGAATAGAGAGTATGTGAAGCGTGCGAGTTCAGGTGCAAAGTGATTTATTAAAGCTCAGGGTCAGAATAGCAGTGGTCGATCGCCAGCAGATACAACA
>JAUMHQ010000061.1:6119218-6131622 GCA_032361165.1 Enteromius paludinosus | reverse complement strand
TATCAGTACATTACAGAAAATAATGAACTTTATCACAATATGCTAATTTTTTTTAAAGGACCTGTATATATATATATATATATATATTTATATACACACATATAAACACATAGTAACATTTCACAATAAGGTGTCATTTGTTGAAACATAGTTAATGTATTAATTAACATGAACGAACAATGAACACCACATTTATAATCTTTGTTAATATTAGCTAATAAAAATACAGTGTTTATTCATGTTAGTTCACAGTGCATTAACTAATGTTAACAAACAATACGTGGGATTTTAATAATGTAGTAATTAATGCTGATATTAACTATGATTACTAAATGCTGCAGAAGTATTGTTCATTCTTAGTTCACAATGTACGTAGTTAACTAATGTTAACTAATGAACCTTACTGCAAAGTGTTACCATTTAAATTGATAAAATATATACAAACATATATAAAATGTTCATTTAGCTAAACTTATTTGTTGTTGGAAATTAAATGTGACATTTTTTATAAGAGCAATAACTGTAAATCAAAGGTACTGTAAACCAGCTAACACAGTCCTAACTAGTAATTAGTTAATAAGCATTCCTCTTACCAGTTGAAAATGTAGTCTGTTGATTTATTTTACATTTTTGATTGTGGTCTTAACTTTTAATCTAGTGTTTTTAATGCTCTAAAGAGCAATTTTACATTGCAATGTTTTAATGTTATACTACTAATAACCATTTAAAGGTACAGCTGACATAAAGGCTGCATGGCAAGAAACTGCTGCTAATTTGAATGCACAAGTAGCAATTAATGGAGTGATGATAATAAAGGGAAATAATTGAGAATATGTGAGAGTTAGTGGAAATATCAATGGGTTCCTATTGGTCAGCTTAGCCTTATATATATATATATATATATATACATGACTATACATAATATACAATAATATTAAAATAAAACACCAATAATCATAATAATAATAATAATAATATGTGTGTTTATCAGGATACATGTGGCTTTAAATAAACTAGGAAAATATCACAAGGAAGTAAGATTTACTCTACCTGTTGTGAACAGGTCCTCTGAATGTGGGGTCAAATTTGTGTGGCTCCCCTGTAACGCAATAACAAAGAGTCAAAATCACATTTAAATAGTGAAAAACACAACCTCAAAATTATTTAATTTAATCTATACTTTTGCCCCAAAAGAAATGCATCTGTTAGAGCTACGTTAGTTATTCTCATAAGCAACTGACCAGGTCCAAGAGCAAACTAACTAACTGATTACAGAAAAAGCCCACAATCAAATGATGTAAAACACTGTCAACCACCAAGTCCAAGTAAACAAAGAACTCGATCAAGTAGGTCTGAACAGCCCAATAACAAAGAGACACAACAAAGCACAGGCGAACAAAAGAATGTACCTGCTACAGATCTGAACACATCTGAACATTTTTACATCAAGCTCACAGAGTGAAATTTCAGTCTTTACAGTAAGTTCCTACCCAATTCTGCATTATAGTATCCTCCTTTTGGTCCGGTCATGTTCACTGTTCTCTGAACGTAGACGCTGTGTGTTCATATAATGTAGCTGTGCGTGTGTCACTTCCTATGAGGGCTGAGGCGGTATCTTCTCGCCTTTCTCCGATCGGTTAATCATTACACACAAAGCCGTGTTTGCGTAGAGGTGGACGAGAAACCAGGCTGGTGGGCGTCTGCGTCGCTTCCATCTGCCTCTCTCTCTCTCACACACCATCCACTCCTTCACTCGTTTCTCGCTCTCTCTCTAGCCCGCTCACAAAGGAAACAGAACTGGTGTCTCGCGGCTCAGATTGGTAGCATCCACTGACACACCAAACACAATGAGACAACAGCACGGCAGCCACCTGCTCAAAGCTTTGCATGCACACACACACACACACACACACACACAGAGATTCAGAAAGTGTTTTGTATGTCGCCAAACATACCACAATTTCTCATCTCAGTGGAATTAACATCCTGATGTGTTACAAACCCAATTAATTAATGGAATACTTCTATTTAAATGGACACATTCATTCATTGATAGAAGAGAACCGATACGTGGGTCGGACAGGATCTGTGCCAGTGTATCTGAACAAGCTGAGCGGACAGACGTCAGCTGTCACATATCATGATGCCCTCCTTGGTGGCCCAAGTTCAGGCAGTGATGCCATTCTGGAGGAAAAAAAGCCATCTTAGCTGGTTTAAACTGGTTTTCAGCTGATCTAGATCCCCAAAAATCCATACAAAAGAAACCTGACTAAGCTGGGAGAAGCAGTTAAGACCAACAAACAATCTTAGGCAGGGTACACACTAAAAGACTTTTTAAATCTTATAAGTTCTTCAAAAATGTTAGAGACAACAAACATGAGGGGGGAAAAAAAAATCAGTTTTGCTCCTATAGTGTGTGGTGTCCTTGGGTTCCCCCCCCACACATCTGGATTTCTGATTGCGACGATTGTCGATTCATGCTTGGGGCGCATTCTCAATGTTCCCCTAAGCAGATTTCAGTAATCAGTTCAGTCTTAGCACACATCACACCAGAAGAAAATCCAATAAGATAATCTTTAGAACCATCAAGATAATCTGGACATAACCTAGGATTATCGGAAGGGGAGAAATCGGTCCAAAATCAGCCGATTATCTTGTGGTGAGTCCCGTCTGTATTAGCCAGTTTTTGATGTTACAGTGCAACTTTATAATGATATCATGATGCCATATATAAAGTCAGCCGATATAAGTCCATAAAACCCATATAAAACAGACCACACTGACCAAGATATGACAAACAGGCAACCAGCTAAAAACAGCAAACCACCTTCATGTATGAAGCTATGTTCCTGGCGCCATCTGTAGTGTCAATATGTAGAGAGTGAAAAGTAGGCCTAAAGTAGGCCTGCAACTAACTATCATAATGCAATTTCTTTTAGCTTATTAATTGGATTAAAACAAATTTGCAAATGAATGGCTCATATACAACAACAAAACTTATGCCTGTGTATACTATACATTGTGTGAAAAAAAAAAAAAAAGGTAAATGTTGCCTAAATAAGGGTGGGCATAGATTAATTTTGAAATTAATCTAGATTAAAATGGCTCATTTGAATTCTGCAACGTACGAATCTGTCATGTCTGTGTTTTTCTCTCACCACCTCTGTGATAATTCTACAGTCTGAATGCGATGTCTGTGATATTATTTTTCACAACGCGTTTCCTTGGGTGTTTTAGCCAACGCAATATGCCGTAGATGCTCTTACCGCATGCACAATTAATGTATTTTGATATTTAAAATAAATAAATAAATGCAAATGAAGAGCCAGATCACGTAAACTGGCTATTGTAATATCAGTATCAGTAAGATTACTCACCTTCATTTCTGCACTCGGTTACAGATGTTTTAATTATCAAAATTAAAAATGTGTTTACTACAAATAAAAAACATAACAGTTGAACTAAAGTAACCACACATTAACATGGTTTTGCTGCACTAGCCATTTAGCGTCATCATGGTATTTGTGATTATACTAATTGTAATCAATCCGAATGACTTTAGCAATGCACCACGCATTAAGAGCGCGTGATCTCTGTGATGCCCAGATGTACAAAACAGACCCTCCCACCTCTTTAATAAACACGGAGGTGTTAGTCCCGTCAGAAATGGTACATGAAGATCACGGACGACAGGTGATAAGAATCGAAGCTCACACGTACAGTAGTTTAGAAAACTAGTCCCGTCCGAATAGGGCTACAGTGTAATTCGGCTAGGGATACATCCGCGCTAAAATATCAAGGAGAAAGTCATCATAGCTTGCGTAGTTCAGACCCAGCTCCCAACCTATCTTTGTGAATAGATTAACGCCCATATGTTTTTTATCACGCGATAAGAGTCTTGCGTTAACGCAGCATGTTATACGATAACAATATTATACGATAACGGCCCACCACTATACCTAAACATTGTAAAGTACATATAGCTTTTCGTAACACCATTTTGTGCATAAAATGCTTTCAAAACCAGCCAAATTGACTAAAACTGTATTAAAATAGGCTATTCTATATTTTCCTATTCTACTATTCCCTATAGACTTAAATGATTAAGATTGGTTCTCTGGACAGGATTTGGGCTTCATGCCCACTGTATTCCTTTTCACTAAACAAACATTTAAGAGAAAACTCTGATTGGTTCAGTGGGAATTAATTTAGATGCCAAAATAACAGCTTCTTTGAGAAACCAAAGAATATGCTTCACATTCATACAACAACCACCAATTGCAAAAAACATTCTGGACCTCTTGACCTTGGCAAAGGAGAAGAAAGGGGAACTACACACACAGACAAAATTTTGGATGAGCTCCAATAAGCAGTAGTCAGCACTGCTCCTCCATCTCTATTATCACGAGAGCTGAACTATCCTGAACCGTAAACACTGTCCACTGCTTCCAAACTACTTTGGAAATAACAATGCTTCCTCAGAAAGTGCATCTCACAAATTATTTATCACCAAGTAACAAATTGAATTAAATTGAATCATTAAGTAAAACATCCATCAAGCTGGGCATTTTGAGGTGTACAATTGACCGTTTAAGTGCAATAAACAGCAAAAAGAACTCAATGTTTGATGGGTGCGTCATGTGCGATCTGCCAGAACAGCGTGCGAGTACCGAATTGAGTCGTCATTCAACTCTGACTGTGTTTGAACAGGTTATAATCACCGAAAAGTTTAAAATGACAAGTACACTCACAGTCACGGAGATGATGAGTGTTAGACAAAAGAAAACGACTGTAGGGAGAAGAAAGAGAGAAATGGACAATAAGGACAAATGGACATAAATAATACTGGCAGACAGTAGAAAAAGAATTGAGAGAGAGGGGAAAAACAGAACTGATAAGAGACTGTGGACAAACAGGTCAGGACATCTGGAAAATGCCCCTGAGGTATTATGGGAATAACAATGTTATCATTACTTGTCCCGTCCTATTTGACTATAGGATTTAGAAGGGTGCTCATTAACACCTCACCGCTACAGGCTTTTAATTTGACCCTCAACTGCAAGACACTATCTCTTAAAAAATAAGTGCTCTCTAAAATGATTTTTTATTTTTTTACATTTACTCACCCTTACGCCGGTTTCACACTGCAAGCGTCAGCAGGGCGTGAGCAGCGCGTATTTTTTTCGGCTCCCATGTTAACGGATGAGTGCTTTCACACAGCACGCAAGAGCTGTGCGTCAGCGCGTAACAGGAGCAGAGCAGAGCAGAAGCGTCAGTGCCGCGATAGTTTCGGCGCCCAGTCTATTTTTGCTGCGCCGCTGACGCTGAATTAAAGTGCATTGTTCTTGATCTAAACTGACCCGATTAACTTGAAAAGTAACAGATTTTACCATAAAATCGCGTAATTGATGTTTTTCGTGTTTCACGCTCACCATAAGATAAAATAAAATGCACAAAAACACAATTTATACTAGTTTTTTTTACCAAACTTCAAATGGTCTGTTAAATGAATAAAACTAGAGGCATTTGTTAGCTTTAATTTTAGTTTTTCAATTCAATTATTCAATCCAAATACACTTTTTTGTTTCATAATTTTGTCTTGGATTCTCAAAGTGTAACCTATTCAACCTAGCATCTACACGCAAGCCTTCCTTTGCATGGCAAAATATAATATTTCTTATACAACATGAAAGAAGGGTCAGACATCGTTTTTGCTGACAGGCTCTGCTATTTTTTCATATGCAAATGTTGAGAACTTTGCTCAAGTTTATTGTGTAAACTACAATAAGGCAGTCGCACAACAAAGTATGCTGGCAATAACATAAATTAAAGCACACAACGTTCAGAGAAGAACGCTGGAAAATAAGACAGGATAACCTGCTTGTCTATAGTCTATTACAGTACAAGCTGCGGTTCACGCGCTGCTTACGCCCTGCTGACGCGTGCAATGTGAAACCGGCGTTAGGCCGCCCATGATGAAGAAACAAGCTAGGATGGCTTGATAGGGAGTACATTTTCAGCACCTTTTAATTTACGTCTAATTTTCCTTTAAGAATGAACAGACACAGCTAATTTTAGAGAAAAGCTTTATTTTATTGATCCTCAGATGTTAGAAGTGTTTGATTTAAATCAAATGAGAGCTCAAGCAAGAAGCAAAACTAACAAGCAAGGACTAAATATCAAATTTACTGGTCTTGCTTTAATCACTGAATAAAAAAAACCTAAATCTTCAAGCAGTTAGAATGTTTTTCATCAGAAGAACCATATTTTCGTCTCCTCTAAGACTCGATTTGCCTGCAACGAGAAGAGTGGCAATAAAGTTGCCTCGCTAACAGGCAGTCTCCAGAGACACCTCTTACATCACAGCAGCCCCAGACAGCAGATCAACGGCTTATCCCCACTTCTCCCTCTCATTTATAATCTGTCCGACATTTAACAGACTGAGTGGTTCATCAGTTTCATGGCTTAATTGCATCAGCTGAACCATAGCTAAGGAACAGCTGGTGTCAATCCTTCGCAGGTAAACTAAATTACCACCAAGCGAGGCAGGCACAGAGTCCTCAGTGACACTAATTTCAACGGTGACATCTTCTTCAATCACAAACTTCCTTCCTGCCTCATTTAGCATTTTTGATGATTAAAATTGACATATATGTAAACGTTTACACTTTAAACAGAGCGTTAATAAAACCTCACAAGATCTTTTTGTATTTTTGAGCATAAGACATTTATTTCAAAAATTAAAAAAAATAATAACTTACTAACACTAAAAATTATGCAGCTAATGCAGCATAAATACAGTATAAATAAATAAATAAAACTTACTCCTTAGTAGTTCTCTCATGCTATTCTGAATATTTTCCCACAGCAAGTCCTGTTGAGTTAGTCAAAATCCTTTGAGATCCTCTTTTTGAAGTCACATTTCCCAAAACATCAACTCTGACGAGATTTATTCTGTTTTCCCGCACTCTCCCCTTATTTATTGCTGATATGAATGCATTAGAATGAATTGGCGGGGAAAGCGACTGTCATTCTGTAGATAGTTCAAGCCAAATGTGCTCAAGCCATAGTTTTTGGCCTTAGATATGGGTACAGTAATTCCTTGACGTCTCATCTCCCCGGCTATACCTCTTCTTCTCATCCACTGTTTCCACTAAGCTTTTTTCCATGCACACACAGGAGTTCACACACTGAGAGCAGTGTCTTGCAGGCCTTGCTGTATAACACAAGCCTCTTTGATGGTTTCTCCATAAGGAACAGCCTGGGAAGGCGCGCAGGTGCAGACAGCATGGGTTTGGTCGAATGGAAACTTTGTGTGGTTTCTTTTTCCTCTTCCTACCAGAACATGGAGTTCCCACCCCATGGCATTAAGGCACAAACAAGTCCCTGACATATGCTGCATCTCAATCGTGACCTCGAGCAAACTGGCTTTTTCACTGTTGGTTTTAAATTAATATAAGCTATTTGATCAATACACAAAATAAATATCCAAGTAGACAAGTCTTTTGGGCAAAGAGGAAAACAGAACTCCCGAATCAGGTGAGTGGTTGATAAATGTTTTTTTTTTTTGATTTCCTGAACAGACAGAAACACAGAATCCAGTCATAAAAAGATTTACTGTAAATGTCACAACATTTGCCAAATTTTGGATGAGTAAAAAAAAAAGTTGGTCAGTACACTTAAATCAAAATGTGATATGGACAATGTGTATATTAGACATATTTCAATATGAATCCTGCATATTCTGTGCATTTCTGTGTGAACTACAACTAATAAAATGTTTTATTAAAACATAATTTTTAAGGAATATTTACCAGAAAAAATGTAAACGACTAAATAATAACGAATAAATTTTATAAAATAATATTTTAAACAAATTCAATAATTTAATGAAACCATCGAATCCAGTAAACTAATGGAAAACAGAACTTGCAGCAGAAACAGAACAGAAACAGAAAAAAAATCAAACAAAATTGTAGAAAAAATAAAACATTTGATAGGGCCTTTTAATAAATAGTTTTTTCAAATTGTTTAAGTTTCATGATTTCAATTAATAAGACATGTTTTTGAGTAATAAAATGTAATTGAACCATTAAACCATTAAAAAAATTGTAAACGTAAAATAAGAGAAATAAAATGGAATTTGGAGTGATATATATATATTTACACACATATATACATATACACATATATATACACATATATATACACATACACATATATATATACATACACATATACATATACATACACACACACATATATATATATATATATATATATATATACACACTAGGGTTGGGCGATGTCGACCAATTTGGCATCGTACGATGTCTAATTTGAAACATTGCAATGGACGACCATGGCATCGTCGTCATAGGCGGCAAACTTGGGTGTTTAGTTGTAACTAAGACAGCAAGCCCCGGCCCACGACTGACAAAAACAACAGTGTTTGCGTGAGCAGATGAGAGATGATCACATCAAGCGCGCGAGGGTTTGAAATGAGCTCGCGGGCCCCGTTTCTTCGCATGTACATCTGTTTTCCTCTCGCGGAAATGATTTCCCGCACTCGCCAGCATCAGTTGTGCGCTCGCTTATTAATGCCATCGATTTGCCGACATAAATTAAGCGTGTTTTTCGCGAGCTGGTTGCCGCTATCGCGGCAGGGCGAAGGATTGCGATGCCGGCTCAGCATCGTGATGTCTATCGGCCATCAGCGATGGACGATGGCATCGTCTATCGACCCAACCCTAATATATACACACACACACTCATGTTGGTTTTTGTGATTTATGGGGTCTCTCCATAGGCGTAATGGTTTTCATACCGTACAAACTGTATGTGGTATTGCCCTACACCTACCCTACACTTAAACCTACCCCTTACAGGAAATTGTGCATTTTTTGATTTTCAAAATTTTTAAGCCTTTTGAATTACGGGAACACTGAAAATGTCCTCATTAAGCACCTTCATATTGTAATACCTATGTCATACCCATGTCATTATACACATTTGTGTCCTCATAAACCACATAAACCCGCACACACACACACATATATACAATCACACACACTTGTTATTCATCAAATTTACACAAAATTATAAAATTTCTTTACATATTTTACATAATTGTTATTTTTATAATAAAATGATCTAATTTTTCAATTATATAATAACTATATAATATAGTTTCTTTATAATTTACGAAGAAAATAGTACACATAAAAATGAGCTGTGACTATATCAAACACATAAATCATATTCTCATACTACAGCTGTACTTGGATGTCATCACAGTTATAAGACGACTGATGACTGAGTGACAGACATTGAGACAGACACGTAAACCGTCAGGGACAGATGGACAGGGCGAAGTAAAGAGAGTGACAGACAGAGCAGATTGGTGAGGCAGGAAACTCTCACTCCCTTTAGACTCATGTTTTGCTGACTCAAGCCAAAAACTGTTAGTACTGGTATATGCTCAAATGAGAGACTTGGAGCTTAAACTCTTTACTTTCATGTGGCTGTTTTATTACTATGTCTAATCAAAGAGCTGTTCTTAATTTGTCACCACACTGGTCACACAAATGAGACCTGTTAATTAATGTCAGAGACAGCACTTTAGCTGTTTCTATCGTTCGAATCTGATATAGCCTAGATAAATTACACTTTATGCTAATGAGAGGCATTTCTGCCACCTTCATTTAACACTACAACTAATAAAGAGAAGGTGAAAATCACATGGCCATTTGTTTTCAAGGCAAAATGCAAAAGTATATCAACATACTGTATCACACATTTAGTCACTGTTCTGTTGCTCAGCCCCTATTTGAACATAAAAATCCTGCCAGTGCCCGCTGAAATGAGTGAAACTGCTTGCATATCTCTCAAGGACACCAGCTTTAGCCTTGAGCACCGGGCGGACAGCATAGACATTGACAGTGTGAGTGTGAATATGACTCCTGGATACTGTCTGAAATGTGATTTGCATCTTTAGAAGCAAAGGCATCATGCAACTTTTTTTTTTTTTGAAGGTGGCACCAAATGCAGTTCTGACTCAGTTTATTTAAGGCAAAATAAAGCAAACGATTAATCTCATCCAAAATAAATGTTTTTGTTTGCATAAGATATATAAGTTGTAAATATAAATACAAACACATACAGTATATATTGAAAAAATATTTACATGTATATTCATATAGTTAATATTATAAATAAATATTTTATATATAACATAACATTTTTCAGAAATATATATTTGTGTGTGCATATTTATATATGCGTAATAAATATACATACACAGCACGCATAAATATATTACGTAAACAAAAACTTATTTTAAATGCGACTAATCACAATTCATTATTTGATAAGATTAAAATATACACATGCATATTATATATAAATATGTGAAAATATTTATTTGTAAAATAAATCTAATTTGTCAAGCCAGGTTACAATTATTCTATAAATGCTGATTGTTTTAAAGCAGTGTCACATTTATAGACAACAAAAAATAACATGTTGTAGCATTCATCAATTATTCATAATTATGAAACTAATTAAATTTCAGCTGTAAAGCAGACAAGTGTTATTACTCAACTCAATTTAATGAATTGTTGTTTCAATTCAGTTCAGTAACTGTGTCAGTGTTGCAAAATCCATCAATTATGAAATGAGTTCACATTGTTTTATGCAACAGCATTATGCAACTTTTTATTGTATTTTATTTGTGTGTGTCTTAAATAAGCAGCCCAGGTTCATCTTGTTCCTGAGATAAAACCTGACAAAAAAAAGGGAAAAAACCCAACCATTTTGGAACATGACAGCTCAGTATTGTGGAAGATGTACTGGTGTTACATCAAATCCTGACTAAAATTATTTTCCATTATCTCATCTGTTCTAATTCTGAATTACTTTCTGTCTTCTATAGTAAAATAAAAGCACCATTTCTGAAAACTGTGGTCATTCTTTCCATGTAATTACAATGAATGGGGACTGAGGCTTTCAAGCTTCAAAAAGAAAGCTTGTTGATTTCACAAAATCACTATAAAAGTATCTAAGAGGTGGTCTACTTGCACTATATATAAGTGTTTTGAAGCCATACAATAGTGAAAAACAGACTGAAATTAAAGTCAAATCATAAAGCAAAAGACAGGCCGTTTTTTAAAAACTGCATTCAAATTCAGCTTGAATCTAAGCCAGACAAGATGTTTTGTGTAAGTCTTGCAAACAGGCCCAGCGATGCTGTCTATTAAGTGAACCTATACAACTTCCTAGTCCTTTACAATGGCACTGGAAAAAGAGATGACACCCATTATGAGCCATTCATCCCCTAGCGTGGCATTTGAGCAGAATCCGTCACACACAGTAGAGAGCTCATTCTTAACTCTATTGCATGTGCCACTGAGAGCTGCTTTGTACCAGAGGCAGTGGACATGAAAGAGAATCTTCTGTGTCGAACTCTTGAGAGATAAAGAGAGACTATCATGAATGCACTGACTGTCCTCTCTATTAGCTACATAATTCCAGGCATCTTTAATGTACCTCTTGCAGCAAGCTCTGAAGCAGGAGTTTAATTTGCTTTCTGTCCTTAAGGGAAGATCGTCCTGTTGAGGAACTGTTAATAAGATCCTTCCCCGTCCGGAGGGAGGCTTTTTAAAATTTACATCCGCATCGGGCCCGGAACCCAGCGCAATTCAGCTTCTCTACTTCTTGCCAAGAGCTTTAGGACAAAATTGCTCAATCTTTTTAACCAGCCTTTTCTTTTGATGGCAAAATATGCTGGCTATAAATGGTTTTATCAAAGGATGAGACAATAAGAAGTTCAGAAAAGTAGGTAAAAAAGGAGTTAGATATTCTTCATTCTTCTGTAGAAGCTCTATAAGGAGCATCTGAAGACCTGTACTATTAACCTATATGGTAGATAAGAATTATGACTTAAATTTCAAGTGCATTTCTCGCAAAAAGCTATTGTACGACTTCAGAAGTCTAGGAGTTCATATTATGAAATTACTTCTTTTATCACTTCTACAAAAAAAACCAAACACATTTCCAGTCAAATTAAATCAATTCATTTTTCCTGTATACAGAATATATAGATTTATAGAAAATATAGATTTAAATACTGTATTTCAAGGAAAAATAAAGCAGCTATAAATGTAAATGATGACAAATTTTTCATTTTTGGGTGAACTATCCCTTTAAGCACAGTGTTGTAGACAGATCCTAATCTTTTTAATTTATTCTAGGGAGCCTGAATCTCTCACTTTCATATTCTTTCTCTCTCAGCAGCAGTTCTGGATTGCATCGGAGATCAGACAGAATTTCAATTCAATTCAATTCAAATTTATTTGTATAGCGCTTTTCATGATACATATCATTGCAAAGCAGCTTTACACCAA
>JAUMHQ010000061.1:6086781-6107653 GCA_032361165.1 Enteromius paludinosus | reverse complement strand
GTTATGTCCATGTACTGAACTGTTGTTATTCAACCATGCCAAGGTAAATTCAGTTTTCCATTCTATGGCACCTTTAAGGTCTTTTAATATAAAGAAATGAGATGAGGATAGTGGAAGATTTTTTGACTTTGAGCAATAAGTATCTCACTCTCAGGGACTACAGCCCTTGCTCTTTTCTCACATCCTCTCTTTCTTCACTTTGCCTTCTTTTTCTGTCTTACCCCTCCTCTCCTGTTTCACAGCCTGAGCAGTCGACTGTCAAAGTGAGAAAAACCAGGTGTTGACATGCTGTCCTACTGCCTATATATAAATAAACAAACAAATAAATAAATCTATCTAAATATTGAATATACGATTGTATTGCCTTAATCACAGTCATGGACTGTGATTAATCAAGATTAATGGGAAAATGTACAATACTAGGATTTATCTGTAAATGTGGTGAAATAAAGGAATGCATGACGAACTAGTTTAAGGAAGCTGAACTTTTCACACCTCCACCAGCTATGAGAGATAATCCTTATAATACTTTTATCGTTCTTCTTTTTTTTTTTTTTTATTCAGCCGTTATCAGCCTTCACTGGCAATAAAACATTTACCAAGCCACATCACTTCAATCCCAGTAAACATTTACCCAACTTTTATCAAAAGTATTTCTATATCAACCCATGCACAGCTCTGTAATTTTCTCGCAACTGCGTTTGCAAAAAAATAGCCAAACTGTGACGCTGGCAACACTGGTTCATTGTACCCTTATCACACAATGAAAGATAACCTTCCACACTGTCTGCGATGACTGCAAGAAATTTGGCTCAGACGTTATCATGTGTTGTGAAAAATAAAATGAATGTGTTCAAATATTTTACTTAATCGCATGTTAACGCGTTAATGTTGACTTAATATTGACAGCCCTATATATAATATATATATTAGCTTTGAGGCCTTCTGTATGCTAGTGTACTGTCAAGAGAAGTAAAACAATGTTGAGAGTTTGATCAATAAAGTGCATTCATTCATTCATCATGAAAACACCCATAAATTGCCATTGAAAGAACCAGGACATTCTTTTTTTTTATTTTGACTGTACTTTTTTGAAAGAACAAAGCCATGTACACCAATGACGGCATGATTAAATCATATGGTTATTTTCGTTTTTGGTTAAACTATCCCCTATAAATGTGTTGTTTGGTAAAGCCTTTCTGTTAAATGTTGGGTAAATTCCTTAATTCACAAAGGACTCAGATAAGATCTTTTATAAGTAGCTGGAGTTAGTGCTCGGTTCAGCAATGTGTGTTTGTGTGTGTGGCGTGCACAAAATCTTCTAGAATAACAAAGCTGTATTATCTTATGAGTCATCATTGCACATTTGTTTTAAGATATCATTTGCCAAAATGCTGTTTATCAAACCCCATTTACATAATTTAAGGTGTCTTTAAGTCTAAATGGCCCTCAGTGGCAGGTTTTTTTTATTCGGTTATTAAAGGATGGCATAAATATCGCAGTGCGCCCTTGTGTTGGCTAAGCAAAAGCTGAGAGCTGCGCTGTCATTCCAGTGCGGTGCATGTGGGCGATTATGATATAATATGCCCCAAATAGATAGTGGATAACTTTAGGGTTAGTTTCAGGAATGCTGGAGGCTTATTGTGTGGGAGGATCTGGACTCAAATAGAAGTTTGAAACTTTTAAAGTAAAATAAAATGTTACTTATCACTTCTTTGCTCAAACATTTCAAAACCAAGGATGGGCGGCCCAAGAATTCTTCCTAGCATATTCTGTTGTTTGTACAGGCGATGGGCACAGAGGTACGTTAAGGATCTAAATGTAGGATGTCGGAATTGTACAGTCTTGTGACAATGCTTGGAAAATCAACAAGTGCTTTGCCGCTTTTTTCTCCTTCGCCTACCAGAGAAAGAAGGAGAGAAAGAGGTGACTACACTTTTCCACCCACATCACACTCTCAGTGGTGCTCAGCTGTGAGGTTTGTTAACATGCATCTTCACTCATGTTCAGTCGAACGCCCGGGGCTTTTCTAAACCCAACACTCATTTCTGTAGAATGGGGCTTGTTTATGTCTTGCATTAGTTATTAATTTGAATAATTGTGGTTCATGCAAGCTATTTTTTATATACGCTGTAGCTTTTTAAGACATTATAAAGTAGTGAAATCTCTGAATGAATGGCAAAATCATTGAGAAAATTGAGTGCCACTTAATATTGATTTATGTCAATGTAAAATTTGCGGTAACACTTTAGAAAAGGTAACACTTGTTAACTATTAACTACTGCTTTTCACTTAATAAATAAATTCTTAATTTGCTGCTTATTAATAGTCACTAAGGCAGTTGTTAAGTTTAGTTATGGGGATGTAGAATAAGGTATTAATGTATGCTTCACTAGCACTAATATTGTTGTAATATGCATGCTAAAAAAAAAAATTTAGTGTCCTCACTCGTACAAAATCATGTAATTTTTCCTAAATCGCACATATTTTACAAGATGCCAATTTGGATGAATTTGTACAAATTACTTACACATAGCCCCGCCCATAAACCTACCCATTACTGGGGTTTCAACAAATTGTACAAAATCATACGAGTGAGGTCATATGAATTTATACGAATTAGCCACCTCGTAAGAATACGTACAAAGTAGTCATGAGGCTGTGTTGGTGTAACCTTAAAATAAAGTGTTGCCAATTTGCATATTGGATTGTGATTGGTTGAGTTTTCAACTTGCAAATAGCCAAATAGTGGATATAAAAATAATGAATTAACTGAGTGAGAATTATATTTGCCTTTGTGACTTGATATGATGATAGGGCAGTTTAGAGATGACAGAAAATGAAGTGGGAGAGAGGGGATTCCGAAGGTCTGGGCGCCGGGACTCAAACTTGGGATGCCCATAGCATAATGGCGCTGTATGTCGGCGAAATGCAAGGCTATTGGCGCCAACCAAAAAAACACATTTTGTTGGTTTCCACTCAAACTGGCTTTTAAAATGATGTTTGCTTAAAAGCAATTTACTTAGCATGATGATTTGTCGTTTGCAGTGATTATTCTTTTCTTGCAATTAGTTTATGCAGTGATTATGATGACTCTGGGATTTTTCAGCCGCAGCCTCCTGAGTGTCGCACCCAAACTAATTCACCAGGGACTGTCAGCTTATTCTCTTCAGGCACAGTTAAGCACTTCATGTTGTTATTTTTTTTTGCAGTGAGAGAGAATCCAAATCTAACCACCATTTAGCTCAAATCATAAAAATAGCAAGAATCTGTGATTATGCAGTAGCAATGATGGTGGACAAAGATTTTTGACATAATGTTAAAGATTCCTTATTCGATTCCAAATTAATATCTCACTACGGCTTTCTGTAATTGGCCCATACATTAATTATACTGTAGTCTGTCTTTGGTTCCACTCTAGTGTCAACTTATGATTTGTTCACTGTAATAAAGTCAGCTCTGTCCTCCAACCACTGGCAACACGCATCATAGCACCACAGCCAATGATGTTTCTCCTTGGCACCTCTCAGCCAATAAGATTCCTCAGCTCATCAGCTCAGTCTGATGTGAAAGCTTTTATTCATTCGTTTATTCATCTATTATTTAACACAAATCTGTCCAGAAAGTCCTACTGACCTCCTTTCTGGAGGATGCATTATTGTTTCATCCCATATTGGCCGTCTTTTGACCTTTGGAGAGTTTATTGGATTATAATCCAATTCTTGAGCCCACAAATATAAGTGGATTTTGGGATAATGTTGCTCAGTCCGTATTCTGCTTGTACAGTACAAATACAGTATTCGTAAGACATCTTAGTTTTGCATGAATGGTAGCTAACATTAATAAATAATTCATTAACAGCCATTGCAGCAGACTGTGTACCAGGAACAAACCACGTGAACCTTGTTTTCTCTTAAAAAGGCTATATAAGAAAGTAAACTCATTAGGAAACTCACACCTTCTAACAAGATGTACAATCTTCCTTAAAGTTGTCTCTGTCATGCAGTGTAGGTGGGTCATCGCTAATGAGCACAGTGTGTACTGTGGCGCATGTGTTGATAATGTATAGCGTCTGTGTTTACCACGTGTTTACATGGCCTGGATAAGGTCGTAAGGCTATGCATTTCTAGAAATGTAAATTCCTTAGTAATGTATTGTAATTACTTATGTAAAGACTTATTTCTTAACAAAATGTAATATAAAATATAATATATAATTACTCAAAAGTGGAGCATTTATAATAAGTCCTTTAATTTATTAATATGTATGCCAATTTTTTGCATTACGCAACTATCGTATATCACTATACAGTTTCCTTTGCTGTTTAAGATTCAATAACATGTCTGGAAGTAGCTCAGAACATGCAGGCCTCTTGTTTGTGTCCCTTCATGCTTATGAACTAAACATTAAAAGGTTCGATCTTATACTCTCTGTAGAGATGATTTCCTATTGGATGAAGCTACTGGATTGCTGATTATTTGCCATTGATTAATTTTTTGCCTTTATATTGATGTGGCTGTCTCAGGATAGGTTCTGCAAATGAATCTATTAGTCCCCTGTCCCTTTACACCGCTGCTGACCTTGAATACACAATGTCCTATAAAGATGTTGTACAGCAAGGAAGCACGCACACGCTCTCACGTACACACACTGGATTTTCATGTTTAGCGGCTGTAAGGATTTTCAGACAAAGCTCTGTGTTGGTGAGTTGACCCTGAGAGGCTTAAATGTGGAAAAATAAGAGGCTCGGTGTGCTTTGGGTAAAAGTCGAGAAAATGGAGGAGGGGTGTTTGTATATATGTGATCGTGTGATTGAATCTACAGCTCTGATTGGCTGTCTTCAAACTGAGCCGCTTGTCTGTCATCATGCGTGAAGGAGCCAACTGTCATTGTCATGAAATCTGCTCTGAGCATGATGAGTGGAAAGGGATTCCTGAGTCCTGACAAGGGCATTTTGACTGAAACAGTGCCTCCTCAAAAAATCAGGAAAAGAAAATCATTTACATTGCAGAAAGAAAAGTAATAATATGTTATTAGATTTTATTTTCTTACATCACATTTCAATATGAGATCACATATCATTTAATATTTTCTTTTACAATAATACTGTCAAACAGTGACACCAGTAAAAAAAAAATAGTTTGCAGGTCGTTACATTGGTTTTAATAAATAAAATAAATCAATAAATGGTAACAGATGTTAAATATTAACTAAGAGTTTTCCCACAATAAATTCTTATTTCATTGCTTATTAATAGTTAGTAAAGTAGTTGTTACGTTTAGGTATTGGAGATGTAGAATAAGTTATGTGCTTAATTAGAACTAATGAATGGATAATATAATATGCATGCTAATAAGCAACTAACAGGTGTAACCGTAAAATACTGTTACCAAATAAATAAATGTAAAAAAAAAAATTTATTCATAAATAATTTATTTATAATACATATTTATTTATTTGTAATTGATATTTGTGTTTTCTTTATATATATATGTTATATACATAAATATATATATATATAATTATGTTTGGACAAAAGTGGCATGCAGTGGAAGAAACAAATAATAATGATAATAATTCATGCTTTTCCAGGTTTAACTTTGGATTTCCAAGTTAAAAGTCATAATAATTCATAAATAGTACATAAATAATTTAATGAAAGTAATAAATAGAAATAAAAGTTACAAATAAATAAAAAATCATTAGAAATAAATTATTTATAAATCCATTAATCCAAACTCTTAATTATTTATTTGTTGGTTAAAACCAAGTAAACTATTTGCAAATAAATAAACATAAAATACATATATATTATATATTTATATATTTATATATATATATACATATATATTATATATTTTATAAATAATTTATTTCTAATGATTTTGTATTTATTTGTAACTTTTATTTCTATTTACTTTTTTATTATTTACTTTCATTAAATGATGTATGCACTATTTATGAATTATTATGACTTTAAAACTTTTAACTTGGAAATCCAAAATTAAACCTGGAAAAGCATGAATTATTATAATTATTATTTGTTTCTTCCATTGCATGCCACTGTTGTCCTAACTATGCCTGGCAGGATGTAAGTATGTAACTGGAAGACACAATATTGCAATCAGAATGATGGAAAGCCCACTTTAGTTTTGGACAGGAAGGAGGCAAGCGAGTAAGGAGTCTGAAAAGAACACTGAAATTGGCATGAGCTAGGGGTAGACATGAGAAAACGGTGAATATGAGACTAAAGTTTAGTAAGGGAGCAGAGTGCCTCAGTTATTATGTTGTCATTGTCTTGAGTGTGTAAATACGGAGCGTTTGCCTGAAGAGCAGACGGTGCGTTCATCACCGCTCAGAGCTACACACCACCATGAGCTCTCCAATCCATATTCATATGCAGCTCTCAATGGAAATGTGCAAATAAACAGAAAGACTGATGAGCAATCATAGCAATGTTTGACCCCCTATGAGAAACGAACGAATAGAATAGAATAAATTTACATTTATTCAATTAGCAGATGCTCTCATCGCAACACAACAAACAAAGAAAATCAGCTGTCTCAGTTTATAGATCTTTACTTTCCCTCTAACTTTTTTCTAGCAGTTTTGACAAGCTCATATAGATAACACAAACTTGATAATGAATAACGAATAGGATAAAATAAATAGAATTAAGATGTGGTCTCAGGGGTAATAAATATGGCCTAAAACATATGCAGGAGCAAATCGCTTGGTTTTGCATCCCTGATACAGCAGCTTCCGCAAAAAGACAAAAAGCCCTTTTTGGGACAGGAAGTGATCACATGATGAAATCCACAATCGTGATAGAAGCCATTGTTTATTCACAGGGCCATGTGCTGTAGTCAGATTACAAGTAAAGTATTTACAGTAGATGTTACCTCATACTCTACATAGGCCTTTTGTTTGTTGTATTCAAGGATAAAAAAAATAGATGCTCTTTAAAGATCGGCACATTAGCATTCTTTTTTTCATGTCAGAGAACTGAACCTCTGGATTACTGTCTGCTGTTGGATATTTGAAAGATTTCAAGGGGATTCGTAATCTCTGTAGGATTACTGTGCCTGAATGGCTGACAGCAGCTTTCTTGACTTTATGCTGCGTTGAAGTTGCAAGTAAAAGTAAAGTGAGTGTGCAGCATGTTCGTAATCTCCCATAATGCATTGCTCTGTATTTTATACTGCCTCAGTCTCCGGGGGGTGTTGCCCTACAGTTAATCCTCTTTTATTTATTTATTTATTTATTTTTTTAAAGCACTGACACATACTGTGTCACAAACCTTTCCTCTGCACATCCGACTTCTCTCGTTAAAATGATACTATATAAAAATGTGTCATCTTTCTGTCTCTGCCGCAGATAAAAGCTCTTTTCAGTTAAAATCCAATCGTCACATTGCCTGTATGATGATGTCATAACAGAGGAGACGGTCGGACTCTTCCATGTTCCGTGATATCATCGCATCAGTCCATTCCTCCTTTTTCCCCTGTTTCTCCGAGCTTACGCTCACTTACGTAACCATTGATCCACAGATGGTACAGCTGACCTGCTGCCTGCCTGTTAATGTGTTTGTGGGACCTTCTGACACTCAACGGCTGGATAATGGTCTATCTGAATGACTCTACATGTGTGACATGTAAAACATGAAAAACAATGATCATTGTTGAACCGACCCAGACTCAGACCAAAAATACACCCTTAATTACTTGTCAAACCTTTTTATTTAAAAAAATAAATAAATATATAATTTATTAAATAATTAATAATGCATAATAATAGATGCTTTTACATTTTATGATTAAATGAAACATATTTTATTAATATAATTATATATTATAATCGAAATGGATTTTAAAACACAAAATATATATTTTTTAAAACTATTAAAAGTATTTACATATATATTTTTTGCATGTCCAGTTTTGTAAAGAATAATTTTTGCACACAATTTCATATTTATAATATATATTTATTATATGTTTATTGTATGCATTATTTATTAAACATTTTTCATATATACACATTTATTAGTTCCATTTCATTTTTAATAATTTGTTTTATAAATAAATATTATATATTTTTTCATTAATATATACAGAATTTAATTACAAAAATAGTCATTACAATGAATTAATGAATTATAATTAATTTATCATATAATTAATTATTATAATTATAATATTATAAATATAGAATTGAACAGAATTATAGAATTGCATACTACTACTACTACTACTAATAATAATATTAGCAAAAACATTATTGTAAACAAATGAATGAATGAATTAACTGATTCAATGTTTTTGTAGGTTTAATATATGTTGGTTTATTAGGTTTAATCTTTGTTGGTTTATTATATGCTAATATGTAAAACTCGACTTATTAAAGAGTTGGAGAATGAACCTTCTTCCAAAAAAAGTGGAGTGTTCCTTTAATTAAACCATCTAGATAAAAAAGGTTCTTCTATGGCATCGTGAAGCACCTTTCGTTTTTAAGAGTGCATGATGTATGAAGCATATGCATATGCTCTTTTCTTTCTTTCCTTATGCGCTCATGTTAAATTCGGCTGAACTTTTTGCCATCTCACATGTTTCAGACCTCGACTAGTATTAACTGAAATGACCTCACTCAGCTGTGTAAAACAGCATCGTGTGGAATTCTTTCGCTCTGAGCGGTTGTTAGGCTAATTGGCTTGTTGTCTGAGGATGGATGTCTTCGCAAAAGCTTTTAAAGTGACCACCTCCTCCCCCCTCTTCAAACGGTTTCATTTGGAGGAGCGCCCAGGATAAAAGGAGAATATTTCAGTCATCTTGTGTGTGTGTGTGTATGTTCGTGAACGGGTAGTTTGAAGTTCCTAGACACCATCTGCTCATCTGCATCGAACATATTGAACACGCACATAATGTTTTCCTCATATACCTCAATGAATATCAATCTAAGACTAAAAATTGCACAACTCTACAAATGTACCAATTCATTTGATGTCTTCAGAGCTTGATTATCTGGAAAGCTACAAAGAAACAGAGTTCTGTTGTCTCTTAAATGGCTGAAAAACCTGTTGTGTACAGTTTTCTTTCTTGTGTTAATGTATTTCCTGAAACTGGTATGAGCAGGTCGTATTGAAGAGTTTGTTCCAACATGCATGAATCATGATTTGCAACTTGCTTTTGTGTAAAAATGCCACTTTAGTTACCATTAAGTTGTACACCATATATAGATGACCTCAAAAGTAATAGCCATTGACGATAAGTCAATTAATGAATTTGTTCTGTTGAATGTTGAATTTCGCTTCATATTTTTTTCAATACCAGCTCTGTCCAAATCGCTTTATTTTGAACAGCGTAAAACATTTGTCAGGCGTCACGATTGGGTTATGCAGACACATGTGTTTGATAAATGCATCTGACAGGCTGCTCCGAATGAATGTGGTATCAGGATTCAGTGTGTGGTCTGTGAGAGAGAAAACATGGAAGACACAGACAGTGACGACATCATCATATCCATAGGAGTGTTTTGACTGTTTCAAACTCTTATGGAACCGTGATATTATTGAACATTCAAGATTGGACTGTTTACCTAATATTTGTATGTGCACTGTGTATATTTATTATGCATGTATAAATACACACACATACAGTAAATATTTTGTGTTTACATATAATATATTTTACATGAACAAATACATGCATATGTTTGCATTTATATATACAGTACATAATAAATATACACAGTATACACATATTAAACAAAAAATTTTGTTTTGGATGTGATTAATTGCAATGAATCATTTGACAGCACTGATTTTAAAATACTGATTTAATTGATAGTTTATATTAGACATCTTTTTGGATGATAAATGTGTAAAAAATCATAAAACAGAATTTATTTAAATAAAATATATATATATATAACTCCCAGAGCATTTAGGAATTTAAATTGTGTTATAAAACAAGTTATGTTTATCGATATTGTATGATAAGGAAAAAATATTGTAATAATATTTTTAGCTTTATCGCCCAGCTGTGTGCCCAGCACAAAATATAATTTGTGTATTTAAAAAATTTATTTTATGTATTTTAATTGAAACAGGCATATAGATTTTATATACCTTTGTATACTCCACATTGAGTTTGTTGGTTCTGGTATGCAAACCAAGGAAATAAAAAAAACAAAAACATTTTTATACATTTTAAAATGATTATTTGCGGTGGTATATTTTATTTTACTCATTTGTTATTATTTATTTACTTTATTTTAATTTTTGACATGTTTTGGAATCTTAAAGCAACAATACAGAATGCTTGAATTGGTGAATAAATTATGTGCCAATTTTAATAGTGGATGTGCTGAGTAATTAATTATTCATTAGGCCAAATGTTTGTACTGTATTTGTTGCCTGGCCTTGTTTTAAATGAGAGAAAAACTGTTTGAATAGCTCAAAAGCATGTTTGTTTTTACCAAAAGATGATGTTTGAGCTCATCTGCTCAATGACTGATCCACACACATTCAGTTTAATTTCAGTGATGCATCACTGGGCAGTAATGGAAAACCATTAGCTGCTGTCTGTCTACATACCAGTCACAAGATCTTCCATTAACCCCTTTATTTACATGAAAATGCGCATGCTCACTCAACACACTTCTAAACCAGACCAGAAGTACCAGAGAGGCTGATTCTATGTAGTGAAGCAACAACGGAACCAAATTAAGGCCTAATGCATCAAGCCTTTAGGTTTACATTGTCCGGTCCTGCTGAGTGTTTTGTCCTGTTAAGCTGGCAAATCATTTTTTTCTGTCAGATGGCAACACTCAAATGCATTGGCTCCAGCACACGAAGTATGGCTGGCAGCACTGGACATAATGTGCCCTTTCTCATTGAAAAAATTCCTGGCATGGTTTTTAAATCTGCATCAAACTCTTGCCATTTCTATTTGTCATATTAAATGTCTGACTCATGCTGAAGGTCGCATCTTCCTTTTATAGATACTGTGGAATGCAATAATTGGTTCATTGAACTGACGATAAACTAACGTCTGAAAGGACAGGAAGTGGATGCAGGAATGTCGCGTGGTGAAGCTGAAGTTGGCTGAAGAGGTGGAGGTGAAAGTCCTCAGATGAGCCGAGTTTCCTGAGTGGGGCTGGACTCTGGTAAAGTTATCCTGACGAGAGAGATGTGGAGGAAGGGAGAGATATTCTCATTGTTGTGGTATTTGGGAAATGCTTTCCCAACATCCAAAGTACTGTATTGCAACATCAGCCAGTCAAGGAGAGAAATCAAGGATCTGTAGGGGAAAGAAGGAGCAGGTGAAAGAGAGACTCAAGGAAGATAATATTCAGGATTTATGGTTCCAAAGGTATCATCAGTAGAGAACATATGTTGAACTCTGATCTCTCAAGCATGTCTGTGTATGTATAGGTAGGGTATGTATACAATGAAGTAAGGCCATATTTTACACATTTTAATATTTTACTTTTTTTTATTTTTAAAGCCACTTAAGCTTATCTGACTGAATTTATGAGATAAATAATATAATATAATATAATATAATATAATATAATAATTCAAATATAATGAAGATAAAATTATAATTTATATAAAAAATTGGCATTATAATGTATTTTATATATGCAATTTCATTTATAATATAATTTATTATTAATATTATTATTATTATTATTTTTAATGTAATCATTTTATCCATGATGGCGAGCTGACATTTTTAGCAGCTAATGTTCTAATATCTAGTCTTCAGTATCACATGGTCCTTGAGAAATCTTTTGCTGATTTCTCGAGAACTATTTATTTGTATTGTCCAGGTGAAAACAATGATCATTTTTTTCTGTGTTCTTTTAGAAATAGAAAGTTTGAATGAACAGCTCTGATTTGACAGAAATCTTTCACTTTTGATCAGTTTAATGCGTCCTTACATTTTGAATAGGATTCATTTCTTGAAAAAAATTTTTTTACATGAATGAACTCTTTCCAACTCCCAAATTTTAAATGATAAATTGTTCTGCTGTGCTAATTGTGCTTTTTTATTAGCTAGTCACTAGTTTAAATGTCCTGACAAAAGAATGAATCATTTCTCATCTTTGCTATACGTCAATCTCTGAATCCTAAAATATATCTTCACCTGCACGATTTTCCTTTCCTGACTCTCCATGCTGCACAGGGTTTAATAATAGCACCGAGTCCCTGCAGAGCCAGAGAACCAGGCCAATGCAGTCCAAAGAGTTAGCTCCGCCCTCTTGTGGCAAGTGCATGTTATAACAAGTGTCTACAAGTGAGGGCATCAACCTGCAGGGGTCCTCATGAAACAAGAAGAGAGAAAACAGAACTAGAACAACTAAAAAAAAACCCTTTAAACATCCAGTAGTGCTAAACTGAGCATGCTCAGTGCCGCTGTGCTTTTCAGATGTGTGTGGATGCAGGCAGAGGGAGACAGAGGGGTTTGTGATGGTTTGCTACTGAGCGGGAGTGGGAACGAGTCAGTGGGGACCAGAAACACGGGTTGAGCTCCACTGGCGTGGCAGGAAGGATGGAAGAGGGACTGTGAAGTGGATCCAGGCACCACCAGCCCATATAGGGATGCTGCTAACACTACTGTTCTATCTGCGAGTGAAAGGTACCGCTGTACACCATACACAGAGACAGAGAGCGAAAAATAGGATGAAACGATCACATGGACGAGGAAATAAGACAGAATGGCTAAAGAGATGGGAAATATTTGCACAGTTTTGTTTAATATATTGGATTAAAGGGATGGTTCACAGAAAAAATGAGTTCTGCCACATGTGGTTTCTGTGTGAAAAACAAACAGAGATGTTTAGCAGAATGTCCAAGTTTCTGTTTTTTTGATTGGTGACCATTGCTGTTAATGAGCGTTCATCTGTATTGTGCTGAAAATCTTTAAAGATTGCAATGGGGGTGAGGAAACACCATTTTGGTTAAACTATGCCTTTATTGGTACTGTAACAGTTGTGTATATTGGATGAAAGGGTTCTTTCACTCTTATCTTGCACTCTCAATACTCTTTCCGTGTCTCTCTCTTTCTCTCTCTCTCTCATTTGGTCCTTTATTTAACTGTCCTCTTTGCAGAGAGTTTTCAGTTAGCTCATGGTCTGCTTTCACTGCCGTAACAGACCTTTAACAGTGACATGCAATATAAATTTGTGTAATTTCAAGTCTAAGATCTTTCACTCAAGTTGGCAGGATCTATTTAGTGCATCCAAATTGCGTTTCTTCTCACTTATGAGAATTCAAAACCTTTATTTATCATCAAATTCTAGTAATCTGAAAGCTGTAGTGACATGTAGTGACTTATTAATCGTAACGTGTCCTCCTTTGCACCATTTGAAAGTCAGTTCCTATGCGTTAAAATGTCTATTTATGGATTTGGTGACTATTTTTAGAGCATAGCTCAATAATAGTTCCTCAGGGCTCTGTGTGCTGTCCGTTTTTGTTTCAAAGCAAAATGACAATGACAGACTGTTAGTGCGCGCTGGAGGCTTAGCGCATTGTGTTTAGAAAAGACTTAGAGGGTTGTGTGCTGTATTAGTTAAAGCTCAAGGTAAGAAATGAGAAAACCGTAAGCCATCACCATTGTACTCTTGAATGCAGCACTTAACCACTGTGTGCTTGCCCATGCAAACTGCACTGCAAAGCTGGGGCGGTTGTTGTGTGGTTGCTAAGATGTTCAAGTGTCAATGTTTTTATTTGCTATGGTTAAAAAAATTAAACTTAAGTTCAAGGTCAAGTTCATAATGTTTTTTGAAGGCGACTCTGAAAGCTCTGGCAAAACATAAACATTCTAGGTTGAGGAATTAGTTCCAGATTTGCACGTTTAATATTTTTCGGAGTCTGTTTTACATTTCAAAGAGTATGTTGTGTGTACACTCAGCAGCGGGGTCTCATGGGAGTGTTGTTCTCTCAAGAGTGAAGCTTTTTTGTTTGCCTGATTACCTAAAACTGCCTTATTCTGCGAACCTCACATTTATACTCGTTATGTAATACTAGACTTGTACTAATGCGGCGCACATGGCTGCAGGCACATTTTTGGTCTCGGGGTCATCTCAACTGTGACGACACAAGAGACTCACTTTTGGGGAACAGTGACATTATAATCCTTTGAAGCTCTGAACGGGGTATTTTTAAAGTTTTAAAAACATCCCAAGGAGCCAAAAGCTCATTATTGACGAAGAATATGTGTTCGGTTCATGCATAAGGGAATAAGAAAGAGATTGGCAGATCATTGAAAGAGAGGCTCAGAATAAAGCGACTAAAATCAAAGAGCTGCCCGCAAGCTCTGCCATTTTATCCTGAATGACTCTGATGAGCTTGAAGCAAAGGCTGCCTCTCTGATGTCAAATTTTTTGGCTTTTCTATCCGCAAACATTTTAGGAGTCACAAAATGTGTGAATTTCCCCCATAAGGTGAAATATAAGCCGAAGTCTGTTTTTCTGCATATCTTGGACTCATGACTGGTCTGACACACAGACACAAGATGACCGTCTACGTAACTCCTACAGCATTTCATAAAGCATCACAAAAGTTCAAAGAAGTTTCAGGGAAAGAAAAGGATAAAAGATGAAATTGCAGAGAAAGACAAGGGTGACAGATGAAAGGTGATATGATAGATAGAACTATGTGTGTGTGTGTGTGTTTGTGTTATACAGTGTATGTGTGTGCTTGAGGCTTTGCAGACACATTGTGACCTTAAATAGCTCAGAAACTGTGATTCATTTTCGGCTGTGGTGTTTGTTTGCACTGTATAATTCAGTAGTATCAGCCTGAGACTAAAAGACTTGACAGGCACAGTTTTCTTTGACATTTCCTGTTGAAACAGGAAGATTATTTTATTTTTATACAGTAGCATATATATGGCCTCAAACTAAATCTGTACACATGAAGAAAGTTCTTGTTTATTCATCTCATAAAAGTTCCCCCCCCCCCTTTTTCTTTTTCATTATCATAATGTTTTACATATTATTGTGTTTCTGAATTTTTCAGAAACCCTGTGGGAAACAGGTAATAATAAGTGGGATTTATCTAGTCAGCATTCTGCGTTCTGAGTAGTTTTAAGTGTTTTTTAAGGGTTTATCTCATGTCTTTTTTAGTATTTATTCTATAACGTTGAATTTAATATGCTGTATTATGTTTATGCAAATATGTTGTGTAGGTGCCAGTTGTTACAATGTTCTTTAAGGCTTGACTCACTGATTGTCTACAGTGAAGCCATATCTGTGTGTGTGTGTGTGTGTGTGTTTGGCTTTGGTCCAGCTAAACCCACACACTCTGTGTGAAATGTACAGATACACTCCCGTCCCACGCGAGAGCAGATCAGAGAGGTTACATCACAGCGAAATGTGGCAGCAGTCAAGGAGGAAGCGAATGAGTGAAAATGCGTTGTGATCTGATTTCTGTGACATTGTGGGAGACTTGAAAACAGGGTTAAGACAATATGATTGCATACTTAGAGCTCTCTACAGGAATTAGAGGCGTGTGTGTGATTGGGGTGAATGGAAAGTCTTGTGCCGCACACTTGCTCCCAAAGTAATCAAATTTGGTCTAATCTTCTGGATTACGACATGGCTGATAAATTAACTTCCTTTTAATTTAAGCATAAACTTCAAAGCTATTCACAGTAATGTTATTTGCCTTGAAGCGGTTTATGAAACTCCTCCCTGTCAATTAACACAATACGTTAATGTCTGCTGCTGAAATTAGCAACTCCTCTCGGTGGGCCTCCGCTAACACGCTCTTGTCATTTTCTTTGTCACGCTCATTATATGCTAATATATTATTTTAAAACATTGTTTTTTCTTCTGAATCCCACTTATAATGTTAGCCAGGTTTCCTTCAGTCTTTCTGACAAGCTTTACAATAACAAAATCTGTCATTGTTTCTCTCAGATTTGTGTAAATGACTTCTGGCCTGATTGGATAAACTGTTTGCATGTGAAATGAGTAACACATCTCACTTATTTATCTCAGAAAAGCCTCTTAGCAAGTTCACAAAGCAGTCTGGCATGAAATGCGCCATACAACTGTATTTGTCTTCCAAAGAGCGAGGAAAATCCTGTTTTCTGTGATATGGACACTTTAGATTGTTTTACTTGATGGAGCTGTAAGTCAAGTAAAGGTTATCTTAAGTCTTGATCTTCACAGGAAGCTCTGAAGTCGCTGGCATAACTGTTGCCAGATTTAGTTAATAGATGACTTCACATTGCTTCTGGAGATTTTACATTTGTTTCTGGATTTATTTGCAGGTTTATCACTGCAGTTTTTTTCATTTATTTATTCACTTACTTAAATATTTATTTATAATATTAATATTGAACTGAACTGAAGCAAGTAGCTTTCTTGTTTTGAACATAAATGTAAAAAATAATTTATGTAGGTTTAAGCTCAAACCACAAGAAACAACCAAACTAAACTCAAACTAAGTTAACTTATATTATATTATATTATATTATATTATATTAAAAATTAAATAAAAAAAATTAAATAAAAGTTAAAATAAAAGTTAAAATTAAATTAAAAATAAAATTTAAAAATTAAATGACATTTAAAAATTAATTTAAAATTAAATTTAAAATTAAATTTAAAATTAAATTTAAAATAAAATATGACTTTTTTTCTTCTGCTCAACACAAAAGACAACACTTAAAAAAAAAAATATTTTACTTTCTAATTGACCATTGTGTTTTTTGTCTCTATGGTATGGAAGCTTATGGATACCAAAACTGTCTTTTTAATATTTTCTTTTTCTTTATTTTTACACTTTATTTTGATAGTCCACTTTAGACATTTTACTAACTATAAGTAACTTTGTAACTAATTGTCAACTATATGTCAACTAATTTTCATTCATTTGAAACTTTCTGCTTAACGCAAATTTTAAAGAAAGATAGATATTTTAAAGAAAGTTTGCAACCAGGCTATTTTGGTCACCATTGACTTCCACAGTAGGAAAAAAATACTATGGGTGTCAATGGTGACCCAAAATACAGCCTGGTTACAAACTCTTTTAAAATATCTTCCTTTGTGTTCTGCAGAACATAGAAATTAAGAACTACTTGTGGGTATGTTGATGACTTGAAAACAAGACAAAATACTGATGACAAAATGTTTTTTGCAGTCAAGCCTCTCTAAGAGTGGTTTTGTGTTTGCCAAGAACAGAGGAGTCAATGTTCATGGTCAGGTCTTGGTGGCTGAATATAAGGGCCCTTACACAGAGAGCACTGAAATGTTTTGCTCCTGCTGTGTTCCAGTCGCGCGCTTCTGTCCCGGCTGTTCATTCAGCTCCAGTCCCACTGCATGCTTTGATCCTACACACCCTCAGCACAGCGAAGGAAAGCCCCCTTTATCATCTTCCTGCCAGCCCGACCAACAATGTGTGGAAGTGAGTCAAACCCATTTTAACTGGCCCTGCTCTCTAAACCTCCTGCTTTTACACACTCGCCAGACAAAGACCCTCACAGAGGACGTTCAGTCTTGGCTGGAGCTTTCTGGGGTCTGCGTGGCACGCCATGGCGGGCTTCTGCATCTCTATCCAGGACTCGCACAGTGCAGCTCTACCTCTCGTGCCGTTGTGTTCCCTCGTTGTGGTTCCTCTGACCGGAGGAGGAGCAGGAGGAGGAAGAATGTGGGGTGACACAACACTGGTGTGCTCTCCGACCGTCGAAGGAGGTATCCACAGAGCTTATCTTAGCAGGGGAAGAATAGCTGTTTTTACCTCTTTTGCAAAACTGGCAAAACAAGTGACTGATTTGAAATGTTTTGGAAGTCACTACATATGCAACAACTCTGAGCAAATCACATGGGAGGTGATGTAATAATCTTGTAAGCTAATGTACACTGCAAAAAAACAGCAGTATTTTGAATCCAGTTGAAATATGTTACAATCTTTGAAACTAAAATAAATTGACTTGAGAAGCGACATTGTGTAAGATATTATGGCTTGTTTGCTGAAAACATATCTTTTAATATGAATATTTTTTGCTCCAATGTGCTGGCAGATTTTTTTCCTCCGCTTGTTTTTGACTTGTTTCTACTTCAGACAAAAATCTGCCAGTACAATGTGACAAAATATGCAATATGAAGTCTTTGAAAAAAGTCTTAATTTCTAATGCAGCACTGCTTATAAACAAAATTAATCTTCTTTAAAGGATGTTTACATTTAAGCTTGAAAACAAGTCAATTTCCCTAGCTTTTTTTGCTATTTTTCTCACTTAACTTTGTTGCCTATAATACCTAAACTACCGTTCAAAAGTTTTAGAACAGTAAGATATTTAATGGTTTTTAAAGATGTTTCTTCTGCTCGTCAAGGCTGCATTTATTAGATTAAAAATCCAGAAAAAACTGTAATATTGTGAAATATTATTTCAATTTAAAATAACTGTTTTCTGTGTGAATATATTTAAAAATGTAATTTATTCCTGTGATACAAAGCATCATTACTCCAGTCTTCAGTGTCACACGATCCTTTCAGAAATCATTCTAATATGCTGATTTATTACTAGAATCGTCAGTGTTGGAAACAGTTGTGCAGCCAAATATATTTTTTGGAACCTGTGATTTTTTTTTTTTTCTCAGGATTCTTTGATGAATAACAAGTAAAAAACAACATAATTTTGTACCAAATATAAAACATCTCTATGCTGTGACTTTTTTGTGCATTTAATAGATCCTTTGTTAATAAAAGTATTCATTTCTTTCAAAGAAGAAAGCATAAAAATGTACTGATCCCAAACTTTTAAACAGCTGTGTAACAGTAAACTACTGTAACAGTAATTTTAAACATATTATCCATTTTAAATAAATGCTTCTATTTTTAATATTTTTTTAATGATCAAAGAATCCTAAAAAAACTATTAAGCAGCTCGACTGTTTCTAACACTGATAATAAAAAATCAGCATATTAGAATGATTTCTGAAAGGTCTGAAAGTGACAGACTGGAGTAATGATGCTTAGTATCACAGGAATAAATTACATTTTAAAATATATTCACACAGAAAACAGTTATTTTAAATTAAAATAATATTTCACAATATTACAGTTTTTTTCTGGATTTTTAATCTAATAAATGCAGCCTTGATGAGCAGAAGAAACATCTTTAAAAACCAGGAAATATCTGAAAAGTAGTGTATATACATATATATGTGTGTGTACTGTATGTGTGTGTCTATATATATATATACAGCCTTTGCAACATAAAAAGTCCTATGATATGACTGGGTTTTAGGACATCAGTCTCATTGTGGGTTCAGCAGAGATCAACTGAAGAAGAGAAAACAATCAACTAGATTTAGATAAGCTGCAAATTACATTTTATCCTGTCTTCTTTTCATGTTGTTTATCTACAAACGTGAGATGGGTTCTGATGTGTAGATGAAGTTTGATTATTCCATAACTCCAGTTCTTACTCTCTTTTCATCGGCAGTAGCAGATATTCAATGCAATCCAGTGCAGACATTCCGGCTCCAAAGCCATTGTTCAATTTAAGGTCAGAGATCTGGACCACTGCCACGATACCTGCAGTCTTACTGGAGCTGCATCAATTCTTTTAACTTAGCCTACCATTAATGGTGCATTTGTCTCATATTTCATCTGGTGAAATGTTCACAAGTGTTTTGGAAACAAATCTCAGACGCATTATTGTCATTAGTCATAAAGAGGCACAGAATAATAGTTAAGTTTCCTCTATTTCTTTATTCTGGAATTTCTGACTCTTTTCATTACTAGTTTAATTTTCAGTTTCAGTCTGTCTGAGATCTCTTTCTTTTTATTAAGCGTTTTTTTATCAGGCTCCTACTAATTCCACTTTAATGATATTGAAAAGGTCACATGATTTAATGAATCCTTATTCACAAAAATTTTATTTTCGTAGGAGCCTGATTAAAAATGCTTATTTAAAAAGAATAAAAACCTCCAACCTTTCTTAACATATTTACATTATATGTCCATTCAAATGTTTGGGGCCGGGAAGATTTTTTTAGCACCATTATCGGTGTTGAAAATGTTCGGCTGCTTAATATTTTTGTGTAAATTGTAAAACTTTGTCAGGATTTTTTGCATGTATTTAATAGAAAAATCAAAAGAACAGCATTTCTTTAAAACTGATTGCTGTTTGTAACACCTGTCCTTCTCATTACAGTCATAAAAGATCAACATATGTACAGCAGTCCCAGGATGCCTGTCATCTGACATCACGGATGAAAGAGGACTGTGTGATTGAGTAAAGAATGGTCTGGCATGATTCCAGCTCTGATTAACAAGGTCAAATGAATATGTTAAGTGCACCGTGTGTGTCTCCGGTCACAATGATGACTGATAACAACTGACTCGACTAAGTAGCGTCGTGTGATCACATCTCAGCTGTGCTAATTCAGTTAAGTGTGGAGAATGCCAGCGTAGCCTCTATTCCGGTCTTGCTTATACCCTCGGGTGTAGCGTCGCCCTCCATCCGCTGGAGCAAGGGCAGATTTATAATGACGGGTGTAGGTTCATGAGCGTGCTTTGACTGAGCAGTTGGTGTCAGCGGTTAAGTGCAGATTAAGGACAGCAGAGTTGGTGAATGAGAGCACGGTTATGATTAGAGTCACTCACATGTGCATATAAACTGTTATTGTGTGTACAGTAAGTGCGTTATGATTTTTCCATGCATTTAGCTTCTGCAGTGTAATGCATTTCCATTTCCAAAAGGTTTTTAACAACCTGCTCTGACAACCGGGGGCAGTCGTGGCCTAATGGATAGAGAGTCGGACCTGTAACTCAAAGGTCGTGGGTTCGAGTCCCAGGTCCGGCAGGGATTGTGGGTGGGCTTAGTGAATATCCAGCACTCTCTCCGCC
>JAUMHQ010000061.1:6053072-6066187 GCA_032361165.1 Enteromius paludinosus | reverse complement strand
CATATGAAAAAACTTACTTCTCACTGTTCTCAGGTCAAATATTTATATGCGATTAAAATGCGATTAATTTTGATTAATTAATTACAAAGCCTCTAATTAATTAGATGAATTTTTTTAATCGAGTCCCGGCCCTATTATATATATAGAGAGAGATAAAAAATCATGCATGTATATGTTCAAGAAAAATATGCTATGTTTATGTATTAAATATATTTATATATATAAAATTTACAAAAAAGCAAAAGTAAGTAATATTTAATTGATTTAAAACAAAAAATACTGACATTTACCATATGTATCTTTACCTACACATTGTTGATAATAGTTACAGTTAAATTATGTAAACCGCAAAAATATTTTCGTTATTAAAATAATATAATCATTTGGTAATGAAGTGTATTTCATTTTTATCTTTTTCCGATTCTGATTATTTATTCATCTTTTCAGGTGCTAAAAGAATGATTAATTTAGTATAGAATTTCAAATAGTTCCAGATTTTTACTCTTCACATCCCTAATCGTTAGGAACGTGTTTATTTCTTTGCCAGTGTCAAGCTTTAGATACAACGTGTGCTACTTTCCAGCCCTGATTTCTCAGTGTTTAACCCCAGTTACATAAATTGAGCACCTGATGAAAAGCGGCAAGAGAATGTAGGTCATTCATCAGGGCTGGAGGCTTCAGAGATACGGAGAAATCACTGCGGCAGGTGAACATCTCCTTAGATGGTGAGGAAGTGCTGTCTAAAAACTCAGCAGCAGCAGCGCAGGGATCATGACATGCTCACAGAGCTGTGAAATAGAGTCAGGGAACACGGAGGAAACGTCAAGCACTGACAAGAAGAGCATCTTGTATCCAGAGAGTCCTTCTCTCAGGGTTTGTTGAAGGTCTGTTAAACAGATGATGCTCAGCTATCTGCTGTGACAGAGAGGGGAAACTGTCAGAGGAAGTGCATGTCCGATAATGAAAGATTAGCATATTTTAATAGGATTATTTATGCTACATGATGCACCGAATCCTGCTGTTAGATAGCCCCCTGGTGGACAACTTGACTGCAGACTTCTGCAATGTGTGATGTGATCTTGGTGCGTGTCTGCCTGTGCTGTATTTATTTTGTTGATGATTCCACAGCTTTGACCAGTATTATTTTCTATATTTCTATCATGCATTCATGTAGCACTTTTTAATGTGAACAGATGGACCTCATAACAAACTGAGCTTAGGATATTTTCTTTTTTTTATGACTCACAGAGTTTGTGAGAGAGCAGGTGTGTGTGTGTGTGCATTAGAAACCTTAATGTTGGTTACAGCGCTGTCAGCAGAGTTCTCTGAATGTGCCTGAATTTTAAACAAAATCTGTTGAAAGCATTAGCTAGGCCTTAAGTATGTCCAGGTGCTGAGGGTGTGTTAGAGCTACACAGATGGCTTGCAATTTTAGCAACATGTATAATATAAATATAGTACCTTAAGTATAATGCATGATATTTATCTTATGTTTCTTACTTTTTCCTTTGAGTTTAAATGCTTTATTCTATTTACAATTCAAATGTTTGAGGTTGGTATGATTTTTCTGATTTCTTTTAGATGTAAATGTTTACATTTCTTATGCTTATTAGGTCTGCATTTATTTGAGCTAAACATACAGTAGACCGAGTAATATTATGAATTATGTTTACCATGTAAAATATATATTTTTTATCAAATTTTTGGACAATGTCATTTATTCCTGTGATGGCAAATCTACATTTTTAGCAGCAATTATTATAATTTCTTTTTATATATAACTAATATGTATGTATATATGTGTGTAAATATTTTCAAAATATTTGCTGTGTGTTTTTATATAACAATACACACACATATATAAACAAAAACCTTTATTTTGGAAGCGATTTAACTGTGGGGGAAAAAAAACACCCTTTTGAACGGTAGTGTATTTTTACATTACACTTAAAAAAAAAATTGGTAACATTATTTAATTTCTAGTTTAGTGCTTGTTTTGAGTCCAGAATGCATTGCTCAGCTGATGTGTGCTCTCTGCTCATGTGACATCTGTAGGACATCCCTTTTTTCTTTGGTAGTTTGTTGATTTACTCATTCATTGAAGTGTTTGGACTTGCTAAATGGATCATAGATAAGGCTAGCCTGGCTTCAGTAATCATGTCTGTATGTGTCTCTCAGAAAGCGTACTGTGGCCACTGCAGCGAGAGGATATGGGGACTGGGGCGTCAGGGCTACAAGTGTATCAACTGCAAGCTACTGGTCCATAAACGCTGTCACAAGCTCGTCCCACTGACCTGTCAAAGGCATATGGTGAGTCTTTCACTCAGCTCGAAATATATTCATCGTCTGTCTGTTGTGACTGAGAATTAGAAATCAAACTCACCCCATAGACTTAAACAACAGAAATAGCACTAATGAAATAATTAGTCATTTGATCCAAATAAGCTCGTTGTTTTTTGTTTTCTTTTTGTTTCTTAGCTGCTAAGACTCCTCTCTTCTCACTTCTCAGTGTTGCGGGGGTTTCTTACAATGTGTCAGAGACTGACCTTGTGAAATCTGTCAGATAATAACAGTGTCTTGTCAGTATTGAATTGACCTGATTCTGAGCTTACACAGAATGTCGAAATCACAGACTGGAAACGGTCACATTGAAACATCTTCAGTGCACTACTGTTTCTTCAGTTATTATACATGTCAGATATTAAATATTCTGCAATGTACTTCTGCTTTATTTACATGAAAGAAGACATCAGACCTCAGATTTCCTACAGTACCTCAGGTTTTCTTCTAACGGATTTCATTTGGATTCACAAATCTTTGTATCGTTTGTACATTTTTGGCCTTGAATTCAGTATTCAGGAATACTGACTCAAATCTTCAGACAGACGCACATTATACAGAAATTATATAGCATTATAGTGTTTGTAGTGCCACTTTGACAATTGCCAGACAATTTAGTTTTAGTGTAAATATATTCTAATACTACATTTTTTAATTATATTAAATAATAATAATAATAATAATAATATTATATATATATATATATAATATTATTATTATTATTATTTAATATAATTTAAAAATGTCATAAATGTAGTATTAGAATTGGAAACATTATTTTATTCTATTCTATTCTTATATATATTTATAATATGTTAATAGTAATATTATTGTTATATATATATTCTATATTATTTTATAATGATATATTATAATAATTAGTATACTTATAGTATAATAATTAGTAAAACAGCAGTTTTAACTTTTTAATAGTTTTTTTTTGTTATTGTTATTAATTTTGAATAATTATTGTTAATAATTATTATTATCATTGTTTATAATTAATAAGGCACACTTTATACACATTAAAATTATATAGTATTATATATTATGAATATATTATGAATATATAAATGATATTATGAATAATGTTTTTATAGTAATATTATTGTTATTTTTAATAAAATATTTTATATTATTGTATAACTACATTATTAGAATTAATTGTTTTAATATATTCATAACGTGCTTATTATAATATTTGTTTTGTGTGGTCATAAAAGTTGAAAAAGGTTCAGAAGCATTTTAAACCATAACATTTTGTGTTCTTTTTTAATTTATTTTGTTTGTTATTTTCAGTAATTATTAGTAATAATTATTATGATCTTTGTTTTATAATTAATAAGGCACACATTATACACATTATGTAGAAATGATACAGTTCATATTTATATATTATACAATATTGTAATATTGTTGCTTTTAATTATTATATAGCTATATATTATACATGTAACTATATACTGTATAACAACAACAATAATAATAATAATAATAATGAATACTTCTAATATATTCATAATGTGATTATTATAATACTTTTTTGTGGTCAAGAAAATTTTAAGTTTTAGAGGCATTTAAAAAATGTGACATTTTGTGAAATATTTTATTCGGTTGGAAGTGATTGTGGAAAGCAAACTGTGATATTGCTGGTTAATATAGTTTTTTAACACCTGTGCTGATAGTTATGTCAACAGATAAGAAAATGAATTTCCAAGGTAGTGAAAGTTATTACATTTCGATGAAAGATTATAAAAATTAAACTGTCTTTTTTTTTTATCTCGCAAAAATTGATGCCCGTTGATTTGCGCCTGTTTGGGTAAAATATTTATTTCGAACCTCCAAAGAGGAGAGGGGGAAAAGCTTGCCTGTATCATCTCTGTGTTTTTCTGCAGGATCCAGTCATGCCATCACAGGAGCCGTTGGTAGACGATGATAAAAGTGGAGAGGAAGTGGAGCTCCCCCCTGAGGACCCAGAGGAAACAGACGCAAGTAGGTCTCCATCTCTGCTGTGTGTGTTTAAAAGCTGTTTTTGTGTGGGTATTGGGGTCATTCTGTCCTCTATCTGTCAGAGGGCACTGCTGACTGTGGAAGGATGCTGTAGTACGTCAGGTGTAAGTAATGTCACATTGACCCAGTTGAAGGAGAAAGAGACGCTCATCCTTCTGAATCAGTCCAGTCTGTGGCTCCCTCTGCTGGGCTGTGAGATCATTACACATCTCACACTACCCATCCAGCTGAAACATTCTGAGACTGAACTCAACATACTTTAGTGATTTGTGGAAGAGAAGTGTTTTTTTTCCATCGGTTATTCCTAATGATTTAACTGAACCGGTTTCAAAACATTTGTAAGTTGCTCGACTGTAAGGTTAAATGTAATTTAAGGGTTAAACGTTTTGGTAGGTGACATTTCAAAACATAATGGCCCAGTTTCATAGACAGGGCTTAGCGTAAGCCAGGACTAGGCCATATTTCAATTCGGATATTCAAATAATTTGTATTAAAAGTTACTTTAATAAAATTGATTTTTATTTAATTTTTTAATTTATTAAAAAAGCATGACTGGTGTGCGTAAGACAAAGGCACTGACATGTTTTAAGATCAGTCAGTGCAAGTTTCTTTCAGTTTAAACAGCTCAGATTTGCATTTTAGCCTAGGACTTGTCTTAAGCCTTGTCTGTGAAACTAGGGGAAAGTTTTATTGGCGTTAATCTAATTAATGTAAGTGTAAAATGAGTTATGCATCAAACTATGAATTATTAATTATTAGGGGTTTTTTTGTGGAATAATATTTTTCAATGTCATTTATACTTTTCTCCTATCCTCTCATAATAATAATAATTATTAATTACTTTATAAAAGTATAATTATAGTCATTAATAATTAGTAAAAGGGTTTGAACAGCAGTTTTAACTTTTTAATAGTTATTTTTTTATGTTTTTGTTAATTTTAAACAATAATAATTATTATTATCAATGTTAATAATTAATAAGGCACCCATTATACACATTAAAATTATATAGTATTATATTGACATATGAATAATCTTTTAATAGTAATATTATTGTTAATTTAATAAAATATATTATTGTATAACTCTACATAATTATAATTAATTGTTTTAATATATTCACAATGTGCTTATTATAATATTTGTTTTGTATGGTCCTAAAACTTGAAAAAGGTTCAGAAGCATTTTAAACCATAACATTTTGTTCTTTTTTTTGTTATTTTCAGTAATTATTAGTAATAATTATTATGATCTTATAATTAATAAGGCACACATTTTACACATTATGTAGTTAATATTTATATATTGTAAAATTGTTGGTTTTAATTATTATATAGCTATATATTATATATGTTGTGTAACTATATACTGTATATTTTTTCTCCTGTCCTCTCATAATAATAATAATCAAAATTATTTTATTATTCTATCTATTATTATTATTTCTGAGTGATGCATGGTAATATTTACATTAAATATTAGCATTTTTACATTTTTGCTGTTACTGTTGCATTGAAAGTAACCATCTGTATTTTAGTGTTAAAATACCTATCCGGTCCTAAAATGTAAATTATTATTACTAGTGACAATAATTTTTGTCTGGGTGATACTTATTAATTCCAATACAACTGCTGTTACACAAAGGGAAATTATGTTAATATCTCTCCTGATTTGTAGATCAAATGTATTATTAATAATAAAAACTCTCTTTCTCTGTTTCTCAGTTCCAGTCCCTTTTTTAGCACACAACCGGAAAGTGGAGAAAGCTGAAGATAACACAGAGGTAAGATGCAGATCCATTTAGTCTCATTTAAAAATAATCATGAACAAATGCTCATATTCACATTCTTCATATGGGTAGTTGATGTATTATTGTGCCCTGTGGTGTGACAGGAAAAAAACTCTTAACATTGAAGATAAACCTCTCTAATGCTATTTGTAACTGTTAGAATGAAGATACATTTTTCTCATGATATTTGTGTGTTAAGTTGAACATGAAGCCTCACTGTATTTATGCACATTTTTGAGTGAAATATTTTCTACTTTGTGCACACAGGAGCTGAAGACAGTGGTGGACGGTATCGAGGGGATCCAGATCTCTCAGGGACTCGGACTGGGGGACTTTGACCTGATCCGGGTCATTGGGAGGGGCAGTTATGCTAAGGTGCTGCTGGTCCGACTCAAGAAGAATGAACAGATTTACGCCATGAAGGTGGTGAAGAAAGAGCTGGTCCATGATGATGAGGTAACAGACTGTTGTCGTGGTGATGATGCTTGAGGGTGGGGCTGTTTCAGTTTCATACGCTTTTTTAAAATGCAAAAATGAGATAGGAGATGATATTATATTCAATTAATTTGCTGTGAGGCCATTTGTTTGTTAGGCTAAGGTAGTGGTGTATGTGTTGCAGATCAGTGAAAATACAGAAAGTTGATTATAGTTTGCAAGTGTGAGTGTAATTGTCACCTGTAGGTGGTGCTGTGGGATAGCGCTCCTTTTAAATAACTGCATTCTAATTCCTTGTAAAGATGAAGACACTTTGATGTCTTTGATAGTTTTTAAATTATGTATTTTTTTTTTTATTTCTCTTGTGTCCTCGTGACATGTTTTAGGAGCCGAATGAAGCCCATAATCATTCGTATTAATATTGTCCTCAAAGACAAACAACATGCATCAGAAAAAGACAAACATCTGCGCATAAAAATAGAAACAAATGAATCATTTGAAGCGATAGCCAATTGATAGGTGGAGTTTAAAGCCGAAGGGAGAATTTTTAAAAGCGTCAAACAGAGTTAAATTACTGCCACAACATAATTTTCATGTGTCAGTCTGTTTTAAAAACAGCCTGGTTAACGCCCACATTCAAACAGTTGTTTTTTTTTGTCTCTTGCTTAATAATTTCCCTTTTGAAAAACTGAAAGAACTGAAAGGCATACACAGAGGACACCCTATTGGTTTTCTGAATCAGAAAATATAAAAAATATCTGGTCCTTGCCATCATACATTTGCAGGTATTACATTTTAGAAAATGAAAACCTCAGATGAACAACGTCTTACGTTGTCATTATTTATTTAACAAAAAATAAAGCCAAGATGTAAAAATATGGATTCTAAATAGGGCCATATATATATATATATATATATATATATATATCTGCAAATGTTATATATTATATATGTTTTGCAAATAAAAATAGAGTATTGAAGTGACAAAGTTAGGACACCCTATAATTCAGTTTCCTGTAGAGCCACTTTAGCAGCACAAACTTTATCAGTGTCTCACATCGCTCTTTTGGTATGAGGTGTTTGTGCTGATATGCTCTTGCATTATGACCAGACATCTTCACTTTGAGCCTGTCCGTTCAAAGGACATTGTTCTACCAAATGTATTTAGATAAAGGAAGCTTTCTTCTAGCAAGCCTCCCAAACATGCCATATTTTCCCCATAATTCTTCTAACTGGGTTGTCTGTCATTTCTCTCAGCGTTTTGACTGTTTTTTTTTATTTAAATAAATAATGATACCCTGCAGTATGTAATATATTGTTTTCTTCTGAGACCTTTCAAGGACCAGATATTTCATATATATTCAAAAGTTTGGTGTCAGAAAGCTTTTTCTAGTTCAAATAAATGCTGTTTGTTTTTTTACTTTATATTTATCAATGAATCCTGAATAAATTCATCACAGTTTCTGTAAAAATATGCAGCACCACAGCTGTTTCCAAATGTTCTCTTGAGCACCAATTCATTATATTAGAGTTATTAATTTCTGAAGGATTATGTGATACTGAAGACTGGAGTAAAGGCTGCAAAAAATTCAGCTTTGTACGCATTAAAACAGCTATTTGAAATTGTAATAATATTAGAAAGTATTACTGTTATTACTATATTTTTGATCAAATAAATGCAGCCATGGTCAACATGAAAGACCCCGAAGCTTTGAATGGTAGTCTGTTTATTTGAATTTATGATTAAGCACTAATACAACATCAAAATTCATATTCTGTTATCTTTTGGTTGTCAAATCAAAGCGAAACAGAGTTTCTTTGCACTGTAGAAATAGGCATATCTCCTTTTTTCCCCTTCTCTCGCTCAGTAAGGAAACCTGATATGTGTGAACAGGCATCAAATAGAAAAACAAACCAAACTCTGCAGCTATTCATCACAAAGTAAACTCTGTACAGTCAAAGCTATTGTGTCTTTGTAAACCTGGCTCGCTTAGGAACATAAAGCCACATGGCTGTCAGCTAACACACATGAATGAAGTTCATGAAGAGCAGAGGTCCTTCCAGAATAACAGAGACATGCAGTTGACCTCTGAATAAGCACAAACAATGTAATGGCTTCCTGGAAAGCAGGCGTTTCTTCAAGGAATGTGTTCTCCGTCTGTATTACTGTACAGTACATGTGTGTTCTGTGTATGTATGTTGTGCACTCGCCATTCACACTCATTACGGTTTAATGAACCTAAAAATGTAATGACGCGTTCGATTGGACATTTTATGCTGCAAAATGCACTTTGACATGCTGTATTTAAGCAACAAGGTACAAAACAATGTGCTGTATAGAACTCCATGGGGTCTGACTGCATTCACTGTATGTGACTGGCTTGAGTCCCTTATTTCTTTCGTAATATGGTTACAACGTAATAAAATACTCCTAAAGTATTAAGATATTTAATAGAAAAAAATTAAATAGGACTCTTTTTTTTGTCTTCACTTAATACATTTGCTAAATACTGTCAATTAAGTATTTGAGATATGCATGTATGTACATGTACATACACACACACAGTATTTGTGTGAATACTGTGCAGTTATATACGTCTTAACTATTGGTCAAAATTAGAAATTTTATAGTTCATCTAAAAAGAAATCTTAATGTCTAATTATATATGCATTTATGCACCTCATATGCATCAAGAAAGCGATTTGGGCATGAATAAACTGCAGACTGTTAAAGGGGTTATGAATTAAAAATGCTAGAAAACTTAAAAGAAATGCTGACTAGTCTCAATACCTAAAATATACCCTTTCCCTTTATAGAGTCATATTCATGTTTGCATTAAATCCTGAAAATACAGGCAGGTTTATAGTTAACTTAAACTAAATGTTTCTTGAAATAAAATAAAATCGAATATATATATAAAAAGAAACATTTTATTGCAGTTGCTTGTAATGACAAAAAAAATTTTTATTTTTTTTTTTTTTTAGTTTGATATGTTAAAAAACTGGAAATTGAATTAAAAATGTAAAAAAAAAAATTGTAAACATTAAAAAATGCTAATAAAACTGACTAAAATAAAATGACACATTTTCTTCCATTGCAAATACATATACATATTAGATGTTTGAGGTCAGCAAGTAACTGTTATTAGACAAATCTGGCTTATAGCAGAACATTTGACTATTCCATTGTTGGGGGAGGACATATAGAAAGGGGAAAAAATTTAGGAAGAGAGAAAATATAAAAAGAAAAATCATCTGTTTCTCTTCATTTCTGTATGCTGAGACTGCGTTCCAGTAATCTGCTTTCTACTTGTCCAGGAAATTAAATTGTTCTGATTTTGGAAGTCAGGCTGTGAGTGTGTGTGTTTGTGTGTGTGCGGGTTTATGTGGTTTATGAGGACACAAATGTGTATAATGACATGTGTATGACATAGGTATTACAATATGAATGTGATTTATGAGGACATTTTCAGTATCCCCGTAATTCAAAAGGCTTAAAAAACATACTAAACAGTGTTTTCTGAAAATCTAAAAATGCACACAGTTTCCTGTAAGGGGTAGGTTTAGGTGTAGGGTAGGTGTAGGGCAATACCACATACAGTTTGTACGGTATAAAAACCATAAATCACAAAAACCAACATGTGTGTGTGTCTGTGTGTGTGTGTGAGAGAGTGAGTGAGTCTGGCTCAGGTTTTGCCTACATCGTGGAGCTAAATATCCCATGAGGAAAACATCTTAATAAACATGCTAATTAAAATCTAAAAACCCATAAAGACTTCTGTAAGTGTCAAGCCTTAGGTCAGACAATAGAAAACATCATTAGCTCGATTTAAAAACGATATTCGCCGATAAAAAGTTCCAGACATGATGAAAAACAAGCGTGTTTGTTTGGGCTGAGAATACTCATTTCACCCTTAGCCTCCAAAAAGATGTTCAGTGTCATTTTTCAGCTGTAGTTCTTGGGTAAGGCACGTTCTCTTGAATTCTTTGAGCTGATTATAAGTGTTGCTTAATGTTACAGCGTTGACAAAACAAAAATACTTGACTTTATCAACACATCTCTGGGCCGTGTCTTCACGCTCAGAGACATTCTCAATACAGAGCTTTTTTGTAACATCCTGTCTGCACTGTTTTGTGAAATGAAAACTTCTGAGAGATAAAAAAAAAAAGAAGTTTTAGGTGTTTTAAAGATGCTGTACATTATATACCTTCATTGATTGATCTTGTGATTTATTTACATGTCTGTTTCTCTTTTCTCTGTTCCTTTCTGCACTGTACATGTCTTTTTAAAGAAGAAGAGAAAGGTGCTTTTCTTATTTAAAACATTTTTAATTCCGAGATTTTGACTCCCCAAAGTGACAGCATGCAATAGTGCCAAGTGTTTTCCACTGTTAAACGATCAATAGATCAGGTTTTTCTCAGAAAACACAGGCTTGGTCCTAAAATAGTCCCCCAATAGAGGTGGTGAAACATGTCCTCTCCTCTAGTTCTTAGAAAACACTGCAACATCTTGCTGTCATGCTCCTTTGCAGTTCATTATTCATAAGTCAAATATCTCTCTCTCTTTTTTTTTTTTTTCCTCATGCAGGACATTGACTGGGTCCAGACAGAGAAACACGTTTTTGAACAAGCATCAACCAATCCGTTCTTGGTGGGACTTCACTCTTGCTTTCAGACAGAGAGCCGGTGAGAGGAGAATGTGTTTCCTTGAGCAAATCTCTTTTCAGTTGCACATACAAAATAAGAAACCTTCACCACAAAAAAGGCAACCATCAATTTTGATTTTGAGTAATGGAACAAGGTTGTCTCTTTCATGACTAGATGTCAAAGTAGCCATTATATCTATCACTTACGGCACAGATATGTAACAAAACTAAAGAGAAAACACATCAGTTTCTCCTGCTCTCCATTCAGGCTGTTTCTAGTGATCGAGTACGTGAATGGAGGAGATCTCATGTTCCATATGCAGAGGCAGCGGAAGCTTCCAGAGGAACATGCCAGGTGCGTGCAAATAAAAAAACTTTACTTAATTATTTATGTGATAGTTTCAATATGGTAGGTCATTTAAATTATGTTTTTATGTGAGATAGAAAAGGGGAAAAACAATCATAAATGCACATAATAAAATGCAACTCACTGCATGACGTAAATAGTTTATATAAATGGACACTTCTGTTCAAAAATGTGGGGCTGGTGAAATGTTTCACTTTTTAAAGCAGGTTTATCTGGGCAAAATACAATAAAAACAACAGCATTAATTGTAAAATATTATTTCTAGTGCTGTCAAATCGATTAATTGTGATGAGTTTACATAATTTATTTGTGTGCATTGTTTAGGGCTGTTGCGATTCGTCGAATCTATTCGATTTTTAAACATCCTCGACGGTATTCTTTTAATAATACCAGAAGTGGCGCATTTCACGGACTAGAATCCATGAAACCTGTGTTGCCAAGTCTGTGCTTTTTCAGTGGTATTGGGCTACTTTCAATCTTTCCACAGGATGTTTTTCATGTCCGTAGGTTGAAGTGACCCCGATAATGTGATATTTAGCACATGGAATGAGCATTTAACTGGGGAACCCCACCAAAAAAACATGTATTTGACCCCACCAAATGCGGAATCCCTCCGAAAAAAGCCATTGCGCTAGTTTTTGAATAGCAGTTGGGTGGGTTTTGCTGTGAAAACCTGGCAACCCTGCGTGAAACACATTATTAGACTGTTTTCCAAGTAAATGCTCTTCCACGTAAACTGTTACCATTTATATGAGTGGAGCAACTCTATCGCTGCATATTATTGAGTTTGATCACGTGGAAACGCAACGTGTGCCATTTCATCAGATTTGTAAAGTAAAGCATTTATTCATCTATGCAAACTCAGGAGAACACACGCGACACTCAGCTCCACGATCCTGTGTCGCGGTGTGATAAGGGAGCATCGCGACACACCCCGTGACTACCTTGAATTGCACGCAGATGACATTTCATGGTTTTGAAATGAGCTTGCGGCTCCCGTTTCTTTTTTGCGTGTAGATCTGTTCTCCTCTGGCGTATGTGATTTAACGCACGCGCCAGCATCAGCGTATCGCGTATTACTGGTATAGATTTGCCGCCATAGATTGCCGGGCGCAAATTGTTTTAAAAATCGTTTTTTTCTCCCACCCCCCAACGAAAAAAAATCGTGATACGAACCAAATCGTGGGTTTGGTGTATCGTTACAGCCCTAGTAAAACTGTAAAACAATTGTCAGGCCGCTGATGTCCCATGTCTGCCTTTGCTATAATGTTTAATGTACATTACCTCTATTATGTAGTTAAACAGTTTTATAAGTTATAATTATAGGGCTTTTTGAAATCTGTTTTGTTTCCTAATAAATTTTTTCAATTAGACATTTTTCTGTACTTTGTTTTATTGGTTAAATAAAATGTTGTTATTATTACTAGTTTTATTAGCTACTAGTGAGCGCAAGTATTAAAGGGATAGTTCACCCAAAAATGAAAATTTGATGTTTATTTGCTTACCCCCAGGGCATCCAAGATGTAGG
>JAUMHQ010000061.1:6024055-6034445 GCA_032361165.1 Enteromius paludinosus | reverse complement strand
TCTATCTATCTGTCTATCTATCTATCTATCTATCTATCTATCGTTCTATCCATCGTTCTATCCATCGTTCTATCTATCTATCTATCTATCTATCTATCTATTGTTCTATCTATCGTTCTATCTATCGTTCTATCTGTCTATCTATCGTTCTGTCTATCTATCTATCTATCTATCTATCTATCGTTCGTTCTATCTATCGATCGTTCTATCTCTCTATCTATCTCTCTATCGTTCGTTCGTTCGTTCTATCTATTGTTCTATCTATCTATCGTTCTATCTTTCTTTTGTTCCATCCATCCTTGTACTATCATTCTATTCTACTGTTCCATCCATCCATCCTAATTTCCATACATTTTAATTCTACTTTCTTAAATTCAAATTTAGGTTTAAAGCAATTTTGCATGCTGTTTTCACCCTCAGTTTAAATTTAATTAGAATTCTGGAATTCAGGCATTCTCAGTTCAGTTCCGAATGAAGTGCAACTTAAGTGCTTACAAATGAGGTCATCCTGTATCTTGGGGTGATGTGATACTTTCACTTTCCACGAGAAGCTCAAGATGCACTTCATTGAACTATGAACACTAACTGTTGAGCACACAATCATTGCAGTCTACAAGCCGATTGAAGTCAATTTGTCGGTAAACCTGTCACTCATAATTAGCAGAACGCAAGTGGGCTGCAGTCAGATGAACTGACAGACAGTAATCTATAGAGCCACGGCGGGTTCTTAGTTCAATACGAGATTTTCCAAGCAGGCTTCAAAGGAACGCAGCAGCCAGACACTTCAAAAGCAGAGCGAGCTCTGGAAAAGCCTGACGTCCCACACGGTGGGGGAGAGGAGGAGGGGGAGGAAGTGATGGAAGCCTTTTTTGTTTGACGGATCTGGCAGACGAAAAAAGAGGGTGGGGGGTGAAATCCTTCCTTGTAAGAGATTTAGTCTTTTGGATTAAAGGACAGTGCGTCCAGAGTGGGATGTGTCTCAGAGCGCAGCGGAAAAGGATGAACTGGAATCCTTTGCGACTAGAGACATGATTCCCTTTTACAAGCTCACACAAACGGCTTATAAATGAACTTGGATTCCCAATGCATTATTATCTAGCTTTGTCAACTACACAAAATTGACACAAAAGTATGGTACCAGTCAAAGGTTGCAGGTCAGTAATAATCACAGCTCACAAAATATTTATTTTTCAAATAATGCTGTTGTTTGTAACTTTAAATATCTTATAAGAGTCTTGAAAAAAAAAAAATCTACAAAAACATAAAACAGCAAAAATGTTTTGAAGACCAAATCAGCATATGATACCTGAAGGATCATGTCATACTGAAGATTGGAGTAATGTAGCGTTGCCATCACGTGAATAAAACATATTCAAATTAAAAGATTACTTAAAGTAATCCAAATAAACTAAATATTACTGTCATTTTGATAAATCTTCCCAGCCCCAGACTTAGTCCTATTATGCATTTTCAATGACCTCTAATTAATTAATTAAAACTCATTCCTTTTCATAACAAATGTGCGCATTACTTTTTAAACAGGTTGTGCGAAAGGAAATGTTGGTAGTGTTAGATGCGTTATCGGTGGAGTCCTAAAAGTTTTGAAAACGTAGAAATAGTACCCAAGTGTGCTTGCTCTCTGTCTTTCAAACAAGTTCCAATTCTGAAGAAACATTTGTGCTGTAAAGAGGGTTGTTTATTTTGGTCAGAGCCCAGATTGTCCGTCTCTCGGTGTTTCTTCCTCTGTGGCATCACACATTTCCCCCCTGCACTCCCTTTGAAACCCGAGCCTGATATTACTGCATAGAGGTGTCATTCATGTTATTTTAGGTTTCACTCTTGCTGGAGGCACTTCGACCCCACACACACCCACGTACAGTCAAGTGGCCCTCTGGGGACTTTATTCAAACAGACACAGCACAAACACAATTCGGCACTGATCCCGGATCTGGTGAAATATCAGTTCTTACAGAGCTTGTTATGGAGCAGAATTGTCCTCCACGGACCGTGTTTGACAGAACGTGATAAACGAGTTTTGAATGGGTTCAGCATTACGCCATAAAAGAGGTGTAGCACTATAGCAGCGCGGTATCCTCAACAGGCTGATAAAATAGATCAATGGATTCCTGAGGTTCTGAAGAGCAAGAGGTCTGATTTCAGCAAGAATGTTACCATCTCTTTAGACGTGTAAAGGATCACTGCCAGTGCAGAAAATAGCCAAGAGGAGAAAGACGCCACTGAATTTCTCAATTGTACTGCAGTGAAATTCTGTCTGCCCACTGCAGTATTTAAAGCCCCCTTTGTGGTTAACCAGCCCCTCGACGCGGATGAAGAAAGGTTGTTGTTGTTTCTGATGGGCAGCCTGCATTTACAGATGTGCTCATATAAATGTATATATCCCCCGCAGAATCTGTAAAATGTGTGGCTATTTCGAAATAAATGGAAAATAATTACTCAGTACTGCCCTATAGCATTTGAACCAATCAGCCCAGGAGCTGGTAGCTAACACCTCAGGAAGGCAAAACAGACCTCTGATTCTATTTCAACCGACTGATAACACCATTTTATTGCTGGAAGGAATGTGAACAAATCAACTCGGACTAGTTCTCCCTGTTGAAAAGACAGTGGACTCTTCCCTCAATTAATTCACAGGAAAACGTTCTTTGAGTGAACACATATCCTCCAGGTTATATTGCTATTGTCTTGTGTATGGTGAACTGTTTTATGCATGTTTGTGATAAATCACTAGCTAATATCACCTCATAATATCAACACATTTTGTGTTTGGTATCTAAGGACTCGTGTTCAGGCGATCTAATTGAGAGTGTATGTTATATGTTGATATCTTTGCGAAATTCAGTGTTTTACGAATCTCTTCTAATTTGTATATTAACCTCCAATCCAGTGCGTATGCACATGCTTAGAAACAAAGAGACATAAACTTTCCCTCCAAAGGATCAATTTGGCTCTTTGACCCACAAGAGGTGTGACCTGAACATGTTTCAAAAGGCCCCACGGCAGGGCAAGCTTTTTGCTTTTTCGGGATGCTGGACCCCCACCATCTCTCTAGTCTCCTGGCTAAGCCCCAGGGACAGATGCAAATGCATCGGGTGGGCCAAGATGCAGCGCAGTCTTGTAAGACACTAAAATGAGGATTTAAGTCCACGGCAACACCTAGGTTTTACACCAAGCCGAGGCCTCGACTTTTCTATGTACCTCAAGATCCACGGATCGTGACAGATCTCTCTCTCAGCTCTCCTTTCATCTACCAATCATCCGAGTCAGGACACCTTTGGAATTCATTACTCTTCAAACCAGGAGGAACATGTTTGCCAAATCAAAACCTTGGAACCATCAGGACTTCGAGACTGCATCGGACCCTCGCCAACGAGGCAATGCAAGTATCGTACATTTAACTTAAACGAAACAGAGGTTTAGTATTAGTTATTGGACCCGTTATGAACGGCACTGATGGTTTTACAGGTGGTCAACTGACTCTCATAACTTCAATTTTGGCTTTTCCTAATGGTTTACCCTTAAGCCTTCTTTGCACTTTCCCCATGTGTGTGTATTTGTACTTGTGTGTTTAGTTATGTAAGTTAACGTAGAGTTAATAAAACATTTGCACAAATGAAATCAGTTTCTGATTATTCCTTGCAAATGAATGTTCCTTTACGATTTCGACTCTTGCTACATGCTCTCATGCAGTGATACTGTAAGAAGGTGACTTACACTATCTGTTCACTGAATGAACCGATTAGTTGATGGTAATTCTGCTACAGTTACTACTGGCAGCTGATATAAATAATTGCAATTAATCATAATTAATACTAATTATTTATATCAATTGCCTTAATGACTGAATATGCTACAGCCCTGATAAAGGTTACATACCAGACATACATACGCTATTTTGAATGTGTGGGGATGGTAAGATTTGCTTAATGTTTTTGTTCACCAAAGCTAAATTTGAAAAAACACAGCAAAACACAAATATTTGGAAATATTATTACAATTTATAATAACTATTGTTTTTAATGCATTTTAGTAGTAAATATATATTACATATACAGTACTTCTTAAATATATACGTGCATGTGTGTGTGTGTGTGTGTGTGTGTATATATATATATATATATTATAATTAATTTTTTTAAATTATTTTAATTATTTTATAATTTATTTTTTTAAATATACACATTATTTTGTGTGTGTATTTATACAAATAAACACCATAAACACACATAGATTATATATAATAGTCAAACTTTTATTTTGGATGCAATTATTATTATTGATTTGACAGCACTAGTTTAGCCATTGCTTAGTCTTTAGTACTGACCCACAGTAAATATCTTAATTCTTAATTTCCCAGACGACCAAGTAGTGAAAAGAAATATAAAAAATATCAGCTGTATGTAATCCGACCAGAAATAAAAGGTCAAATTAAGCGTACTCTTCTCGACAGTGTTTGCACTGTGAGCTGTTCTCACATTATTACCTCCTTAGGTTAAATCTCTCTATATTCCTCATTTGAATAAACATGTCAGTTAAATGAATAAATGTAAATGTGATGCCAGCAACTATTTTTTTTTTTTCTCTGCAATGCCTTATTAGTCTAATTTTTGCTTTAAGCCACAGTGTCCTGTAGAGTTGAATTGTGGCTCCTCTATTAATAATGTTGGTTTCTCTCCTCAGGGATGTGATAAAGAGAATAGACCAGTCTGAGTTTGAGGGATTCGAGTACATTAATCCTCTGCTGCTCTCCAATGAAGAAACCGTATGAGGGATGATATTTCTCTGCCTGCGGCTCCACGAGACTACTACATCTGAGTTTAGCTCAGACTCAGACATGCGTCACAGAGAAGACCATTTCCTTAAAACTGTGTTAAAGACAAAAAGCAACACTAAAGACTACGTTTCAGACCCTGCTTGAGTTATTTTGGGGGGTACACTGGAAGAAGAAACGACTGGAGGATCTTCACAAAACAAACTCAGAACTATTCCCCAAATTTCAGCTGTTGATTGTCTTCCTGCTTCCCAGCATCCTCTTTCATTTTCACGCCCCATGTTTATGTGTGTGCGCGCACTGTTGCCTAGGACTCGAGTAGCTCCTTCGATTTGTGTGCCTGCGTCCATCAGAGACTACATTTCCCATCAACCCTAGCTAAATATGACAGTTCTAACTTAACGTGCACTTTTATTTTGTTCGATTTTTTTTTTTTTTTTTTTTATGTTTTTGGATTCTCTTTAATCTTGTATGAGGCCCGTCCTCAAGCGAAACAAGAATGTATAATGTTTAAAGATAAAACAAATAATGTTGTATTATAGTGTAGGTAGCCAATCGAAGAATTTATGATGCCTTCTATGATGCAAAGTGGCACATTTTAATTCATGACCATGATGGTTTCATCCACAGTGGGTAGCTGTGCTTCGAACCGCAAGCTTTTAACAACCCATGTTGGTTTTACAGAGTAAATGGGAGATAAAATGTGTTTTTTGAAGAAGTGCCTCAAAGATCCAAAATTCACCATGCTCCAAAATGCTCTGAACTCCACGTTAGATTGGAGCTGGTTGCACCATCCAATGAGAAAGTGGGCTACTATTGTTATTTTTTACATAACGCAAACACACTGATGCATATGTTGAAACAAAGCATTAAAGGTAGACACGGAATGATCACAAAGCCCAAATACATCAGACCAGCAGCAATACAACCAACCTAGGTTTATTGGAAAAATCTTCCTCTATCAATTTGCGCAAATTACGGTTGCGGGCTGATTACTACACAGTATAGTAAGTATAGTATGATAGAACACAGTATGGTGCGTGATCCGTTATGCATTTTAGCATTTGCACCACATAACCTGCTCCATATGTATGTTTTTCCCACACAGTAAACTTGCTCGGGTGCTCACCCGGTACAGCATTGCACTAATCACAATAAAAGAGCTTAAATATTTGTAGAAGCTAGCTAAAATCAATCATACTTGCTTCGTTTATATATAGAGTGATATATATAGTTTTCAAATGCGATTAATCTCACCGTAAATTTAATTCACGAACGACTACATAAAAAAAAAAAAGCAAGCAACATCAAACCCTGCCAGGTTTACATTCATCCATCTCAGATAACACCAAATGCGTTTGTAACAATTCATGTTTAGTGTCATTATAACATAATTACAACATAATGTCATTTTGCATAAATGTCGCCATAGGCACGTTTTTTCCAATGAGCCTGGGTTTAATATTACAATAGAATTCAACACAACTGCACACTACATCACTAAAATGTCTGCGCCTCTCTCTGATAAGATGGTTTTGTGTTATTGTACTCATGTGATCTGTCAATAACGGGGTTTGAGAGGTCGTGGAGAGAGAGAGAGAACACAAACAAGCGTTCGTACATCATGTCGCTGGTGTTGTGTGGTGGTAAAATTGTGCAACAGTGATGTGACCGAATCTCAGATGACCTAAATGCATGGTGCAAGCGTCTTTGCAGTCACAGTCAGCTGCTTCAATTTAACCCAATGCTACACTTAATATCAAACACAGTTAGCGCAGAATGCCAATCTTATATCATCCGGCGACCGGTTGAGTTTGGAATGGAGTTCTAGCCTACTACAGTACTTGTAGAATAAACCGTATTCGGTCTACTGTTTTTATTAATAGTAGGTGAAATGATTGTCGATATTCCACGATAAACACTTTTCAGACATTAGCAGACTACACCGTCACGTCACCTTGTGATGCTGCATATGAGCAACTAAGATTTAGTTTTTGGTTTTTTTTATCAATTTAGTGTAAAAATGCTGTGAGTGTTAACAGTACAGTGAGCAAAAAAAGAAAAAGAAATGGAAGATCGAGTTGTGTGTATTGCATTATGAGATATGTTATTCTGCGCTGTGTGTGTCTTGGCAAACGTAGTAGGTCATCTGGGTATCCCATGCATACTGTGCACAGTATACATACTATGTACACTCCTACACGCCACTATTTAAAATTCCAAGCCACACAAAAAAAAGCTCTTAAAAACTAACTTCAAAATCCGTAACTTCCCTTTAAAGAGAGAAACGGCCAATCACAGGCTGGCTTGACTGATTAATCCCTCACAGTGATAAGGTATTGTGTTATTAAGCAACTAGATATGTTTTCAATCTTCCACTGCATTTAATCTCCAAGTTTTGTTATTTTTGTTCCCCTCTTTTCCTGAAGAGCGAAGACGACGCTCTTAGATGTGAACGCTTTGATGAAATCAGACCTGTATGAAGAATTGCCGCCATGTTAACAGGATTAATTAGCTGCTTTTGTGTCAGACAGTAGCAAGATTAGCAGACGGGCTAAGAACAAAGAACGGCCCGGGAGATAATAAACGTGACGATAACGAGGCCGAGAGCAAAGCCAGATTTCCCCATCGCTGCTCTAATGACAGGGCCGTTGCTAGATTTGCAGTTTATTTAAGGTAAAGATGGTCCTACACAAAATTTGCTTGATTTTCTTTCCTGTACGCCAATGATTATGTTTGCAAACTGTATGAAAAACAGGTACCGTGGCGTATTACGAAGGACCAAGTAATACATCATCTTCATCCGAATCGTAATTTTTCCACCAGCTTGAGCTACTGTACAGAACCCACGTGAAATGGTGTCAGATTTATGATTGTCCTTTGTTAGGGTTTTATCCATGTTTATATTTGAGCTGGAATGAGTTTGGGATAATTGTAAATATCTGTAATTTAACCCTTAAACGTTTCACAGAAAAACAAACAAACAAAAAAAAAAGAAATAAATCTGTTTCTGCATCATTATAAGAGATATCTGAATCCAGTCTCCTAGCCGCTAGTCTCAAACTTAAAGCCCAAGACTGCAACTCAATACAAGTACCTGTCCCTGAAAACATTTGAAGCAAGAAATTTCCGTTATTTATCAACTTGCCAAATACAAAAGCCGTCGCAAGCTGTTTTCTGCTTTTGTTCCTGTTTCGGGTTCTTTCCTTACGTTGAGTCCAAAGCGAATAATGCTCTTATCGATGTGCTACAGGGGAATACTTTTACATTTGAAGTGTTTGTTTTATAAATTATTGTAAATGAAAGCTCTAGTAGAGTTTCTGTGGGTCGAGGGTGGGAGAGAGAGATGTGAACGTGTCTTTATGAAGTTAAGTCTTAAGCATCTTAGATAACAACTGTAAATCAGTAAATGTTCATTGTACTGACTTCACATTTCCTGTCTCATGATTTTTGGGTGTAAAGAAAAACAAAACACTGGTCTGTGAGAGAGCACTGTCTTTATTGCACAATGCATATTTATCAGTCCGATTTTATAGGACATATTTAAAGGAATAGTTCACCCAAACGTGAGAAGTTGCTCAACATGTACTCACCTTCAGGCCATCCGAGTTTGTTTCTTCATCTCAACAGATTTAGAGAAGATTAGCTTTACATCACATGCTCGCTATTCTCTTCAGTGAATGGGTGCCGTCACGTCATGTGTTGATCTATTCTGAATCAGGAGAGAAATCTGCACAGATCAAACGGTTTGCCTCAAGTGAAAACCATCTAATATCAGAGGGGTTTTGATGTGAGAAGACACTGGTGGCACCCATTCACTGCAGAGGACCAATTGACGAGCAATAGATTTATAGCTAACTGAATCAAACTGATTTTCTGTCTTGGGGAAACTATTTCTTTTCAGGTCTTCTGGTAATTTAAAGTACTACTTTTCAAGCACATGCAACATGAAGGAAAGCACATTATGATCTAAAATAACATAACAAAACTGTCCTTGTCATCACCAAATAATGTCTTCATGCATCTCTGATAAACACTGTGCAAGATGACCATCGCATTGCATTAGGGTGAACCTGAAAAAAACCAAATCAAAACATTTTTATCAAAAGTGAGCAGCACACATACACACAATCCAATACAACATCACTTAAGAGAAATCAGTGCTCGTTCCAGTAATATGTGGTTTGTAAACCTAAACACAAGGGTGCTGCAGAAAGACCGTTTCTCTCTTGCGCAATGAGCTGTTTTGGAAACAAAATAGGATTTTTGAGTCACGATAAGTTATTGATCCCTCACAGTCTCTCAAAAAAACAATTTGGGAATAGTGCATGTTGATGTAAGTTTTGGACTGCAGAGAAGCCCCTGATATCACTCAAAAAGCTTCTCATCAGATTTTCTCTTGGTATCCAACCATTCTCAGCACGCCCTGTTAGAATTCATGCGCATTTTCTAGGATTAAAGATTTTGCGCTGGCTTCTTTGTAGTAGCTAACTCAATTTATAGTCATTTACTTGAGTGCGCACCAAAAAAATAAACCACTCAGGAAAAGTTTGTTGTAGTGTAAGCCGTCGGCTAACAAGCGCACATAAACCGCGAGGTGACCGGGTCTCAAATTTGACTTTCCTTTCCTCCTCCCTCCTTTCGAAGCGCATTCATATGTTTGTGTTCCCTTTCCCTTTAAGACTTCCTTTCCTCTCTAATCCCTTTTCCAACCCAGACGGCTTGATGCTTCCCAGCAGCAAACCTCAAAACCATTCTGTGAATCTACGCATGCCAACCCACCCCTGATTCTCCTTCATCAAGATTTCCATCTCTTCACCAGTCTTGCCCTCGGAAACTCACTCTCTATATCTGCCTGTTTCTCTATCTGTCTTTCTCTAGACAAGAGCGTTCATTGTGTCTCTCTCACGGGGCCGCCTGTGTTCTGCAGTCTGGCCAATGTACACACGGCGGGCAGAGAGTGGGCAGCGGCGCACGCCAGCCCTGCGCTCGCAACAAAGTGCTGCCTTGTTCTGCGAGGTTCGCCGCTGCCCACCACGCCAAAGGAGCGCAGCTCTCAGACCTCGCAAGAATCTGGTGACTTTTTGACCCGTTTTGATGAATAACTGTCCTTCTAAGAGTTTCTCTTCCTGCTCTCTCTAAGTACACTCACAGTCGCCGTGTTTCAACACAGAGTTTCCTCTTTCTGAGAAGTGCTCCAGAGTTCACGAGCAGAAAGGTTCATAAACAGCCTTTTTGGAGAGTTGGCAATGGGTAAAGATGACCGCAAGGTGAAAACGACACCTATAAAAGCCTGTTGCTTTGGTGTAAGGATTGACACTTTTTCATTGAGTTTTTTAATTCAACATTAAGATTTGAGCTTTTAAAGCATATGAATATGCAGAAAAAATGTGTTAATTAATTTAGTTTTCATAGGTTAATTATTAAAAATCACAAAATTACTAATATATATATATATATATATATTAGTGGTGGGCCGTTATCAGCGTTAACGCAGACTCTTATCGCGCGATAAAAAAATTTTGCCGTTAATCTATTTACAAAGTTGGGTTGGAGTCTATACTTCAAGCTATGGTGACTTTCACCTTTAGCGCGGATGTA
>JAUMHQ010000061.1:5977272-6017689 GCA_032361165.1 Enteromius paludinosus | reverse complement strand
TTTTTTTTTTTTTTTTTTTTTTTTTTTTTTTCAGATGTTGAGTGTAATATCTGCGCTCCATTGATAATGCCTTTTTAGAGTCACGGTGTACACGCTTTACTCTGAATTAGTCTACTCAGAGTTGATTGAACTTACTCAGATCAGCTGTTCTGAAACCGAAAACTCTGATTTGGTAAGTTAACTCAGAGTTCACGTTTAAACTCTGAGTTGGTTGAACCTCTTTACAGAAACAGGCCCCTGCAGTGATCGTTTTTTGTAGGTCAACCTGGAAGTTCTCTGACAAAGACCCCAATAGGATTTTTCCTTTGGTTTTTGGATTATGCAGAAAATAATCCCTGTGACCAACAAAGATTTGATTCATACACGTTTTGTTCATTATGATAATATTCAGAAACATCAACACCATTAAACTTTCAACAACACTGTCAGTCTGTATTAAAGGGGTCATCCGGTGCCACATGCACTTCTACAAGCTGTTTGGACTGAAATGTGTGTTTACAACCACCCTACAATGATAAAGATCCACCAGTATTTTTCTTTTAATTTAATAAACGTAAGTTGCCCCTTCTGAAATCAAGCCATTCTCAAATGCATGTCGGTGTGACGGGCCACGCCCACAATAGTTGATTGACAGCTGCATGTCGCACAGACTAAACGGGTGTCTTACCTAAGCCCCGCCCTGAGTGAGCCGTCATCAGACCGAGACGCAGAGACAAGCAAGACTCCTAAGAGATTGAGGTGTTTTGTTGTTGAATGTATTAATGAACATAAAGTAGTGATTTACTCCCGACATCTGAGTGACTGAAAAGGCGGAGGATTAAAGTTACGTTTAGTTCTGAAGGAAATGCACCCTTGATTAACCGAAATGCGTTTATGTTGCGCGAATCATTCATGATCCAGCCTCACCTACAGAAGATGTGAGCATTATGTCCTTTAATTAATCTTTGCAAATCACCTTTCCTAATAATCAAGTTTCACTATGAATACAGCTAAAAAAAATCTCAGAAAAGAGGGGCGGAGTCAGCGGAGCTCGTGAAGATTTAAAGGTGTAGTACACAGAACAGAGTGATTTCTAAAGAGCTGTTTATAACAGGGTAAAATTAGCGTTTTTTACACTATCTTTGAGAAATTTTATAACAAACTATATTACAAACTTTCCATTAAGACCCTAAAGAATCATATTAGCTTGTGGAAAATTGGCTTCGTATGACTCCTTTAAGAAAAAATCCCTGAAAGTCAGAATATTTAGAATCGTTGATTATAAACATGTGATTACAAACAAGGTGAAAGCAGACTAGTGAGTAGATGAGTTTGTTTAGCATGATTAATTTTAATTCAGCCATTTATTAGCAACTGTCTTTTCAAGACTAGGAAATGCTATTTCAATAACACAAGGAAGAATAACTGATTTATGTCATAGACTAAAATGTGAAAATATTTTGAGCTTATGTTCAGCACAGACGTTATTTTAGGCATTTAACCAAAAATAATTTACTTTAGGATGGAAATGCTAAAATGCCAACTCATTTTCAGATTTTGGCCTATCAAACTATGTAATTCCTGCAGCACTTTTAAGTATAAATGAACACAGAATTTTTATTTTTGGGTGAAAGGGAAGTGTATATTTTTTGCATCACAAGTGCCTCGCAATCGAAATTCCACAATTAATAACAAGTTTCCTGAACGCTTCCCTTTCCTGCCATAGACATACCAATTGTTGCTTTAATAGACAAAAACCCCATACCGGTTTGGAAGCTGATCCTTACATGATCTATGACCTTCACACTCTGGATGTCATTGTAAAGACTGTAAGTCTATCCCTCACGGCTTCATTTTCATCCATGTAATGTGCAATATGACATCTAGCCTGACTAAAGTCTATTGGTTTGCTAAATCCATAGCTCAGCCATTATTTGTGCCATGTTGCCGTGGCAGACAACTCAAAATAGCGATGAGAAGTCTGCATCATTGCAATGATTTGGGTATGTTTTGAATGATTCGTTTCAATGAATCATCTCAAATAGCACATTCATTGGTTCTCTTTACGTCGTCATTTCGTAATTTTTCACAACACCGAATTCTGCATCAGTGGCGTTGGCAATTTGAGCAATGTTTTGACCTCACCACAAAGCCACATAATTTGCTTACCCAGAAGTTGCAAATTAAGCTGAACTAGTAGGAATTTTTACAGAAACGACAGACATAAAGCCTTAGTCGCTGTTCACAAAATGAGTCTGACAGAGATCTTCTCAATCAGTATCTGTTACCAAACCTCTGCCCTGCCAAGCTGCCAGTATGTAACCGGAGGAGTTGCGTCTCCGGCTCCGGCTCCGGGGAGAGATGTGGGCACGTCCTCTCACCAGAATGATTAAGCCGCAGGTCTGCCCTTTCCCCAAAAGGTCACGGCTCTGATGGGTTTGACTTGTCTGGCAGCTGGCACAGGCTGCACTGGCAGAAACATCAGCATGTATCACTGCATATAATTCTGCTTCTTAAAAGCTGAATAAATGGCAGTAATGCAGCACTTATCTTTGGTTTCTTCTTATCTGAGCCTAGCAGATATATTTTGATCCTGTTTGTTTAGAGGGTGGCGGCGTAGCTTGGGCAGAGAAAACTGTCAACAACACCACACAGCAAATCTCTCTTAAACCACTCTCAGTGCAGTTCATAACCTTTTAATTGCAACCTACCAAATCAAATATTAGTATTCACACCTTTTTGTTCCATTTTTTGTCTATCTCTTTCAGAGTAAACAAGTGTTGAATTAAATAAATAAATAAATAAATAAATTAGCAAGTCTGATTCACTGATTCCCACGCTGTTACCAGTGCATGAAAGCAAACATGCTTTTTAAATTGGCACTGCATAAATTTAAATAGGTAGTTGACTCTTCTGCAGTGTAATTACTGCAGACATGTCATGACGCCTGCAGAAAAGACAACCAATCCCAATGCATTTTCATTTTAGGGTTCTGATTAATACAAATCTGTTGTTATAGTCACGAAATGGATTTTTTTTTTTCTGCTCTTCTGCTATTTACGGCTGTCTAAATTAAGCTTGTATGTGCTGCTCTGACTCTAACTAGTGTTGGTAGCCAAACAAAAAGGAATTCAAGGACAGAAATACTGAAATGTACTAAGCGATCAGCCTTAATGGGATAAAAAGAGTTTGTTTATGATGCTATTCATTTTTTGATTGTGCCTCCATTATGATGGATGAGTAATATTTGGCATTTTGAAACAGCCTGCACACAAAAAAAAAACACTCATCCAAAAAGAGTTTCGGTCAGCAGTTCGTGTTCACACCACCCATTTGAATATATTTCCATATATGTGCAAAAATGCGAGAGACAGCAGAGACTTAATGATCATATTTTGGTCAAGCTTGCAGGGCTTTTCCAAAATCCATGACGCAAATCCAAATAAAACTTTTGAAAGAAGGAATCTAAGGCGCTGTAAAAAAGAAATTCCCTTCTCTCATCACATTATCATGAAGATGTAAGATCAGATCACTTATAGACTTTTGTGGAAAAACTGAAGCTATATAAAACATTTAACATTATCGTAAAACGATTCCTGGAGTATGTTCCACAAGAAATATACTTGGCCTAATTGTGCATTTTAATGCAAATTGTGAGGAACAATTTCCTTGAATGCAGTAGGAGTCTTGTTTTCATAGCAGGACATGTTGCTGCATTTTATCCTCTGCATTAGTAAATGTAATGTCATTTTTTTCCCCCTCTCTCTAATTTTGCACCCTTTCCACAAATGGTTGAATTGAAGCAATGCATCAAGGTCTGTTTGTCCCATTGTGATCTACTTGCAGTAACATCCCCTTGGAGCTAGAGGGAGCTACTGCAACAGATTACACTGACCTCTCGCTTGCGTTGGACTCGATCTAAAGAGAATTATTAATAAATCATTGGCATATGTACAGCACCAGTAGTGTGACAGGAAATGTGAATGAAACATTCATAGAAATATGAGGTGAATATATAGGTCGCCATATTAAAGTTAGTGGATCAATAGTGCATTATATGTCTGCGTGAACCCAAAATATTGTAATAGTGGCTCTGAATTTTGTTTTGGATAATCAACATCAATTTGCTATGAAAACATAATTATGAGGAGAATGAGGATGCACTGAGTGATGTCATTATTGCTTGACCCAGTTGTTTGATATTATTGGCAAAACATTACAGTTGGTGTGTCACATCATACAAGTATCGTGAAGCGACATGTGCGTGTTTATTAGTCATGTAGTCCTAGTACTTTCCCAGTTCAGTCTGCTGTTTCAGTCTAGAAGTCTCAGGAAAACCAAAGCTTACAAACTCAGACCACAGTCAGTCTAAATTAGAGCGTCTGTTTCAGACTCCACCCATCAACCCACTGATTCAACACACTGCCCTGCCTGCCTGCAAAATGATCTTATTTCCTCCCCTCTTTATTTCAAATGCTCATTGTACAAATGCACAGTTTTACAAACCGTGTGAGGCTTAGTTGCAGGCTTATTTTAAGTAAAATAAAGGGGGTTGCCACTGTGCCACTCTCAGACATAAATGTACAAAAGCTGTCACTGGGGCGGTTTGGAAAGGAACATGTTTGTACCTAAAGGTTCTATTGTGGTACCTTACTTGTACATATTTGAACCTAATAGGCTTTTGTACCTTTATTTCTTAAGGTGTGACAACCTGTGATGTGTTTATTAGCTGAAATTAGACAAAAATGCTGACTTACACTAATTCAGTACACTTATGTAAAACCAAAATATTCAAAATATCAAAGTAAGCTTACATTGTTGCAATTTGAGAAGACCAGTAATTCAATAAATATTATACAAAAACAGAGCTGTTTTGTTAAACGTGTCAGTTTTATTATTCCCATCATTTCATATTTTGGTTTAGTCACTTCGCCTATTTATTTTTTTGTGTTGTCTAGTTTAATATTTAAGAACTGTCTAGACTGACAGTACTGAAAATGATGACTAGTTAAGCCGTGTCCGTAAATTAAATAAATAGCATTTTATACATTTAAATTTAATTACATACATAAATATAATTAATTAATTAATTAAATGCCAGAATAATGTGATAAATTACTCTGAATAAAGTAAAGTTTATGAATAAACTTGGATGAGGTCTTTACAAATATACATCAGTAATATTACTAGTACAGTGAGTGTCTCTCTACAGCAGTGGGGAGTGAAGGCTGGTTCTTGGAAGAGCCACAGCCTGCGGAGTCAGTCACATTCTTGGCTGGGATTCAATGACTGAGCCAGACACACACAAACACTGAACGAGAGAGAGAGAGAGCGAGAGAGCGAGCGAGCGAGAGGCTGTGCTCACTGACTCAGTCATACTGAACTGCAGGGGCAGAGGAGCGGAGGCGACGCGCCGAGTCCGGCTGCAGCGATCTCTACTTGCAGCAAAAATACGGATTTAAAGTTGGCGGATTGTGTATTCGATTCCTGAATTTGACGTGGGACAAGTTCGGCTCCCCCGTGGGATAGTTTTGCTGCAACTTGCGCGCTTTTGCCTGTATTACACTTGAGTTTTCCCTACGCGTCTGTCTGTGGATATGGACAGAAGAGAGCCCGCTGCAGGGGAAGAAGACGCGCCGGTGGAAACCTTAGTCTGAGCGGGGATTTGATGAAGCCCTATCGGTCTTGTTTTCACAGACTTGGATTTCGAAACGCGGAACCAGGACCTTTGAGTCGTATTTCTCACCAGACGATCGGTTTTAACGACAACGCGGTGCGCGAAACATGGAAACAGTAGCGCGACAGAGTTTCCAGCCTCACCCGGGACTGCAACAAACTCTCAAACAGTTTCACCTGAGCTCCATGAGCTCTCTCGGCGGACCGGCCGCGTTCTCGGCCAGATGGCAACACGACCTGCTCTTCAAGAAAGACGGCAAAGACGTCCCGGAGCCCATGCTGCACCTCCCCCCCATGCAGCCTCCTCCGGTGATGCCCGGGCCGCTCTTCATCCCGTCCGACCGCTCCACCGAGAGGTGCGAGACGGTCCTGGAGGGCGAGACAATCTCGTGCTTCGTGGTGGGCGGCGAGAAGCGCCTGTGCCTGCCGCAGATCCTCAACACAGTGCTGCGGGATTTCTCGCTCCAGCAGATCAACTCTGTGTGCGACGACCTGCACATCTACTGCTCGCGCTGCACCGCCGACCAGCTGGAGATCCTGAAGGTGATGGGTATCCTGCCGTTCTCCGCGCCGTCCTGTGGACTTATCACCAAGACGGACGCGGAGCGCTTGTGCAACGCGCTCATCTACGGGGGGACATACCCGCCGCACTCCAAGAAGGAGATGTATGGCTCAATCGAGCTGGAGCTCACCGAGAAGAGCTTCAAGATCTATCACGAGTGCTTCGGGAAGTGTAAGGGTCTGCTGGTCCCGGAGCTCTACACGAGTCCCAATGCGCCCTGCATACAGTGCATGGACTGCAGGCTCATGTACCCGACCCAGAAATTCGTGGTGCACAGTCACAAATCGCTGGAGAACAGGACTTGCCATTGGGGCTTTGACTCGGCCAACTGGAGGGCGTATGTTCTCCTGAGCCCGGATTACACGGGGAAAGAGGAGAAAGCGCGTCTGGAGCAGCTCCTGGATGACATTAAGGAGAAATTTGACTTCGCCAATAAATACAAGCGGAAAGCATCACGGGTGAGCCAGTTTGTTGTATTTTTGCGCCGCATCAGGGTGAAACTGTTTAAGTTTTCTTCTAGTGTACTGCAAGTGTCAGATGTCCATGACAAGCCGTTTCATCTCTTTAAAATAACTAAAGTGTGTGTTACTAGTTGGTGCCCTAGTAGTAAGCCAGTAACTACCATCTTTTTCAATTTCATTAAAAACTTTTGATTCGATGCATATTTTGTAGTAATGCCTCGTATAAGGTAATTCACTACAAACTATTACTTCTCAGCAGCCGCAAGCATTTTTGCTTCACATGCCAGCTATTCCTTTTTCATATCTACTGCAACCTATTTCAGTTTCACTAACTACGTGTTACAATTTTCATAGAAAATGAATTGGATTAATTCTGACTAGTCATTGCATGTTGCAAGTAAAAAAAGCAATTGAAACTAGTGATGTAAGGAATTAGCCAAATTGAAAATATTACTCATTAGTACTCAAAAAATACCTATCAGAGGCGTAAAAACAGAAATTGTTAAAATGGCTTGCCATAGTGGTCTTCGGATGAACACTTGGATAAAGGCCAACAGTGTCAGTTCTTTGGTGACATAAACTTCAGACTCAACAGTAAGTAGTTATTTGGCAGACTTACAGCGCACTTCTTATAGGGACAGTCCCTTTGGCACAACCTGAGGTTAAGTGCTCTGGGGCACTTTGGCGATGTCCATGAATCACCTCTGCTGGTATTAAAGCAACAATCTTAAAGTTGGCAGACTAGAGGTTCAAAGCGCTAAGCCACACCACCAAGGTGAAATTTGTATGTCTTAGGTTTAGTGTGCATATTCCAAGTAGTGTCAGCTTCCCTCCTGAGATGAGCGCTTGGAAAGTGGCCAAGAGTGTCAGTTCTTTGGTGACCCAGTCTACAGACTCCAGAGACTATCATGATATTGGTTTCCCAGTCCAAATGTTACAACCTGATATCCGGGAGAGGGGTGCGATGTGGATTCTGTGGGCGGACGTTGAGATAGAGTAGCTGTCACAGTGGCCTAAATTTAATGGCATGAAATATTTAACTCGAGCAGACCAATGCAAAAAATCACAGATAGCATTTCAAGGCGCTTTCCACATGCTGTATTTAATTGACCAGTAACTAACCCTCTGTCGTGACCTCTGTCCCATTGGCCTTTACTGTAGATACAGTGCTGAGTGTGTAAACAAACAATCATTAAGAGCCATTAAAAGCCAGGGCGCTTAGTTTTCAGCTCTCTCTCTCTCTGTCTAGTGCTTGTTTTTTATCATCTCGTTCCTCCATCTGTCTCTCTCGAGCCCAGCATGACTTCCACATGTCCCACGGCAACGGCGTCATGTTATGGTAATTCTGAAATGGGTCGTTTAGCTATCACAGGTACTTGACAGTGGATGTGTTTTTAATGAGCGGGCCATTGAGGGTTTAATCATGGGACCGCTGAGGGAAAACATCATGCTCTCTGAGCTGCTCTCCAACCAAGTTTGCTGCTTAAATATGCATCATAAAGTTCATTTCGGGGTATTTTTAGAAGGAATAATCCGATAAAGCAGTCTCGGGCTGATTGTTTTATGTTTATCTGCGCTGGGTTGTCTCCAGTCTCGGGTTACTCGCATGTGTGGCGGCTCTTCTTACCCTTGGGGCTCTAATGCTTGACTCTTGCAGCAGACAGGGTCCTGTTTGTGAGGAAGAGGATTAGAGGAAAAGTTTTCTAGTAGTGTGCCCCCCCCTCCAATGCACACACACACACACACACACACAAACACTCAATGAATGGCAGGCCTGGTCATTTGCATGAACTGTTTTCCTTGAATGGAGCTGATGATGCAGGGATTGGAGTATTGTGGTGGAAACGGAATATGAACCAACAAAGAGGTGCATTCACCAACATCTCCTCCCTCCCATCTCTCTGTGATCAGCCCTCCACCACCTCCCCCACCCACCAGCTCTCACCCAGTTACTTTCTCTGTACGAGTGAAGCGAGAGAATGTAAACCTAGGCCCGCTCTCCAACGCGTTTACACACATTTGCCGTTTTCCTTCTGTTTTTGCACCTACGATGTGTGTCATAAGTGCTTTGCCGATTGAATGGGCCCTTACGGTGAATGACGTTGCCTCGTTAACATCGAGCTGTTTCTCTCGGTCTCAAGTGAGACCAAAATGTCCCGGAGCTCTCTGCATTATCACATTATCAGACCCCCCACAGCAGGCTTTTATTCCTCTCAAGAGCTTTCCTGCCTCTCACCACACACAAGAGGGAACACTCTCAAACCGTCTGGAAACGGAAGTGGAATATATCTGTATATCCATCTAGAGAGAGGGAGATTCGGTGTATTTTTACATTCTCCCGCCCGCCCGGTTACTCTTTTGCCAGGAAGAGTCTGCGATTTGATATTAATGACTTCATAATGGCTTCCACACAATTTCATTTGCCACTAAGCTGTTTGAAGAGTAGCCCTGAAATGTAATCGATCCAACTTTATATGCAAATACTTGGGGATAAGAATGTCTCAATTTTCGAATATATTGTAAAATGCAATTCATTCCTGTGATAGAAAAGCAATTTTTTTAGCAGCCATTACTCCAGTCTTCAGTGTCACATGATCCTTCAGAAATCAATCGAATATGCTGATTAGGTGCTTTAGAAGCATTTCTTATCACTATCAGTGTTGAAAAAACGTTGTGCTGCTTACATTTTTTTGGACATTGCGCTATCTTTTTCAGGATTCATTAGCATTTATTTCAAATAGATTTTTGCTTGTTTTACTGTCACTTTGGGTCAGTTTGATGCATGCAAACTCAAAAGTATGAATTTACATATAAAAACCCCCCAAATAATAGATGTGCAACCTTGCATAACAAGCATGTATTTGGCCCCAAAGATTCCACATGCAAGTGGTCTAGACATAAAAGTTTGTTTTAGCTGCGTTCATATGGGATGCATATTCTGTGTGATTGTGACAGAGCTGTTTTGTTTTTTGCTGAGTTATTTACAGATCTTACTGTTCCTCATCTGTGAAAAGTAGTCTGGCAGTCTCTCTCTCACTCTCGCTGTCTCTGGGTGGGGTGAAGGAACTTCCTCTTTCTCTGCTGCTTGCTGAGGGAAGGTCACAGACTGTGTAGTTACTCAACCTCCCTCGACATACATGTGTGTGCGTACAAGTGTTTGTGAGTCTGTGTCTGTCTGGTGCTTTCAGTCAGCAGCCGGAAGATGCAGAAAGACAGGATGTTCTATGTCCCTCGCTCAGACACACACTCATAATTAAGCGTAAAATGCACCTAGCCATTATGTTCTGTCAAGCTGTCTCTGGTCTTTTAACACTCTGTGGGGGGAAAAATACTGTTACGCTTGTCTGAGATCTCGTTCAGAGGGTTCAAAAGAGTTTGGCTGCTTAGTAAACAGGGCTTGAGTTCGCCTATCTGTAGTATACAGGTTCAAAGTGTAAGCTTAGGTGTTGAGTTGGCTTCATGAGCTATCATACAGTATATACTGATAAAAATGTCTGGACGTAATTGTCAGGAGTGGCTCTGAATGATTGGGTGGATTAAGGACGAAATAACTTAAGACTTTGTACACAAGTGAGCAAATGCCTTTAAATAGACTCAGCATTTGAGCTTTCCATCAATTAAAAATGAATTGTGACATGATGCACTGATGAATAAATCAAATGAATCACAAATGATCAATATTTGATGAGGATACTCTCAAATGAAGATCACTTTTATGTTAATATGGCAGATGTAAATGGCTTTAGAGTCAATACGTTGCTCGTTTTATTTCCTTTATGTTGAACACAAGGCTATTGTTAACATACAGACCACAAAAATCTAGACGCATAGGATGCAAATAATAGAATAGAATGTAAATATCCGCTAGATGATATTATTTATTATATACTTATTTGTACTAAGTGTATGACCGTATTCACATTGACAGATTAACTTGACAAAACAGTTGGCATTTTCAATTTTCAGAGCAGCAAGAGCGAAAAAGCCCATATCATGAGCATTTCCCACTTAGTCATGCATTTGATTTCCCCCTCTGAGTTTCCTGTTAAGTGTGCAGGCGTTTTATCAGGGGTTATTTAGAGAGTTTTGGCAGACGGCGTGTTTTTGCCGCCAGTGCAGGAAAACCGCAGCTCAGTGACGGGAAGGCAGAGTTGCGACAGCCACATTCCAGGACCGCCACTCCCAAAGTGCAGCGAAAGACTGATTATGCAAATGAGAGTATGAATGGGCATGAATGAAGCGTGCCCTCTTACTCTCTCTTTCGCATTCGCTGCGCGTCTGCCCGGCACACTTAAACACACGCACACCTGCTCAGTATCAGAACCCTTCCCCTGCTGACTTCTCATCTCCTCCACAATCAAGTGTTTTTTCCCCCCTCTTTCTCTCGATCTTTAATTCCCCCCAGGTGCTGGAAGTGGGTAGTAAACCTCTCTAATCATGCAGTCATTAAAGCAGAATTTAACCGCTCTCAGCCTTTGAAGCCATTTTCTCACTTAATTGTTCGCTCTTTGGAAACAAAGCTACGTAATTTAGTCTAGATCACGCCCTTGAAAACGCTTTTGATGAACACCTTGCGTGTTCACTTTCTTTCTTCCGTCCTCCGCATTCGGCTGACTTGTGATTTTTAGTTTGGAGAGAGAACGTGGCGTCTTTCCAACCAGCACAACCCCCCCACCCCCCATTCAAGCGCCTCGGAGGATTCTGGGATATGTGATGGAGAACTGAGAGGGTGCAAGAGCTTTGGGAGAGGAAGCCAGTTCCCTAAGGGGATATTAGGTATGTCCCGTCTCATTCGCCAGGCATATCACTCTAAAGCCACACGCACACACACACTCACAGCGGACGGCTCAACTCGACTCGGCTCAGCAGCAGCTGGCCCCTGGTATGCATATCAATGGCCGCAGCACGAAAAGCTGCATTTGCGCATTTCTCTGCCTCCCCTTTAGAATGCGAGGGGGTCCACGGGCACAGATAGTCCGGCAGCTGCCGACGATATAAACCAGAGGATCCGTCTGAGAACCGAGCCGAGCGGCTGTTAAGAGACCTCACGGGTCAAAGTCTTCATAAGTATGTTCCAGAACTTGGACTCGTGAGGTCAAAGACCTGCAAGGCAGAGAAACGGACCCTGTGTTGTTCAGTCGGTTACTGATATGAACAGGCTTTTGTTTGGATATCCGCAAGGGTCATTTTTATTGTTGCGCAAGAGTACCAGACGAGAAACCCGAACAGTTTTACTCAGTATGAAACTCAGCGAAAAAAACACGGTAATCTGTTGCTTTCATAACAAAGCTTATTCTTCCCACTGATCCTGAATAAGAAAAAAACCCTCATGTGTAGTCCTGGGTGGTTATTAAATTCGACAGGTTTTTTTTTTTTTCAGGAGTGAGCAGCAGCTGAGTGTTCTAACGAGATTCCTTTAGGTGCTAATTAAGATTTTTCAAATAGTCCGTCACTGACAAGCCCGAACTGATGGATCATAACTGTGATTAACCCAGCAAAGAGAGAAAATATGTGGCTTTGTTTTAGAGATAAGACACAAACCTCCCTGGAACAATTCAAACCCTAATTGCTTTTGTGGCTCTAATAGAATGCAAATGCAAGTCAATTCAGTAGGTTTTTTTTTACATTTAACAGTTCAGTTCATGTGTGAAGAGTCAAGCTTTGCTTATTTGCCACATTCTTGCTAATTTGATCAGTTTTTCACCTCTCGAGCTGTATTTTCAAATCAAAATGGCACTTATTCAGCTTTGCTGTTCAATGCTATTTAGCAACCTCAGTAGGAAGTATGACTTTCACTGTTTTTTTTTTTCGTCAATCACTTAAAAATATGCCTGAGAGATCAAATATACTTAAGTAAAAGACGTCATTCACACTAGGTGCCCTACTTAATTTGATGCGAACGATTCAAAGTAAGGCTGGGAGGGATGAAAGTACAATTGTCACATTTCACAACCCTTTTTTCCCACAAGTTCCAATGTTTTTTACGTAATAGTTCAATTCAGAGTTCCAAAGACCCTCATTTTAATTCGCATCAAATACAATATTAAATACGATCTGTACTCTTTAACTCTGTTCCAAAACCCAGCTTTAGTAATAATAACAATAATAACAATCATCATTATCATTATTATTATTATTATTATTATTATTATTATTATTATTAATAAAAAAACTAAAATGTATTATACATATAAAATAAATATTTTATTTTATAGAAATATATAATAATATTTATAATGTGTAAAATAAATATTTTTATTTATTATTATTTATAATAAACATAATAATCAACAATTTATTTTTAAACATACATAACAATAATAACAACAAAATAAACAATTATTTATGATACATGTTAAATTATGCTTTTTAATTAACTTTAAATCAATACATAATAATACTTATACTAAAATGTAGTTATATTGTTGTTTTTATTAATAACTTTAAATAGACAAATATTCTAGTATAATAGTTTTGCTAATAGTTTTCCTTAGATAATTCACTCTGGTCAAATCCAAAGTTACAGAAAAAAAACTATATATATCTATAGTACAGCTATAACATTCCAAATTAGTCTGTTGTGAAGTACCAATGAAGTTAGTATATTGCCTAGTACGCAGCTCACTAGATTTTGGAACTCAAAGCATTGCAACTCAAGAGAGCTAACCTGACGCCCTCACTGCCTACATAGTTTCAGAGCTTCTCAGTGAACGAAGAAACATTCGGATTTCAGTCATAAGGCAATCGAAAACAAGACTGCACATATTGAATAATTGTTCCCTCTTACATAATTTCCCTTCGTCATCCGCTTAAGCTGTGTTGTGACATTATATCACACCCTCTCACACATGCCGCAAAGCCTCCTAGGCTGTCCACCCCCTCCCCCAGGATGCAGTAGCTAAAATCTCATTAATGTCAGATGGAGATAAACACAGATAAAAGAGAGAGGTTCATCACGGGGCATCCTCTCTTTTCACACTCCTTCCACCCAGCCCCCACACATCAGTCAGCCCAGTCTGTGTGTGTGTGTGTGTTTGTATTGGCTGGCCTTTGGGAAAGCATTCATATACCTGCCTGATAGGGGCGGCTGGGGGAGGTGGAGGAGGAAGAGATGGGGGGCTGGCAGACAGATGAGTGTGGGATGGAGGAGGGAGCTTTTTCTGTGTCTGGCATTAAGACGGAGGAGGGGTGGGAAAATAGATGCGTTTTCGGGGGTTTCCTCGGTTACTGTGATTGTCAATGCGAGACTGGATGTGCTAATGCGTAAGGTGTGAGGTAAATGTTTGATTAACTGAAAGACATTACGAACGTTTTAATGTCAGGCAGACTGTTATGAGCTGCTCCTGTGTCCTAGTCACACCAGAATAACAAGTCCAAGTCAATGAATGAATTAACTAAACAAGGAGGAAAGAAAAGGAACTGGATCCAGTGATCTGTCTGGCAGTTTATTCCTGCGTCATGCGCTCTCTTTTAAATAAATAAATCCTCATTCATTGCTGCTTTTTTGCATTCATTCATTCACGGAGCGCTAGATATGCATTATTAATGACAGTTAAGCACGAACAGGACAAAACACGTTTTCCTGGATGAGTTTAGCTTTGAAATATTCAGTGATGAACCGAACCACCTTCTGTTTTGGCCTCGTTTTGCACTTTAACATAAAGATGGTAAGATTTGGCATTTTTATTGATTCATTTTCGGTATTTTTAAAGAAACTTTTTTTTTTCTTAAATATCTTGAGTGTATTACTCTGATATGAATTTGGTTTCTGCTGATGTAGCCAAGGCTGTGTGGGTGGGAAGAAATTATATGAACTAATAATATCATGGTCTACTTTTCATGAACCAGTCATATGCAGATTGATGCATTCAAGTCCCATTCTATATCATTCATCGCTAATTCTGTTTCTCTGAAGTAAACAGTCTTTGAAGCTCACTTTGTGTGGGATTTCCAGCTCTAAAGTTGTATTACGCTGCTCTCTGAAATACTTGGATCTGATTGGCTACTTCTCTTCTACACATAACGCATCCTGTATGAAATTCACAGCGCAGTTCTTTTGACTGCCGCTGTGTTTGAAGATAGCTGTGCTATGGGGATTTTCTGCTATGTCAGCTGAGCCCTATTGTCTTTGTTTGACTGAGTGAGTCAGCCTTTAGCTGGCAGTTTGTGTTTGTGTGTCTAAGAGCAGTCCGACACATGACCCTTCCCATCAAACCCCTCTCCATTCAGACACACTGGCCAATCGGATCCCTCCATACAGCTCCCTTCGGACAGATGGCTATCTGACTGAGGCAGCGTGACATACACATGCACATTGAGAGACAGTGACACTTCCTCACACTGTATGACTATGAAAAATAGGATATTTTTGGAGTCACACTGCCCTTTTAGCAGCTATCTATAAATCAACTCAAAGAAAGTTCATAAAGCAGTAGATGTGAATGAAGAACCATACCAAGTTACTCGAGCATAACCTCCCTTTAAAATTACCATTAACCTGCTTGCAGAAAATATAATGTAGTCTGTAATTGTCTGAAATTAATAACTTTTAATATTTATGATTTTTTTTTTTATTATACAAGAAGGGTGCATTGAATTGATTAAAAGTGACAGTAAAAGTTTTTTTTGTTGTTGAAAAAAATCTAATGTGTTTCCATTGAAAACTGTTATTTTAAATTGATTTTTTTTCACTTTTTCTACTGTATTTTGTGATCAAATGAATGTAGGTTTGGTGAGGAAAAAATACTTCTTTCAAAAACAATTTAAACAATGTAAATTGTAAAGTGCAAGTATGTCTGTGAAGTAAGTATGCAACAATGTAGCATTTGGTGTATATAATGTGACCTTCTTGTATTTAGCATATGCTATTTAGCAAAGACTTTTTACAGCAACGTGAAGCCTTGTAGACTCAACATCTGAAAGAAAGAAATAGACGTACGGCACACTTCCTCACCCTGTTCTAAATGAAGCGCTCGTCTGGGCCCAGTGGCACTGGTTTGAGATGCACCATAATTTGGTTTGGTTAGTCAGACTTTTATAACTGGCGTTCTTTGAAGCGTGCCCCGAACAGAAGGAGCCTACTTCATAATGTGTAATTTGACATTGAAATGAGAAGACAGACATACTATTACAGTACACGGCTAGAAAAAAATGCAACTCAAATCCTCTAGTTATGTTTGCTGAGAATGGAATCGCAGGGTAGCATGAAACGCTGCTGTCTGGGCTCTTGGCTACATATACAGAGGAGAGAAAGAGAGAGAGAGACAGATGATGGGTTTGCTATCGTGACTGCTGTTCTGCTGTCTGTTCCAGACCGGCAGCAGGGTATGGATGATATTAATCGTACAATTCAGCGTCAATGTGCGTAAAGAGGTAAACACATTTACTCACTCATAACTCCATCTGTCTGACACCCACCAAATGCTTCATCATTGAATCAGAACTTCCACACTTCCACACATACCCTTTTTCTTCTAACAATGATGGTGCGGGAGCCAGTGTTTCCACTGTCTTGAGAGCAGTACAATGACGTTATTCACTAGCCTACATAACCTGCCCACAAAAACATGGCACAATTTTTGAAAGGATATATTTAAGCGTCTTTATGTAATCGTGAATCAGAAGTGATAATAAAACATAGTGATAACTCATAGGAATCAATTCACACACGATATTTGTAAATATTGAAATACGTGAGGCAACATCGAGCATTTCAAATGTAGCTTTAGTAGAAACATGTCAAAGACGTCTACCTTGTCTCACAGCAATGTTTTGGAGTTTTACATCATCTCACTTTGGTCGAGTTTTTCTTGTTTAGATGTGGTGTAACAATTTTTTTGTAGACCCAAAACCATGTTTTCTGTGGTGAAAACGTATCGGCGGCTATGCTTTGGTTCTAAGCATCTAAGTTAGCAGACGTGTAGGTTCCACCATGACATCACTCAGGTGAAACCCTGACCGCAGAACACACAGTAATCTTGTTTCAAAATTGACCTTTTACAGGCCACAGGCCAAGAATTACAAGATTACAGGCCACACCACTGGGGCAGAGGGCGAGTGTGTGCTTGTGTATGCGGACGCTAGTCAGTCTAACCACACAAAGGCTTGCGCTCACACCCCGTCTAAATGAACAACACACCGCTGCGGTCTGAAACACAGCACGGCTCTGCCATTGATGTCTCTTGCGTGTTTGCATTCCGTCAGGAGGCAAATCAGAGTCTTTTTGTCTCGTTTTGTGCATGCGTGAGTGTGTTGTGATGAATGCTAAATAAAGCAAGGGTGCAGAATGTCAAGGGATGCTTGTGGTCACGAGAGGGGTTTTGTGTTTGGGGTGATGGAGAGCACGCAAAGGTCCAACCTCTCATCCTGAGGTTCGACTGGGCTCCTTTTGTCCTGAAGACATTTAAAAAGGATCAGCTGGGACTCTGGAACAAGGCTTAGACTAGAGACAAAGCCGAGGCATGAGACTATTGTCTTGGTTGTGGTCTTCACGAACCATGCTTCATTTTCCAGCCTAAAGGACTGTTCACATTTAGAATAGTTACTATAATGATAACTATAAAGTTTTTTGCAATTGGGAAGTCCTACACTGCATTGCGCACTGTTTTAAGGGTCATATTTACATAAAAACAGCAGCTGTATGTATATTTTGAATAAAAAATGTTGTGTAAACATTCAATTAACATCTACACGTGAACGATTTTGCTCAAAAATCAGCACACATACAACAACTTCGTGTTGATCATGTATGTGTGCAGTCAGGAGAATATCTAGTGTAGTATGCTACTTAGGCTAATGCTAACGCTTTTTTTTTTTTTCATTTATTACTCTGTATGGATTTTCCAGCTTTTTTTCTTTTTTTTTTTTTGATAAATGGAGCCTTTGCTGCTTTACCAGACAAAACAATGTAATCACCTCATCACTTCCTGGTTTGCTTGTTGCTAAAGATGGCTGCCAGTTAAAGCCCTGCGGCTGTAGTGGAGAGGCAGAGCTAGGCGTGACACAGAAAGCTTGTCATTTTGTTCTTTGATTAAGGGACGCGGTGTATCAGTTCCAGCCTTAAAGCCCGCGGGCTATTTTGGTTTTGCTGAACAGGTAACAAAAGAATGTCTGTCTCTGTTCAACAGCACCCTTCCCCCGCGCTTTCTCTCACCGAAGCCTCTGCTGTCAAACGCTAACAATGGCTCGCTAGTCGGTGGCCCACATGAATCATGTTGTGGTTTTCAAATCATTTCACATTGTGGTTAGCAAATTACTCTTCATTTTTGAATTCATAATTAGTTGAATTGATTTATGAGACAGAGTTTAAGAATTCAGGCGGAATTAGGCCTACATTTTTCTGTAAGGTAAAATAAATGTATTGGTAAGATATTTAGCTTATTTCTAATTTTATTAGACACACGTTCATGTTAAAGTTTTAGCTATTTTAGACTTTAGTTTAGCAAATGTGCTATTTGAATTAAATGGACCAGGTTTTGCATGCAACCTTGGCAGTCCAACACATTTGATGTCAGATTCAATTCAATTCAGTTTGGTAAATCTCTATTAAGGCATTGTTTTAGCAAATTCCAGATGGACAAAATCATTAAATATCTCGAGTCACATTAAGCAGTTATGAATTAAATTTTATGTTGACTTTAATACATGAGAAGGGATTGGATGAATGCAAGGTCACACCTCCTACCCAATCAGAAGAGGTTCAGAAAGGCCATGAGGTTCATGGGTGTATTTGTGTACGCGAATGTGCTCTCGGCTTACTCTGGGTGAATTAAAAGTGTTGGAAACAATGGCATTTAATACCATTAGCATCCGGGCTAGTGTGGTGCCTCAGGTTAGCGATCGTAGGTCATGGATCCCTTGCAGTTAATACTATTCCAACCCAGTACCACTCCTCCAAATGAGCTGACAGCGGACATGCTAAATAAAACAATGTGTGTGAAACCAGAGCTGCGTGTATGTGTGTGTGTGCCCATGACGGGAGGTAAAGGCTCAGGTTAAAGCCGCACGGCTCCCCCTGAGCTCGGCGCTAACCTGTAGACGTTCTACACCACCACTACAGTGGAATCCATTGATTTACTGTCTGAAACCACTCCTCGCCTGCCCACGCATGTAATCTCACCCTGAAAAGGACTGTCACACGGGCTCACATGCAAACACGAGCACACACAGACATGGAATCGGAGAGAAAGCCGAACACAATCTCTGTCGGCTCTTGTTTTTTTTCCAAGAGGAAATTGAACATAATTGTACCCTCCAACTAGCCCGCCCGGTTTTAAAGGGGCATCCTATATCTGACAATACTTCATTGTTTGCTCTCTGTAAGGATGTCTCAATGAGTACAGCATCTGACATAAATCGCACCAGTAGTGGGATCTAATTACAGGTTACTACTATTTACATTTGCGCTATGCAGACTTTTGTAGTACTGGTCTGATGTATGGTTCCCCTGTTCCCCCCCGCTCTCTCTCTTTCTCTCTTCACTTTGACCTTTATCTCACTATTAGGCCTATCAGTCTGTTTAATTATCTCTTTACCTTGGCTTCTAACAATTTGTCCTATCAGTAGGTCAAGGTTGTCGCGGTTTTCTGCAGCTCTGTGCCAACAACATTGTGCTTCTAAGTACTGAGGTCAGTTCCCTCTTAGTTCATGAGTTGAATTCAAATTTGAATTAAACTGTTAAATTGGAATGACCGAAAAAGAGATTATTCTTCGAAATATCTGAATATGTAACTGATCGCTCACATGATGCGAAAGCATGAAAACAAATAGTTACCCATGGAATTGTCTTATAGTTAGCACATGCTTTTTTTTTATTCCATACAAATCTGCCCAGAACTGTTGGATACGGTAAATGGTGTCTCCCGATCTCATCCGTCTTGCTCGTTCCCCTTTCCATATCACCATCCATTGCTCCATCCATCTCTTCGTGGACGCTAATGGACACATTAGCCTGTGTTAGCTTCAAGGGAGCTTATTATGCAGCCCAAGCCTTATCAATTCACTTCTGTCTCAATTAGCATCAACTTCACGCTGCCTCTCTTCGGCCACAAGAAGCTGCATCGATCTACAACTCAATGGATCTCCTGAACGATTTCACACGGGACCTGGCCAACACTTCAAAAGTATTCGTATTCAATGTATGAGCATATTTAAACACTTTATATTTATAATGACCGTGAATATGATGGCTATCAAAGATATATAGATGAGGTGTCTTTAAAAGCTAGTAATAATTCAGTTTGACTGCAATTTGGCTTGGGCTTAGTGTAAGTGGTTCGGTCGATTGAAGAGTGGCATTTAAAGCAAAACTAGAGCAAAATAGCGAAGTCGTTCTTCAAGCAACGATTGCATAAATTTTGCAAAAGGCTTGTTGTTTCCCTCGAAGTCTGATTAAAGTGCAAGGGCAATTTGTTTATCCGCTCACGCCCTTGTTAAAGTCTGTGCATGTGTGGGGGAGTATGGCCCTGAGATCTATTGATTGCTGCAGGAAGCACATTCTGATGTTACACTGGGCTTCCTGAATTTGATGCCGTCTCCTTAGACATCGTATGTGAAGGCATTTTGACTGTGTGTGTGTGTGAGCGAGTGTGTATTCTTGCCTCCCCTCAGACACAGAGACAAAACAGCTCAGGCTCTGTCCTTCCTTAAAGACACAACAGCTCTCCAATGACACAGACTTCTGTCTCACTTGCCCACAATAATAGGCTAAAGCTCAGTGTTTTTCTGAATAGCAGCCTCATTCTGCATCTTATAAAATGACTTTTCAACAACTTTCACTTTTTGTTCCACACAATGACCATTCAAAAAAATTAAATGAGAATGAAAATTTCAATTCATTTCCCAAATTTTTATTGCACTGGTATAGGAAAAAGGCAGAACAATTCTGATTGATGGATAGAGAGATACATATATAGTCTAAAGAAGTAAAGTAAAGAAGAGGATCTAAGCCAGCAGGTCTTATTCTTGAGTGTGTAGTTTTTGGCAGCAATGACAAAAAAAACACACACTCTACGTCCCCTGTGAAGGGACCTTATTCCAACTCTGCCTGCTTATCGGATGAAATCGGACCTGTCTCTTTTCTGCTGCACAAACTGTCTCCTGAGGAGGCCCAGATCACTCCTCTGCCTGGGTGTAGTCGCTCTCGCTGGGACTCAGCCAGTTCTTCCACTTCCTGAGGCTCTCCATTTACCTAAGGTCTATTCAGTTTGTCAGACCTGCTCTAGATGAACTACACAGTGACCTGAAACAGGGATCTTGAATGTTGTCATTGCAGGCTAATTTGGCACAGGCTCAAGCCAGATCTAATATGTGACTGCTAAGTTGGACCCAAGTATTGTTTTACAGCACTGAAAATAAAAAGATTGAAAGCCTAAGGTTGAAAGGTTTAAAGGCTTTACAAACCAATAGATGGGTAGGTTGATTAGTATATAGGTAGATAGATGGATATGTAGGTTGGTATGTGGGTAGATGGATAGGTAAGTAGGTTAGGTTAGTAGGTGTGCAGATTAATGGGTTGATAGGTTGGTAGGTTGATAGAGGGGTAGGTATACAGATAAATAGATGGATGGATGGAAAGATAGATTCGGTTCTCAAATGTTACTTTTTTTTTTTACATTTTTAATCTTAGACTACCTTCTGATGCAAAATCTCAGAACAAGTGCAGTGATGTTAAATGTTACAAAATATCATTGCCTCTCATTCCCTAATTCTCATTCCGGATGGAGCTCTCCTGTCCCCATTCACAGGTCCCATCCCCCTCGACCCTCTTTTATGTCTGTAACAGTAAGCCTTGTGATTGTGCCCCAGAGCGAAGGCTCTCCCCGAGCTGAACTCATTTGGAACAGAATGCTGGCGGCTTCGAGGGAAAGAGCCAGCATGTTCTAGTCAACCTGCTGAGCGTTCAGCGAGGCCAACACCACTCTGAGACTCATGGGCGCACACATACACACACACAGACACACAGATGTCAGCACAACTCGAACAAACACACACTCCAATCAAAGCTCCTTTGTACTGTCCTCTCCCAAAGACAAGGGCTGCCAAACAACATCAGCAGCACCAACAAGCGCAACAATTCGCCATCCACAAAAGCCCTCACCAAGCAGGAACTGTTGAATTTGCTCAGGAGCCAGTTGTTGGAGCATTTCGACACTGTTAACCAACTTGAAAGGAATCAAAAGAGCAGATTGTAAAGCAAACTCATTCAGTAAAAGGCGCGCACTTGTGTTTTTCTTCTCCATTCGCATTTCAAAAGGCCCGGCGAAAGAAAAAGCCTGCATGAAAAGTGTTTAATTTCACATTGACGCTTGTGTAAACAAACAGTCCTCTCAGCCAAAGGTGATCACTCTTGTGAAATCATTGTGTGAAAGCGACAAACGATTGCAACCAAACTCCACCACGTAGCGTCTTATTGTGCGTGACTGACCAAGGACGATCACAGGCATTCACTTACGCTCATATTTAATAGCAACGCAGTTCAGGATTTGTTTGGCAAGTAAATTGTGCGGCTGAACTTTGAAACCTGACTTGGGGCCCCAGATGCGGAGACGGGGAAGTGATTGGGCCGAGCAAAGCATGCACGCTGATAAATGTTTATTTAGTTTTCGATAACATATCGGCCGGCCTCTTCAGCTTCTGTTGAGTGGAACTGGCTTGACTTCCTGTCTCTCTCTCGTTAATCTGCTTCGGCCTGTGATAGAAACAATCTATCAGAGTCAAGCTATCAGTCGATCGCAGTCAAAGACCCCATAGATTGGCTGTGGGAGCTACAGAGCGCCATTCTCATGGCCGAGCGCCTTCGAAATTGGGTTCAATCTGAGCTTTGATTGGCCGTCTGTGAATATGTAAATAAAAATACAGTCCTGAATGGAATTTGCTGAGGGGAAAGTACCAGGTTTGTGCACAGCAGCGCTCAGACCTTTTCCTGCTGAGCGTCTCAGGAGTGGTATTTCCTCTGTGAGTTCAAATATCAGGAAAACGCATGTCTCTGTGTGTGTGTGCGCGCCTGCCTGTGCATGCCTGGCTGTCACTAAATAGGTATAATTCCAAATACCTCAGTGACAGGAGAGTTAATGTGGTTGCTATGCAAATCTGCACTTCCTGTGTTAAATAAGAGCTCCACTGACTGCTTTCTGGCTGTTGGGCTGAAAACACACACTCCAATGCTGCTTCAGACATGCAGTGGTAAATAGGGCTTTTCTAGTGTGCTCATGTAGAGAATAATTGCATTACTGAGGGGGGTTGCCCAACTCATTGTTTTCATGCTGCATACATTCGACAGGAAATGAGCATTTTCCCGATTAAATGATCACCGCAATTAAATGAGATTGTGTTGTACATTAATTCACTTATTTTCTGATAGATTTATGTTTAAATTTGGACCCTTCGACCTTTTACTACTTTAGCCAGTGCTAAAAATGACACTAGCCATTACAGCATGGGGTTACGTAGGCATGTGTAACTCTGTAAGGTAACATTACAGTTCTACCGTGCAGCCATGCAGACATGTAAACCGCATGTGTGTAACGGTCTCTCACACTCAAGACGGCTAGCCGGTCGTTCCGTGAAAGCTAATCCTGATGGCGTGGGTCAACTGTCCATCATGCTAGAGTGAGATTTCATAGCGTCCAAGTTCTTTAATTACAGAAGTGAAGTTGTGGAGCCAGACCAAAGATCAGGGTGTAGTATGCTGCAGGGTATTAGCATTTTATCAGGTTATCTGAGCTAGCTGGCTAAGTAATAAAAGTCAAAAATTAGAAGCCTTAATTTATTTATTTATTTATTTTCACACATTTATTTTATATATATACACACACACACACACACACACACACACACTTAAAACATATATATATTTTAATTTATATGATTTATATTATTATTATTATTATTATTATTATTATTATTATTATTATATTACCCTCACATATATTTAAAAAATTTTTTTCAAGTTTTTTTATTCTGTCTATTCATATTTATGGCATCATATTTTTAGAACAAGAAAAAAACCCTGAAGTATTCTCCTAGGGTTTAAAGAATTTCAATATTTAGATCTTTTTAAGGTTAGTTACTGTTTAAGAGTGAAAGTGTCATCAATTAATGTGTGCGTGTGTGTGTGTGTGTGTGTCTTTGCGTAGGTGGAGTTTTGAGTCTGCATCTGTGTGCTTGCTAGTGTGTGACCTGATTCAGCTAAGTGTGGCGAACTCTCTCTCGCTCTACTATGGATCAGACTGCATTACCATGCGCCTGACAGGCTCTGCAGTGCCATGCAGTGTAGCCGAGCCTAGTTTAGCGTAATGCTTTTACGCACGGCTGCATTTACTCTTCACTCCTCTCGGTGGCTGGCCCGGGAAGGGTGGCACCGTAGAAGGCAGATCCAGGACCTTTCAAAGACTGATATAATCTGTGATATTTATGGGCAGACGTGGTGAGATTACACTGGATCCATGGAGGAGCGAAAGAGAGAGGTAGGTTATTCCCAACAGGAGGGATCTGCGATGCACTGGTGACTTTGATCACAGGTCACCTCTAAAAGGCTGCTCTCTCTTGGCAACCTCTGAAGAGGTTTTTCCCCCTTTTTTACTGAACATGGAAGGTTTGAAAAGTAAAGCTCAACCCCCTTTCTTTTGTCTCTTTCTCTCTCTCATTTCTTTCCATATATTACTCACTCAACCCTGTTGTTTGAAGGCCTGACACACCACCACAGGCTTGTCACTCCCAATTACTCAACCCTCTTTCTTTTAATCCCTCTATTCTTTGTCTCTCTCTCATTTTTTCTTTCTCTCTCTGGCTCTTTTAGCCATTTAGTCTCTGTGCCAGAAGATAGCCCTTGTCCCTTTGCTCGTGCCAGTTTTGAACGGGCAGTACTCGTTTCTCCGCTTCCAAGTACCTTCAGCAGTGTGACATTAGCCTGCATCGTTCGGCTCGCCTCTCCATATCAGCTAGCAAGAGATCTCTTCTGAGAAGAGGATGACATGAGAGATGGAAGGCTGGGAGGGGGAAGAGGAGAGGCCTCTGTGGTTGTTGAGATAGGGCCAAAACTGTTTTCTTCAGCTTCAGAAAGAGGCCCTCACCGCTAGTCTTAGCTTATCGCTCTGTTAGCAAAGCACCTTTGGCCTCTGTGGTGATGTTTGTGCCTGTGTGGCTGCTCGTGTCGTGGGAGTGGTAGTTAAGGAAGTCTGGCACTATTTTTAAAGCAGCCACCTTATTCTTTTTACTGTGTCTGATTCAGAAAATTGTTGTATTAAATCATGAAAGTATACAAGAAACATTGTGTTTCATACAATAAGCATGTTTTTATTAGTATTATTTGTAGTTAAACCATGTTAAATCTTCATAAGGTAAATTATATTTCACACTATGCTACCAGAGCTAAAACATTCTGTTTTTGTGTTTTTGCTTAGCCTTCTGTTAGCTTAGCATAGCGCTAATTGTTTAAGAAACGTAATTAGCTTAAACAAAATGCACTAAGTGGCACTAAATTTAATCTTAATAGCACCGACCCATTTGTATTTGATGTGTAGGCATCTAGATTAAGTATGTATTACTGTGGAAAAATATATATTATATGTGGCAGCTTCCGCTTCAGATTCTTTGCCATTTTTTTAAACACAGAAAAGCTGAACGGTCACGCACCACTTCTACCACTTCTTTTCCACTGCACAAGAGGGTTGTGGGTGATGAAAACCCACTCTAAATAAAAAACGCATCTGGGCACCTAGGCTAGTTATTTTAACCTTCTGTGCTTTGGGAACACCAATCCTTATTTGCATAATATTTAGGATGGATAGTATGCAAATCAAGAACTAGCCAGACTCCACAAAACACTATGATCATCAGGTATGGGGTGTTTGTTTTCAGAGGACGAGAGTTGAAATTACAATCAGAATAGGATTAGATAATCAATACATTTAATCAATCCTCCTATCTAATCCATCTCAGTTGTGGCCTAGTCGTGATATCACCTCCAGTCAGAGAGACCTTTCTCCAGGTCATTGCAGCAGCCGGTTCTCTGCATCTCTAAACCCCCTAAAGCCGCTTTTCAGATTATCATCAACAACAGGTAATCAGCACCTCGTCTTGGCACGAAAGGCTTATCAACCGTAAAGTGCACACTATTCACTTCAACTACATCTTCTATGTAACGTTCACTTCTTGTGGATCGAATGAGCATTCGTCTTAACGTTCAACCACAGCCCCCTGAGGCTCACTTCAGCTTAGAGTGGTAGCTTTATCTTTAAAGATTTCTTTCTGTTTTCATGAGTCATTCAAATAACATCAAGATTTAGTTTCGGCAACTCAGCCTGCATTCGATGGGTTAAACACACTGGCCTGCGTTGCAGACCTCAGGGATGTTTTTGTGTTTCATTACGCAGGCTTATCTGACTAGCGTGTAATGATTTCACCCCCCCACCACCTTAATATCCTAAACTAATAGCATTAGCCAGCTGTTACATGCATCTAAAGATCCGGCGAAGAGATTGAGAGGCGTCCTCAGACAATTCGCTACGAATACTTTTGATGCAAAAAATATGGACTGCTTGTCCATTCAGAACACCCACAATCATCGATTTGAGAGAAAGAGATCTGAGCTCACAGTAGTATAACCATGCAAAATGAACTTTTGCAATAGTATTTTGCATTGCAATTGTCATATCATGTAATAGACATGTTGTAGAGTTCTATCATGTAGTCATTGGTAAAATGAAGCATTTTATAGCCCTTTATAAAGTGAATGCTTTGTTTATTCTTTTACAAAGCCGCCTTCTCTTGCTTGCTGCATTTGTTATTGTGCAAATCACTGCAAATGTCATGCAGATGTCAATATTAAATAATTATATATATTTATTACAATAAATATTAAATAATAGTAATATAAAAAAATATAATGCACATGTTTTTTAGATAATATGCAGTGTATTATTTGTTTTCATCAATAAATAATTTTAAGAAGTGTACAAAAGGCAGACAAATACTTGGTGGATATGTATATATTTATATTGTTTGAATTTAAACTTTTGCTGTAAATGTATACAATGTATATATGTTAACTTAAGGTCACATTGAAAGTGTATGACAAGATGGAGGAGCCTCCTTAGTCCACAATGACTGAACCTCAGGGCTGAGATTGTTTTTCCTCGTAACAAAACCCCCAGCTCACCCTCTGAAGTTCTCAAAGTGCTAAAATCGCCCCCAACTCGGTATCTCTTTCTTTTCCCGTTTCTCAATTTCCTTTAAATATGAAATCCTGACTCATATTCTTTTTGATGAAGGGCATAAGGACATGTTGGCGAAGAAGCTTTTCCTCAGGCAGGTGTCTGCGCATAGGTCTGTGTGCGAAGGGAGGGGAGGAAAGGAGAAGAGTAAAGCCGTCCCACAAAAATGAGGACAGACACTGTAATTGGTGATAATGGCTGAGGTAGAGAGAGTGATTCTCGCTTGGGGACAAAGCGGCCTTTATTGCCTGTGTGCATCTGACCCTTTCACACGCTGCAGAAACTAGAGCTGGAAACTGCAGATCTCACTAAAGATTTGACTACAACGTCATGTTGTTTTATAATGATATCAGGGGTTAGGTTTATATACAAGGTAGACATGAACATATTATTTTTCGGTTTCTGTATTGCATTTCCACTGTAATACTTTTGTTAAACTATAATTGTATGGCCTGGGACCTGCAGAGAAGTTGTCGGCTCTAGAGTCTAGCTGATAAGTGGTCTTTCTGGTGGAAAATAGTTACATATCCATCTCAAGCAAACCCCCCCCCCCCCCCATCTCCATCAACTGAACCCTCATGTGCTATTAATCAGCCCAGAGAACAAAGGTGACGTCAGTAGAGAGCGAGAGAAACCGAGATGGAGGGGGTGGCTTCCCTGTTCTCCAGATGTGTAATAGAACTAGAGAGGGGAATAAAACCGTGCAGTAAAAAGGATCTTGTAAAACAAAATGGACGCCTCTTTCCTCTCCCGCTCTTAACAATCTCAAATTCCCCTTTTCTCTGGAAAGGAGGAGAGGCCTCCTTATCAGGAGTGTGAAAATGCTTACGGTTACAATTTTACTGAATGCCCTGCTTTTGTCATGATGAATTATGGGATTGCAGAAAGCTTACCACAATTTTTACCACATCATGCCATTTTTTTTTTTTTTATATTTGGAACATGTGGTAGCTTAGCAAGGTCTGTATGCATTAGCAAAAAATATCAGTAGAGTATTATTTAGTAGGGTTGCACAATATGCATTAGTAGCATATTAATTGGACATTATCCATTTTTCATACTGTACACTATTATGCTGCGATTCTGAAATCTACTTGATTTTACTGTTTTGGTTTTACTTTAAATTGTTTCAAATTCTAAACGGTTTTAAAATGATGTGGGTTCGTGTATGATTTGTTTGATTTATTTATTCAACCTTTTTAACTGTCAAAACTCCTTTTCTTTGTCCTTTGACGGTCCAGAAAATGTCTAAAGAAGACACCAGATTTTCTGGTTCTCCTTCATTCTTCTTTCAAACCATCCGTGCACTATTTTCACTTTACCTTTCATTCACTCCCTCTGCAGTTCCTAGGGTAGGAAGGTCTAAAGTTGACGCCCTGTGTTTCAACCTGACCCGAGACTGACCCAGGCTAGGGGCCGTTAGCAAGCCTGCACTCATTAGGCTGCATTTGGTGTCATTAAGCTGATTTGTCTTTGCTGATCACTTTTCAAGATAGCACTTAAAGTGCCTGGCTGTTATACTTAAAAGAGCTCCAGACTGCCCCTCCTAAACTTTACAGTGCGAAGGGTTATAAACCCAAACGGGTGTGAGCCGTTACACGGAGCGGTCGTGGGTTCGCGACCTCACCAAAACAAGCACAGGTCTGTCTCAGTTTCACTGGTTGGAAGATAGCTTCTCTAATAAAGGAATAAAGAAGTTTCGTCACCTTTAGTTCAGCTGTGTTTAAGATAAAACTGAAAGTGCAAGAATTTAATCAGATGCTAAATGCAACCAAAGGCATCCTCGGTTTTGCTCACATTTTTCATGCAGCACTCTTTTGTGATGCTTTGCCACTACCGATGCCTTGAGGTTTTGAACGCCAGGTTTATGTGACCAGGTTCAAGCGGTCACTTTTAACAGAGGGCCAGGCTAGTTCACAGGCATAATGTGGGCTTCTTTAACATCTGGCAACCATAAAGTGGCATGGCCGCCTAACCTTTAGTCTTAGTAGGGGTGAAGGGGGTCCTTCCAAATGTATGACCGTCCTCTCAAGGTCACATGTCTATTGTGTGTAACACAATTCAACATTGTGGGGTTTATATCTGAGCTTGTATATATGCGAGGGGTTGTCAAAGCAGAGCTCACAGGGGGAGCCTGAAGAAAATTTAAGGGATATAATAATCCAAGGGTTTAATCACATATACTCAGCATTTTGTAAAACACTGTCATAGGCTATTTCTGATGTTTATTCTAAAAGCAATTGGTTAAAGTGTGAAAAATGACAGCAAAAATTGCTAATCGCAAATAAAACACTTCCTCCAAAGGCCTTGTGTGTTTCAGAGTGAATGTTCTCAGTTCTAGTGAGAGTTTTGTTGGTTGACACTTTCGGCAGATGCTTCACAAAAACAGCATTCTGGGCCTAATGTATGCACTCGCATCTTCCTCTTTCCATTCTCAGTTCTTAATCGTCTCATTTTTGTGTCTTTTCTCTCCTCCGAACATTGTGCTTGTACAGAACTAGAGTCAGATCGGGCTTTCAGATGCGGCCTGGCCGATAAGGTAGTGAGAAAGGAAATGTGCTCGCTTTCTCAGACAGACCCTAGCTAAGCCGGGCGTTCTCAGTTAGCGAATGGGGTTTAAAGGTTAGAGAAAGAAAAACACAACAGAGCCCCCTATCATCACTCGTGTATGTGGGCAACGTGTCCCACCAGGGATAGTGAGACTACATTTTATACAGCGATAAGGGTCTTGGAGCTATGAAAAGGAGGAACAAACTCGGGAAGTTTACACACAAAGAAAGCTAGCACTGAGGCTTCTTGGCGGGCGGCTTGGCCTGCTGAGAAACAGAAAGAAGAGCACAGGGAAAAGATGGGGGGAGAAAAAGTGAAAGAGAAAAAGAAGTGTAGAACTACCATCTCTCACTCTTTGTCTCTTGGGCTGATTCCTTTTCAGATGAAAACGTGCCACTTTTCAGTCAGTCTGGGATATGTTAAATAAGGAACATTAGCCAAAGCAATCCTGTTAACAGCATCGCTATTGAAAAAGAGGGGAAGACAATCTTCTTAAGTGATTAATCTCCATGAGAAAGTGGCGTCTTTGAAGAGAGTCATCCACCTTAAAATTTCAGCTGATCTGTCTGAGACTCATCCAACGGCTGATATGCGCTGTTTATCCCTCAAAGAGGGTAAAGCGTTTCTTTTCTGGATACCAAAGCAAACAAAAATTGCTTAACTGTAATTCTTTCATGACCCATTTCAATTTGCAGGGATTTAGCTTCAACCAGACAAGGAATTGGCTACGAAATACCTCAGGATTCAAAGGAACCCTAAACTAGCCTAGTTATTGTTCACCGGCTTTCTTTGCTACAAGTCATACAAAAGAAACTATCTTTCAGGGTTTAAGAGCTAACCCACTTTTGCCCTCTCCCCTTTTTCCATTTCTCTCTTCGCTCTCTCGTACTGTTGAATAACGGTGAATGATGATCGTTTGTGGGTGTCTGAAGTAGGATGTAATCAGGGGGTGAGGTGAGAAAAGCAAACAGATTTGCTAAGGCTTCACCTCATTAGCAGAACAAGTGTGTGTGTGAGCGCACGCATTTCTTACGTGAGCTTGCAAATGTGTCTGTTTGTAAAGCAAAAGGTCCCACTTCACTCCACTCCAGCCATGAGGTCCTCGTTAGCTTAGCGTTAGTGTTAGCGCAGTATTTGCCTTCAGCACAAATAAAAACGTGCGTGGTCACTCAAAGAACAGCTTAGTTAGGCAAGGTTTGGTTTTGCACTTTGAAGATTAGTGAAGCGGTTTTGCTATCAGTGCTATTTTCGCTCTTATCTGACCACACTAAATACACATCAGTCATGCGGCTAACTAGCTTAGCCTTGTAGAACGATTCAATTACGGCCTTCTGTGGAGTTGCAGAACTGGAAATTAGATACTGAGACATAAAATTTCTAATAAAAAATGGGATGCCTTTCAAAAAACTCTCCAAAAGACAAGCCGTGTTGCCTCTTTGTGTGCAACGAGTCTCCGAATAAACGTGTGACTGTGTGTAATTGGTGGTTTTCTGAGGCAGAGGGGGGAACAGACGGCGGGTTTTATGGGCTGAAGTTCTCTCAGCTATAACTACCTCTAATGAGCTCCACTGCATCGCCCTCCGCCACTTACATGGAGGTTAGAGGAAACAGAGAGAGCGCGACAAAGAGAGCGAGCGAAAGAAAGATCGAACAAGATCAGCAAATAGGTGCAGAAAGACTTGCAGAGGTCTTCCTTTTCACAAGCTCTGTGTGTTCTGCGTGCGTTTATGTGGCGGTACGCAGCCTTGTGGTTTTGTGTGGGCGGAATTTGTTTTCTTTTTTTTTTGTTGCAAACTAAAACGTACATGCTTAACAGAGTCAGGCTTGAGGCTGCCTTCCTTCCCTTGAACTTCAGAGATAACTGCTTTTCCGTAAAACATGCACAGAATAAATGAAATTGTATGTGTTTTCAATTTTGGAGGGTTGTACTTTCTTGAACGGACTAACTTACTCTGTATTTTTTTCTTTTTCATGTTTCTGGACCTGCTTTCTAACATTTCTAGGTAAGTGTCACTCAACCTTTGTCTGATCTACACAATCTGGTACGTTGTGAATATAGTGTTGCATGTGGGTGTGTGTTAGACCCAAGCAAGGGAGGATCTGGGTAAAATGGTTTTGCGGTAGCGGCTTTTTTCAGTGCACATACACGTGCACACGTGAACACACACAAACATGAACTTAGAAAACATAGTGAAACTGCAGCGTAGGCCAGCGTGGCTTTTAGATAGACCGAGATGCACACCACACTGATTGCTACAGCGGCCGAGACGGTTTACCACCCGACTCCAGCACACAACACACTTATCGGAAACATACACAGCAGAACACCTCTCTATGGTTTGGTTTTCAATATCTTTGTGGGGAGAAATCGAACCAAAAAAGGAAAGGAAATTAAATCCAAATCTACTTTTGGCCAATTAATATTGCAAAAGTATGATAGCAAAGGATGTTTTGAGTTTATATACACTTCCATCTAAAGTATGTAACACATTTCTCTCTATCAGTCAAGAGCAACATGTTAGAATATGTACCAATTCTCACTATTTGTTTATTAGCATGCCTGTTATTAACATATTGGCTATTTATTAGTACATTTAAAGCTCATATTCTACATCCCTAACTCACTACCTAACTAACTATTAATAAGCAACAAATTAAGAGTTTATTGAGGCATAAGTCACAGTTAATGGTTTGTTAATGGTGAGAATTGGACCTCAAAATAAAGTGGGAGCCAATCAACATTACGCCACTAATGTTAATACTAGAGCATAACTCGAAACATTCCTTTAAAGGTCAAGCTGATTTGTAAGGTTCACAAAAGTCACAACAGAGAAGGAAGTGAACATGTTTAGTTGCACACGCTGACCATTTTCAACAAAAAGCAGGGCTTACACATGAACGATGGAAAGAAAGAGGAGAGCGAACACACTACTTAGTGGACATCTGATAAGACCACTCTTCCTTCAGTAAATGCATTTACCCTCGAAAGGCTCTGGTCTTAATGTTTGGGGCTAAATCGTGTGAATCATCATCATCATCATCATCATTGCATGTAGGCCAGGAAGAGCCAGACATTTTCTTACTACAACACCACACAATCATTTTCTCTCTATCCTTGACTTTTCTCCTTTATTACCATTCGGCAAGTGTACAGTTGAGCTGACTTCTGTTGTGATGGTGATGTGAGGAATGTCAAGGAATAAAAAAAAGAGCTGACGGTAGTTTGTGGAAGAGAGTGTGTGTGTGTATGTGTGTGAAGGAGGCAGGCACACCCTTGCGGGTTTCTGTATCTCTCAGCTCTCATTAAACTTTAATGGCTTCCTCTCCTGGCTGGCACGAGGCTCCACTTTTCACTCAGCGAGCAGGAAAAAAGCCTGAAAAAGCGAGTGAGAGAGACGCAAGTGTGCATACTGAGCAGGTAGATCAGAGCGAAGGACAGGAAGGACTAATGCTGACAGTCTCAGCACAGCTCAGCGAGACGCATGCTAGCGTCTGGCTGCGGAGAGCAGCGTCTGCTTCTGCAGAGCGAGACACCGCCAATTCAGCTGTGGTGACGCTTTTCACCAGACACCTCGTATAGTTTTGCACTTTCACAAGTGATGTGTGCAACTATGCTCAATTCATAAACGTCATTCTAAGCTGAACTTGTTAGTGTAAATGTTTTAAACCAAGTCTGAATTTGTAGCTTTAAATTCAATGCTCATGACATCTTATTGATTTGGTTTCATTTTAAAGTTGAAATGTGTGTCAGGGCAGTGGTATTTTTAGTGAGTTTGAGCAGTTGTGGGGGAGATTTGGGTTTAGGTCTGTTCATTTTCTCCTTTTTCTCTGCCTTAGATTGTCTATCTTAATATATATATATATATATATATATATATATATACACACACACTAAGTAATTAAAGTGTGCAATCTTTAGAAACACCAAATGCAATTACAAAAATAATGAGTGTTTTCAAACAGGTTTTTGAACGCTTATCCTATTGGTCAGATAAAAAATCAGTCACACCCCCAAAATCCCACAATTGGTTGAGTCATTTTTCCTGGTTTGTGTTAGTTTGGTGATCAAACCCATACTTAAACTTAAAAATAAACAAGTAAGCACATAACAAAATGATTAAAACTAATTAAAATGAAAACCTTAAAAAATAAAAGCGAGTTAATAACATTTATACATATTATACTACTGTATAAATAATGCTAATATCAATCAATCAATCAATACAAAATTATTTTAAAATGATATTTGCTTTTTTATTATTATAAATGAACATTTAGTATTGAAGAAAGTAACATTAAGAAAAATAAATAAAATTTACTCATAAAGGAAGCCATACTGCTGTGATTCCATCTTGGAAAGAATGGCGCTCCATGTTCCTGGTTAGCAGTGGACTTAATGAAACCAGAAAAATTGTGTCTGTCACTTTAAGAGCCAAAACAGGCTTGCCTGCAGTAACTCTGCAGAGAGAGAAAGAGAAGATGGAACATCTGTAGTCTGGGCCTGTAGCCTTCTGGCTAGACTGCTGAAACTTATTGACTTCCTGTGTGAGAGAGAGAGACAGTAAGGTAATGCTGGCTTAATTCCACACCCTTTTTTTCAATGACCTTGCTTGCAAATTGAAAATGTGACAGGAAAAAGACAATTTTACATTGTTAGAAACACTTTGTTTTAATGTACTACACATGAGATTGATGAAGTTGTGTTACATCTGCGTCAAGGCAATGTTACTGATATTACATGCAGACTTTCTTCCCTGATATCTGTCTTCTCTTTCTCCATGTTTTACATGCATTGCTGATACTGTGTGTAAAAACTAAGGCTTTTGACCGAAACATTATTTAATAATGTTTTACAGTGTACCAATAGTTTTTTTTCAATGATATATGTATTTATTAAATTACATTTTTATGTTGTAACCCATGAACTCAAACTTAATTACATGAAACGAAGCTTCGTATTATGTATTATACATTTTATATGTAACTACTTAACTATTTTGAACGTAAAATAATAGATTAATTCATCATTATTATTTATTAATTTTCACCTTTTTCAAATAATTTTAAATATTATGACATTTAAGAATTTTTGTAAACCCCTACACAATTTACCACTTGTTTTATCTTTTATATATAGCTGATTAAATTAACCTTTTTCTGTTTTTTCATGAATTATTATTATCCATTTACTTTTACTACTTAACATTCTCAACATGTCCCGGGCCTTTTTGTAAACTCAAATATATCCGCCACAGCAAACATTGTCAGGACTTTAGGCTTTGTGATTTCCAACAGATCCTTGTTACCTTTCGCATAATCCACCATGTCATCGTTCATTGAATAAACAACCTCTGTTAAGTAACTTGTTGTCGAATCAGCGCTCTTATCACTCTCAAGTGCGCATTGACTGTTGTCTTGAGCATGTGTCCAATGAGATAATTAGACCTGATTGCTCAGTCATTCTCTGCGGAGTCCCTGAATAAACACTTATGTTGTCAGGAGCTGTTTAGCCATGCATGCGTACACACATACACAACGATTTCATCGTACGGACCCTGCTGACTGCTAAACAGATCTGATAGTGTGTGAGGGGCCGTTCATACACCAGCTGAGCTTGTTCCTTTGCACAAAGCTTCAGCAGTGCATTTGCGCATGGCTTATTACTGTAAAACGTATTTTTAAAAAACACACAATACATTAGGCTCATAAGAACACAGTAACTGGTGGAGAGGTGCACTTGTTTGAAGCATGTGCGGTATGAAGGCATGTGGAGCGTAAAGGGCAGAGAAGTCTGGCATTACCCACAATCCCCCACACCCCACACTCACCCCCACCTGAGCGCCACCTGCTCATCTGTCTGTCCTCGCACTGCAGTCAAAATGCGCAGAGACCCCCCGCCGCATGGCTGGCATTTGCTCTCTCCCACACACACAAACGCACTTTCCTCCTCCTCTGCAGTCACAACACATTGTGACCCCCTGCACTTCCCTTGGCATGGGGATACACACACACACATATACAAGTAAGAAAAGCACATACTCGACCTTTGCCGTCTCTGACACAAATTAAGTACAATAGAATCCAAACGCATATTCCATAATTACTAATTAAATGTAACTTTACATCAGTTTGCAGTCAGATTGGACCCATGAAGCCCATATCATGATGGGACACCCACATTTATATTTTAGAAATTGTGAGTAAATTATAATAGTATTGAAACATGTCTAGACACTCCAAATGGGATTATGAAGTATTAAAAATAAATACTAAATGATTAAATTCAAATGTAAATAAAATGTACGAATTATATATAATATTAATATGCACATTTTATATATATATTTATACAAATATATCTATATAATGAAAAAATATTTACATATAATTTTTACATTTGAATTTCACATTTCCTCATATATTTTGGATGTCTATCTTAATATAATTATATTTTATATAAGTACATTTTGAAATATACATTTGAGGGTTACATGTAGTATATTTTCTATAAAAAAATAAATAATTAATTTAGCTGTGCTATATTTTTAGAATATATATATATATATATATTTTTTTTTTTTTTTTCTCTTGAAAATGTTCTTGTTGATACATGACCCAAAATGTCCATTTGGGTCAGCATTCATGCTTATCTAAACTGTTGGCTGTTTTTCCTTGCCACGTAACTCCAGTCTGTTTCCAGTATTAAAGTAGCAAAGTCGGAAAACATCCCTTTAAAGCGAAGGCCAAGTTAATTGAAATGCTGTTTACAGAGAGAGAACTTGTAAAAAAAAAAAAAAATAGAGGCGACTCTGTTAAAGAGTAAAGAACCCATCAGGAAAGCTTTACAGGCTCTTATCCTTTCACATCCTACTTTAAACAGGAAATGGCTGAGACGAAATGGCTTGATTTTTCTCTCGCTGCCATATTGGGTGTTGATATATGTTTCCCTTTTTCTGCTGATCTCAAGCCAGTTTTCCCAGAAATATGTTTAATGTGATGTAAGCGAATGGATGGAAAAATAAAAACAGGACTGCGCAAACAAAAAGAAAAGAAAAAAACGTTTTCCATAGCAGGGCAATTTTACGCACATCAAATCTTTATTCCATTGCTGACGTATGATTGAAAGGTGTTAAATCACGTATAATATAAAAACAAAGCATTACAATTGAAAACGGCCTCGGTTTGTAGAGCTCTAGCACGAGTTCAGGCTGAATGAGTGCTGTCTTTGGGAGCAGATGCAAAAGAATGAGCTCATTGTTTATGGTTGAAACCTGGTGCAAATCTTCCCTCTAAAATGCTCACAGCTGCCCAACTGCTGTTCAGAGAACTGCTGGCACGAGAAACGCTCCAGCCAATGCCTCGAGAGATTAAGATGTATGCCATCAGGGCCCAGGCAATCTCTTGCACTATAGCATGTGGTCATGTAGGGCACAGCTTTGGCTGGTTGACTTCAGCTGCAGTGTGCTCGTGTTTGCTTTTGTTGGGTTAGACTCTAGGGCTTTGTCCACACTTCACATAAATCAGATTTGGGTTTCAAATCCGATCTTTAGTGCTGAATGTTCGCTCATGTTGGAAGGGATAAAATCTGATCTGTTTGTTCTATATGCTCAGTATATATCTACATCGGTCGCTAGCGATGTAGTCAACAGGACATTTGCTCTGACTACGTTTGTCATTTTTCAACTAGGTTTGTAAACATTCGAGGTCTGAAATGGAATTGAAATCTGTATCTAATTTAGATTTTTTTTGTTTTTGATTATCGTTTCAGCTTTTTTTGGTTTTAGTTTAATTTTATTACTTCAACTCATTTCATTAAGCCGACAAACCTTTCATTTTCATGCAAAATGTTTACGTTTTTAATTGAATTTTTATATTTTATTTGACTTCAATGCAAAACCCTGTTTGATAGTTTAATCTTAGTGAACAACAAAACTTTAGTTGCACTTCATACTTCAACAAGAAAACAGATTTAATTCCAAGAAAATGTGAGCAAAAGCAAAAAATGTCGGTCCATGCCTGTGTGAAGAAGACAAAGGTGGTAACTGGAGGTGCCTGCGCATACACACCACAGAGACCAAAACATCCTGTCAAACAAGGTTGTTAGAATGCAACCCTGCAAGTGAAAAATGTATACATTTGAATGCTTGAAATCGCAAATCTGGTGTGTGCGCTGGAGGCAGAAACTGATTTGAGAGAAATATATTCATTTCAATTAATACCTACCAAACAAAAGAGAGAGAGTCCTGTTCCTCTACTTTGAACAAAATTGACATTGTGGCTACTAATATTTAGTTCTGGGATGAAACTTTAGATGGCACGGTCCAATAGGTCTCAATCTGACCTAATGACATCAATATCACATGGCACAGCTGATTGGTTCTCTCAGTAGCCAATGAGTTCGCTGCTTAATATTCAAATGTATAACTAGTGCTCGCTGTAGCAGTTGCAGCATGCTTCAGAAACTCTCCATTTTCCCCAGATCAACCTGTATAGATCTGCTGTTAGGTGATTCATATGGGGGTTATTTCATGTTATATTTGCAGCAGCAGTATTTCTTACGTGCTCACAGCAGCATGTCGTGGATGTCTTGGACAGGAGCAAGTCATAGCAGACCAAATACATCAACCCTGTCATGTACATTACCCAATCTCTCAGAAAGTTGTCTTGACAGAAAAATAATCAACCATATTTAAATGCTCAATTCTGCAGAACATGCTTTGTGGTTAGTAAAAGGTTTGCATGTGCAGTCACAGGAAATTAAGAGTCGGACATTTTTGAAGCTACATTAAGAAGAATTGTATATAGGCTCTCTTAAGACGACTTTCTTTGTTTAAACCTCCCAAGCTCTTCTGTCCCTTTCCCACCATCTCTTTTCCTGGTGTGGAAAACACACACCTTCATTGGCGAGCCAAGATACGGGCGATGAGAACAGCAGGAAACACGGCCCTCTCACTTGCTCGGAGACCACAAACACCGTCCCACTCAGAGGAAGGGAGAAAGTGAGGGTGTCCGAGAGTGGAAGAGACAGGGGGAACCTTAGGGGAGGCATGTCAGTGGAAAATCCTAGGTCTTGCCAACTCATGCTGGTACATCCTTCTCCTCATCTACACACACCCCCGACCCCGCTGTAACTTCCCCCTCTCTCACCCTTTCTCTGCACTGAGAAGCAGCTGCCTTCTTCCACTATTTTCTCACTCAGGATTTTACTGAGCACAAACTGCATCACAGGCTGACTGGGGAAATATAAAAGCGGAAGCCTCAGCCAAGCCAAGGAACGCACTCTTGAGTCAATGTGGGAAAATTATGCAAAGCTTCCCCCCCCCCCCCCAAGTTTATGTTGCAATAAGCCATTCTGTCATTGAAAAGTTGTGATTGTGTTGCTTTGAGAAGCACTTCTGAATCCGAACGAGTAGCTACATTAATGATACTGCCTTGACTATCACTTCCATGCGTTTCCTGTTGAGACAAGGAGTTAGGAAGTTAACTAAATGTATTTCCATCTGTTCCGTATCTTTGCATACATAGTAACATCGCCACAGACTAAACACGATGGCACAGAACATGATTCGTAGCAGGAAAAGCAACACCCTTTGTGAAATGTTGTTTTGTAATGTAACTGTGGACTTGGATCAGTAATACGGCGGTTAGAAATCTCACACACATGCTTGCAAAGCTCTTAGCATGCGGAAGTTAATATGAAGAAGCCAGTGAGTCAATTGGCCGTATTGGGATTTTTAAGCATCTTAGCGGTGCGTGACCTTTCACCTCGTAGTCTATGGATTGAACTTAGTCGACACATTCTGTTAAAGATTGATAAGTTGCAAGCTTCTCTAACTTTGAATCCAGAAAGAACAGTGTGGTTCACTGGGAAAGCCTTTGGAAGTGTAGCCCCTCTCGACATCCGTCACCTTTTCCATCTATGGTCTAAACGCTTATGTAACCAAGACAAATATCCATTTTTTGGGAGTTTTGTCATTAAAGTGTGTTTGAAACAGAAAGGCCAGTTTTATGGTTGAATGCACGCTCAAGATTGTGTTCAAGAAGGTTAACCGCACCGTTCAAACTGAATTTAACACCCTCGCGTGGCGTCAATGATTTCATCTTTTGTATTCCTTCTATTTCTTGCGCGCACTCTCGTTTCATGCACAACCTCATCATACAAATATTAACGATCCCCAGGAGTTGGGGAATGACGTCTGTGTTCGGAACTGTATCCTTTCGGAGCTGGCTGAGCTCAACGAGAGTGAAAAACAGAGAAGGAGAGAGAGAGAGAGAGTGCATGGAATAACAGGACTGGATGATAGATTTGATTTGGTTCTGTTTGTAGAGCTGGAGTTTGGCTTAGGCAGACTGTTATGTCGGTTTCCATGGAGAAAAACACTCGCTCTGCCAGACACTGAAGAGTACAAGAACGAAAGAAGGAAACAGAGAGGGAGAAGGGGTGCGAAAGAAAACGCAAGTCGGAAAAAAAGACGAAAGCCTATCCAAGAATTTCTAGGGTGTGGAGACGGACAGCCTATCTCGCAGTACTGAATGATGAATAATGTAGGCTACAGACTCAGGGTCTTGCACACATTCTTTTTTTTTTTTACGACGCCCCCAAAATATGCTAATATAAAATGATAATGAACCAAGATAAAATGATAGGAAAGCTCTTCTCTTTGGCTCCTCTCTCATGATGCATATGCTTTGCGTATGACACGCTATCTGTCTCTTTTATGAGCTGAGTTACAACTCGCTCCTGTCTGTCTTCATGAATGAGGGATGAGACCCATTAGCAGAGGGTGAAAGAGAGAGAAAAGGAGAGATAGAGCTCTGAGAGGGATGATGGATGCTTGGAGTTTTATTCGACAGATTGAACTGAGGCAAAGGTCAACTTTTAAAGAGAGCAAGGCTCTAGAACCCAAGGCACTTTCATAATTACTGTGTGTTTTACTGTGTGTGTGTGTGTGTGTGGGGTGGGGGGTGGGTGTGGG
>JAUMHQ010000061.1:5961999-5973213 GCA_032361165.1 Enteromius paludinosus | reverse complement strand
AGAGTAGGAAATTAGTTTAGTGCAGGTTTTTTAATTTAAGGGGGATGTGGGAGGGGGGATCTGAAGATTTGGGTTTTGGATGGAAGAGCTTGGCGATATATCAGGTGTTCATGCTATATATGTACCACTTACAATCTAAAATTAAGCAATATTGTGGATTTTGTGTTGATTCTTTGCGGCAGTTAAGTTCAACAGGGTTAGGGTTAGTGATTTTAGGGATTCTGGTGAATATTCTGAGTGATGACGCAAATAAATCTTTGAATCTGAGTTCTGATTCAATCTGTTAAAAGCAGTTTGAACAGATTCATTTCCTTAAAACAATTCAAATTGTTCAGTGAATTGAGTCATTTACACAATTGAATCATGGAATTCAAATCACTGAAATGAATCAATTGAAATCATCCAGTTTAGATAATCAATTCAGAACTCTGACTTCACCATCATTTATTAATTTTTTTCATAAAGGTAAAAATTACAGATTATTTCATTTAATGGAAACCATAAAAAAAGGTCATTTGAAAAAATTGCATATAGGATCTGGTAATTGGAATTTTTGAAAGCGTTTTCTTATCTGAAAACAAAAAAAAAACATTTAAGAGCAATTAATATAATTTTTTTTGTGGTGGGTGGGTGCGGGTTGGTGATTTCGTAAGGGTGTCTTTTTTCGCTCTCAGTCACAGTCTAAGCTTTCGTTCTGCCTCACTGAAGACTTTCGAAAGGCAGATTTACATTAAACAAATACGCAGACACGCAGATGTACAGTTGGACACGCCTCGCTACTTCAGAGAGAGACTGAGAAATAAAGAAAGAAAGGCCTGTCTGTTTTTTTTTTTTTGTTTTTTTTTTTTGTTTTTTTCAGCTCGGGTTTGTGAACGAGGGAAAGGAATTTGCAGCTTCGTGTCTGTACGTGCACGTCCGCTATCAGATTATCGTCTCAGGGTTCAGGTGTGCTCAGGTATGCAGCGGCCCTGCATGGGACTTGAGCAATGCCAACACAACCATGCCCACCTTTAGAAGCAGGTGCACACAAACACACACACACACACGGCAGACAAGCTCACACACATCTACGAGGCTGGCACTCCCTGTAGCAAACAGGGTACAAATCTCTTGACACACAGACACAAGCACGTACCGATAGTTGCTCTTTGGTTGGCGCTGTGTTGGGTATTGCTATAGTAACGTCACAACTGCCAGGATTTTGTTTGCCCAGACACATGAGAGATTTGCTCTCATCTGGACCCTTATGTTTTGGCCAGTGGATTAAGATCACATTTTGGATAACGTTGCCATTTTTGGCTTTCCTTGGAAGTTTCGTCTAGCGCATGTTTGTGTGTGCTTTGATAGTTTAGTCTGCAAAAGAGATATGAAAAATATCTTCTTAAGATCGACGAGGAGCCTTTGTTCTTTGAGTCTACTGTATGTTACCTTTTTTTTAGCAAACCTGCCCTCTTTTACGTTCTAGGGACAAATGCGTTTCCGGGAATTTCGTCTGTTCACGTTAAATGCTAAAATGCAAATGTAACACAATCCCAGCTTTTCAAAACATTTTCATTTTTAATATACCGTTATGCAGAGCGGTAGACTGGACCAATGAGATTTTGCTGTGGGCGGGACTAATCTGTGAAAACAAATGTACATACAAACACAGCATTTTACTGTCTCGTCTACTCAGGATTCAGTGTAATGTGGATCATGTAAAGTACGTTTCAATACAGCCAGTGGATACAGAAGTGCTTCAAAGCTTTTCATCTGACTCTTTCGTGGATATTTTTCCCTATTTCAGCTGTAGAATTTTTCATTTGTAAATAGCAATTTAGGCAAACTCAAGCAAATGAAGCAATAAAAGATTACTACGCTTTTAAGCAGACTCGTTCTATGTTCGAGGAATGCGAGTGTGGATAACTGAAATGTGTTTTCTGATAGGGGTGAGAACGAGGTCAGTACTCCCCTATTCTGTGCCGTTATAGAGTCAGACAGACTTTCCTTCATTGACACATTCTTCTGCAAAATTGCTCTTTCTGCCATCGCTGTTGGCACACACACACCCAAAAACGCACACACACACACACACACACACAAGATGAGGAAATTGAGATTGTTCTCGCTGAGGAAATAGTCATCTTCCTGTCTGCGCACTGAACGGTTAGCGGGAAACGTGTGTCTTCAGAATTACGGTCTAGTGGCAGATTTAATTGACCCGTTCAGGGTTTTTTGCCTGGACATCATTTAACCAGGTCAGACTTGGGCGTGAAGTGAGTAGACGTGAACTGCCGGCGCGACTTTAATTGAAGCGATGTGCGTGAGTAATCCTTACCAATCCAGTAATGCCACTCTTTATTCATGATGACCTGTTGTCAGTGTGAACGCAACACTTGATTGCTGGTGTCATACTAGTCTGAGACTAAGTATAAAAAACCAAACCCTCCAAACCAGAACCATAATGATAACTTTCTACCTGCTAAAAAGGATTTCTGACCACACTCTGTGGCTTCCCTTACATTTGCCTACATAAAACATGTGCATTTTGTGTCTAAAACATAAGGTTAAACAGAACCACCCAGACCGAGATATTTTCTCTCTCTCTTTCAGTCTGTCTGAACATGTTTGCAGTAAATTGTCTCTCCCCTCCGGCAGTCACATAAAACCAATCCTTTTTAATTAAGACCAACTCCAGTGAGAAAAGTGCCAAGCTTTTTTCCCTTTCCTATTTCTTTTTTTTTTTTTCAACCACAACATCCTGTCTTTTTACCCCTCTCTTTCTCTCCTCCTCCTCCTTTTTTTTCATTGCTGTAATTTCTTTGACACCTCCCCTCATCAAGGAGGAGAACATTAGTGTCTGTCTCTCACCCTTCATGTTTGTTTTGATACGAACCAGATGGAATCAAGATCTGCTATGACCCCCGGACCACTCGCCGCTTGCTTTTTCTTTACATCTCTTCCTTTTTTTCCCCTCCTCCTCTGTTTTTCCTTTTCTGTTAGCCAAGTCATCAAACTATGAGTGTACATTTTGGGTATGAACGTTGTCTCTATCACATTTAAAACAATCCATATATCTACCAATATTTCTAGCAATTAATAAAATATATATTGTTACTTGTTTTTTTTTTTGCATGTGTGTATGTGCATGTAAAAATCACATTTATAAAATGCATTCCATCCCTATATTTGCTGTCTAAAAGAAACAGAATAAAAAATCATCAAATATATACATAATATTAATGATTTTATAATTTTCCTACCTATACCAAATTATATTTTATTTTATTTGATCTATTTTTACCTTTCTTTTCATTCAAAATAATCTCATTTACTTGCATATGTTTTGCACAGTGCATTAAACGTTAAAGATATCCTGAGAATCCAGGAGGACAGTTGAACTCCACATGCCCCCTCTGGCTTGCCCTGACCTGGCTTTGGCGAGCAGTTGTCCCCCTCTCCGCGTTCAGTTTATAGCGGCCTTGCTTTCTTCAGCCTGATTAGGGTTGGGGAGGGGGTCACAACAACCGGAATGATGGCTGTAAACTTCAGACTGTTTACGACTCAGGACTGGTCACTCACCTCTGAGTGAACTCACCTAAACACAGAGAGAGCGTTCGACCCCAACTTCACCCCCGGTTTTTTACTGGCCCTTTTTTTTTTTACAGCCCTCATAGGCCCTTTGCACTCATCCCTCACACCCCTCAGTTGTTCTTCCCCCTCTCCTTTTACCACTTTATTTCAGTTTTTTACTGTTAATCAGTTTAACACCTGGTCCTTCCATCAGCTCTGTGGTCACTGTGTTTTTAAAGAGATGCCATCAGTAAACGGTCTGTTTCCCATGGATACTGTCAAAAACATGAGCATTGCATTATCTGATTGCGTTTTATAGCTTTTCTATTTATACATGTCAAAAATTCTTAAATCAAGAAAGATTTTCTTGTTTCAAGTCAAAATTAAGTGACTTTTTGCTTAGAACAAGCAAATTAATCTGATTAATGGGATACACAAAAAAAATCTTATTTCAAACATTTGCAGTGTAAAATATAATTTAAGATAATTATATAATGTTTAGATTTTTACACTTTTAAACAATGGACCAATCAGAAGAAGCCAAGGGCAGGACTAGTAAAATATCATATATTGTCTAATATGATAAATGATAATAATCACTAATATCAGTATATATTAGTGATGATATATAAGTATGATATGATACCTACACTAAAACTAAAAACAAAGATTATTTGAGTACGCTTTACAAGAAAATGCTATTTAGCCTATTTAGTTTAATTCTGTTATGTCTACTTGTTGTTTTATGCAATTATAGCAATTTCTGAGCAATTTCTGAGTGACTCTTTAACTGTTTCAAAGCAAATCCTGCACCATTTCTTGTTTAGTGTGTACATCAGGCACCCTAAAAACATCGTGCTGCTTTCAGTTTAAGTGTGAAAATGGGTCTGTGGTGCACGTGTGCCCATGTAAAGTCTCGAGTTGCAGGCCTATAATGTACGAGCTTAAGAGCAGCAGGTGCTGGTTTTGACTTTAACCCCATGACTCGAGCAGACCCGCACACACATACGCACGCGCTCAGAGCTGCAATGGACACCAGCCAAGACACACACATACACACACCGCCACCCAGGTCTCATGTGTCCTGCCCTTGCTCTGGCTAGACTGATAATTGATTGCTGGTTTGAAGAGGGCCAAAGCGTGAACTCAGCAGTGCAGGACAGAGTGTGTTAAAGTCACAGTCCACTTATAGCGCATGTACGTGTGTGTTGACCGCTGCTAACGGCTACATGTCACATCATCGGCACTAACCAAATCCAGTAAACAGAACCGTGTTTTTTGAGGATGAGCAATTTCTGATCAATATGATGCAGTGGAAATGTAGTTTTGTAGGCCAACCTGATAGTTAAGCATTCCTTTTGGGTTTTCCATGACCATCAAAAGTTTATGATTCCAACACATTTTATCATGAACATGTCTTTGAGGAATTTGAAGCCTAAATACAATTGCCAGAAGGAAAAGGCTAAACAGAGGCTATAAACAAACTAAAGCGTGGTTTTATGTAGTAGAATAAAACATGAAAATACTTAAGCTTTTGTTAAAGCAGACTTTATTTTAGGCACTTAACCAAAAACCCATTCAACAGAAAACCCCATTGACTTCTGGACAATAGAACTGCAAGTGCAAAAATGCAAACTCATTTACAGGTTTTGGCCTGCAAATATATACACCATCCTGCAGCAAGATTTGCTTGTCCCGCCCCCAACGTCTTCTAATTGGTCCACAGGGTTTAAACAGAACAAAACTGTACTTATTTTAACATGAACACAATTCTCATGATCTGTAATGGGCCAAATATGACGTACAACAAAACGGCACAGTCAGAATCTAAAAACGCACATGACTAGTATAAGAGCTGCTTGACAGAAGTAGGACAGGGCATTTGGGCACAGAGTCATTTTTTCCCATGCCCCCTTTTTGTCACCCTCCTCGTTCTGGCACACTTTCCAATCCTGCGTACAGAGGAAAAAAGACCTCCTGCTCTGGGATGCTAATACCACGTGGGCCACCAGCAGTTCTTCGTATTTCTGTGCGTGTGGCCGTCAGCAAAAATTCAGATGCAACTAAGACGATCAGTGCTCCATCATAACTGGCCTTAGTAGCAATTCGTGCATGCTTTTTTGTAAAGAGGTGAACATTTTTTTTTTTTTCCCTCAATTCTGCAGAGGTTTGCATTATGTTTTAGTCCTTTGGATATTGAAGAGGGTTTCAGATTATGGTTTTAAGATACTCATTTAAAAGTCTGTCTGTTTGGGTTGGGACGACTAATACGAGTGGATTATAATCCCATCTGGCCGTCGATGGATAACGGACCTTGTGGATTAAGAGACAAGCCGGCGACACACATGCAATCCACCCAGCGCAGTCTGCCTGTCTATTTTCCTCTAGGAAACCGGTGGGAATCTTTGGATTGGCCTGGTTTATGTCGCCCCTTCTAACCCACACATCAACATAAAGATAGAATCAATGCCAACGACTTGTTTGCGATCAATTAGGATCGGTTTGTTTAGTGGGCAGAGACTTTCTTTATTGATTCGTCACACACACCAGTTCAACTGCAGGCACACCTCCACAAAATGCTTCGCTGGAAGGGTACTTTTATTCATCTGCTTTTTTTAGTCGCCTTTTTGCTTAAGCGGTGCATTTTCTCCATGACCACCCCAAGGCCAGTTCTCCAGGAATTGAGAGATTTCTATGTTCTTGTCTAATTTAGGCACAACGTTCCAGAAATTCAGTTTTAATTGTGAATTTCCAGTCTGAAATTGAGTAAGATGGGATAAAAAGACTGGACCACAAATAGACATGTATAGTTCAGTTCACAAATCGACTTGCATGAATTGATTCTTTTAATGAAAGATTCACAAGTTGGAATCGCTCTGATGAATCTTTCATTAAATCAACTCAATGAATACATTTAGCAGTTACTAAATCAACATCTAACTCACAGAAGAGCATGTTCATATGACGCAGCCCATTTTTGGTACAAAAGATGTTTTGAAACTATTGAATAAAACAGTGACAGATATTAAATGGAGATGTATTGTTTTTAGACCGAGTTTGAGATTATACCATATATACTGGTATTTTTTTTATCTTTGTGTAAACAACCGAAGGAATTTTTGCTTTGAAACGATAAGCTTCCTTGTTTCTCTACGTCTGCAGGAGGCCATTTTCCCATTTCCATCCACAATGTTGACGACCCATTTCCTCTCAGATTGGAGCGTTTTGTCCGGTCTGTCTGGGTGGCTTGTGTATGTGTGTGTGGATTGCTTTCTAGCGGCCACAACCAGACTGTGGTGATATGAAGCCGTGCTGTGAAAAATCCCTTTAGCATGGCTCTTTTACAGAGGATTTGTCTGTATGTTGGAGAGAGAAACACGCCATGATTGTTAGTTAGGGATTTAGAGTTGTAATTTAAGTGCTTGCTTCCTTCAAATGGTGATTTTGATGAGAGGGGAGGTCTGTAGGCTTAGCTCTGTGTAAGCATAAAGATATAATACATTACTGCCGCGCTAAATGTGAACAAAGGCAGAAACCAAAAGCGTGCGTGCAGATATGCATGTGAGGCACGAAGCCAGAGAGCGAGGTCTGTATTAGCGGAGCACTGTCTGGGTCAGCTGTGATTGTGTTAGACCGAGGCCATCTACCATTAATTTGCCACAGACTGGAGCCTGGCTGTAAATGAACCTGGCATTAACATGCTAAATTACACTTGTCTGGTGGTGCCATCCGATTGGTCGTTGTCTCCGCCCCCACGTCCCGGTCGGTGTCCCGCGTTCACGCCATCAAGTGACCTCAATCCAGCACTGCCACCCTGTTGACCTCTCAGAGAGCTTCACCCAAAAAAGAAAATTCTGTTTCTCCAAAAAAAAAAAATGTTTTTTGTTTTTTCAATACAATATTTTTACACAAATTTTAGGGAGGCCTCGAATGATCACCAAGGCTGCATTTCAATGATCATATATACTATAAAAACAGTAATATTGTAAAACATTATTGCACTTAAAAAAAACAGTTTTGCATCTAAATGTTTTTAAAATGTAATTTATTCCTAGCATCTTTACTCCAGTTTTCAACGGCACATGATTTATCCAAAATCTTTCTAATATGTGACCCTGAAGCATAAAAGCAGTCAAAAGTAGCAAGGATAAATTTGTAGCAATAGCCAACAATATATATATTTTTAGATATATAGATATATTTTTATTTTATTTATTTATTTATTTATTTTCAAAGGACAGATTTTTCTTTTTTGCCAAAAATCATTTGGATATCAAGTAAAGATCATGTTACATAAATATATTTAGTAAATTTCCTACCATAATTCATTTTGATTAGTAATATGCATTGCTAAGAACTTCATTTGAACAATTATAAAGGCAATTTACTCAATATTATATATATTTTTGCTTATGTATTTATTAATTTTTTTATTATTATTATTATTTTTTTTGCTAATGTATTCAGCTTTCAGATGATATATATCTCAGTTTCAAAATATGTACTAGTTTTGTGGTCCAGGGTCAGGTATGCTATTTTTTTTTTTAAAGAAATATTTCTTCTTATTATTACAGTGCAAAAAATATATATATTTTTGATGTATATTTGATTTATTTTTTTTTATGTTTAATTACTTTTAAGTCTCAAAAGCCTTGTAAAAAAATCCTTTTTTAAATACAACTTTTGTGTTTCGTGAGGCAAAAAAACCCCAAATAAATAAATACATTATTTGTTCAAACTGTTTCTTCAAAGGCCTTTAAATACATCTAAATCTCTCGTCTTTACTAAGAGCTAGGAGTGATGGAAAAAGGGAGCGAGAAAAGAAAGGAAAGAAGTCTTTGTTCTGTTATTCAGATACAGCTTTGCAGTTGCTATGGGAGACAGTGGAAAAAGAAGAACAGAATATTCTAGTGGAAAGTGCAGCTGCTAAAGGGAGAGAGTTGAGGCTGTTATGGTCAGGAATGGTCATCTCTCTCTCTCTCTCTCTCTCTCTCTCTCTGTCTCTCTCTAACAGCTGTACTTTCCACCAGAAAAGTCGGCTCTGCTTTTCCGACCCTGTTCAGGAGACTGCTGGGTGCTGGGCAGTTGTGTGGCGTCTCAACGCTGCTATATTCAGGCCTGCCGTTAATAGCTCCCTCTCTATTTCAGTCTCTCCTTCCTGCCGCTGCGGAACGAGAGCGCCCGGGCTAATTAAAACCGGCTCACACCCCCGAGCCGCATCCCGTATGTGTGGCGCTCAGGTCCGGGTGGGTCAGCATCAGGAACAGAGGCCATGCATTGTCCCCAGCTTTCCCCCGGTGGTCTCCTGCTTTCCATAATGGTCCCGGGTTTCCATAACACTTCCGAATGCTTTCATGACTCTCAGCCGGTTATGAGCGTGGTGTCCCTGTGTGTTCCGACTAGACGGCGCATGCTGGGAAAGCACGCACACGTACCAATTGCCACGGGGCGTGGGGTCGTTTAAGTTCGTCCTGTTGTGTGTCATCCACTATTTATGCTATTTTTAACGGCCCCCTTCCGAATGATTTCTTTATTAATAAAGCAATTGTTTCTTCAGGCCACAAGCGGGAAACATGGGGCCATTTATTTGTTTTATTTGATTTGGTGTTTACCCAAATCGGATGTAAACGGACCATTGATTTCTCAATTCATGTTGAGCGCAAGTATTATGGAGTTACAAAACGGGACAGTGGGGAAAATGGAACATTACGAAACAGATGGAGAGAGACGGCCACTCAGTCACCGTTTGTCATATTTCTTGTACTTCCTGCTTATAGGAAATGACTAATCACAAATGAGAGTTAACAAAAAGATTGCTTGTTTTCGGAGTTCTCTAAAATGAACACATTTTGAAAAGAGAAGATTGAAAACAATGGATTCCAGCGTCTGTATCACGCACTACACCATTCAATAGTTTGGGATCAGTACATTTTTAATGTTTTTTGAAAAAAAATCTTTGATACTCGAAGTTAGAATTATTATTATTTTTTTAATAATTAATAATTAATAATTTATTCCTCTGATGTCAAACCTGAATTTTCTGCATCATTCCTAACATGCCGATTTACTGCTTAAGAATATATTTTTTTTATCAATCTTGAAATTTTTTGATAAATAGAAATTTCCAGCATTTATATAAAAAATAGAAATCTTTTGTGACATTATAAATGTTTACGTCATTTATGTCATTTTTAATATAAAGAAAACTTGCTGAATATTCATTTCAAAAATCTTGAAAACACCAAACTTGGTGTACATGTTGCATCAGTGCTGCATTATTGTGTGTGGTTTTTAAATATTAAGTTCTATTATTTAATATTATTATTCTATTAGTATTATTCTATTAAAATGTCCAGACAGATGAAACAAGTGTCTTGGGAAATCATGTCTTTACGAAAGTTAACCATGGTTTTATTATAGCAAAAGTGTTTTTTTAGTTTTACTGCAAATAAAATTTGTGTAAAAAGCCCATGATTAATTTGTGGTTACTGTGGTTTTGTTATAGTAACCATGTTGTTGCATATGTTGAAGGCAGGATTTTAACAGAACTTAACAGAATTATGGAAATGACTCTATTGCTAGTATAACGTCTTTTCAAATCCACTGTTGAGATGCTCCAGGCCTCTCAGACAAAAAAAAAAAGAGTGGTAGAGAAAGTGGGGTTAGCTACAATAATAACTGGATTACCAAGTCAATAAGACAACCCACACACGTTCTTGTCTGAACTGGCTAGTTAAGCATCAGTCAGTGCCACACACACTCGTCCTCATCTCCTGAATCAATCACTCTTTCGTTTCCCTTCTTTTTTTCCTCCCCTTCCATTTCTTTCAAGAGTTTGTGACCTCTGAATCTCCATGAATGAGTGTGTGTGTGTAGGCCATGTTTCCTATTCTGTGTGAGTGTGTGTTTGTTTTGGCGCTTCTCTCGGTCCGTCACATGCACAGACATGTGCGTTTGACTCTGCAGAGATTACCGAAATACCTCGCACTGTTCCACTGCCCCCGAGTAACACTGAGAGACCCCCGTCCCAATCCAGCTGTCTGGAAACAGGACATGCCTGCTCACACATACAGCTTCACAAACAGTTATTATTTTACGAGTCTATGCTGAAACTGAAAAATCATGCGTTATCCAACAACTGACTAGTCACTTTCTGATTTTGACTTGAGAATTTTTTGTGTTTGTATATTTATAGATTTTGAAAATATGCCACTTTGCACATGGATTGAATTCATACGGCCCGTCACCAAGTCTAACCTGCTCCCTCTCTCCTTCATTCTGTCTGTCTTTCCTCTCCTCCGTATGAGGAATGAGAGAAATCTCTCTCTCTCCGACTTCTTCTGTCTCGCTATGGTTGACTTTATGAGGTCATAAACGCAGGAATTTTTCGGTGAGGCTCTCTGAATATTTTTATGAGCACACTCACGACGGCGGCTCCTTTGACAGCGCTGAAAGGCAGTCATTAAAAAGAGAGCGAGAAAAGAAGGCAGAAGGGAAAAAACGAGTCCTGGCTGAAAGAGGCTTCTCTCCTGAGGGGGTTTAAACTGTCACTGCGTTTGAACTTTGCTAGAAACGACTGCCATCTGCAAAGCTGAAGAGCAAGTTCACCACTGTCTCACACTCTTGAGGAAATTATTATTATTATTTTTTTTTATTAATTTT
>JAUMHQ010000061.1:5931176-5943164 GCA_032361165.1 Enteromius paludinosus | reverse complement strand
GCGCCATCTGACCAATCACAGCAGTGAGGGCTCACGGAGAGGCGGGGTTTAGACAGACTGAGTCTTCAAACTGCTTCACACGAGTCGTTTACGAATCATTTAGGGGTAAAATTAAATCTATTTTTGGAGAAAACTAAAGTGTTTCTTGACCTTGCATACATGTAAAACTGTTTTAAGAGACTCATAAAGCAATATTAGCAACCTTTAAAATGGCATAATAGGGGCATTTTAAAGATTGAAAACATTAATTTAATATCAGTTTTCAGTTATCATGAATGAATTAAAAAAAGATAGCTTTAATGTATGGTGGAAGAACACAGGAGTGATGATTTTACTGCGCCGAGGTGGAAGTGCTGCGAAGTGGAAAAATGGTGGAGTTTTCTAAAAAAAAAACAAAAAACTAATTGGCTTGAATAAAACAAAATGAGTGACAAATAGGCAATTGCAGATGTATCTCCTTTAAATAATTTTTTGTTGAGAAAACAGCATATATGTATCACTAACAGAACATTACACAGTTTCCCACAGTTGGTATTCCTCAGCAGTCATTTCTCTTTCCTGTTGCATCCCGCAGTATGCAGGGTGCGGCCCCTCTGGGCTACGTTTAGGAGCCATTAAACTCCCACTGTGGTTGTGAGTGTATGAACGTGTTTGTTGGGAGAACCTGCCTGTAGTACGGTTACAGATACTGCCATACTGTGGGCTTAGAGCTTTTTAACAGGATAAAGATAGCAAGCCAGTAAGCACTCTAAAAGGACCGCTGGTTTGGAAGTTGGTTTTAAAGGAAGCTGAGAATGAGAGATGTGTAAAAGTTGAGCTGGATTTCACCACACACAGACTAACAGCGGTCACCACGGTCTACCAAGTCAAGCGATGGTTGTATGTAAACAAGTGAAAGCTGCTGCAAGGCAATATGAGTTTCTCAGGGTTAAACCTTGGAGTTTGACCTTGGCGAGATTGCAGGACAGTACAACAATAAGGGCAGTAAAAAAGAATGTTTTAAAATGGCAAAATATGATTCTTTCTATACTTACTAAAGTGTCCAAAATACACTGTGTACTCTGAAGTAATGCTTAAGTTTCTACTATTTAATTTTCAGGTGTTTAAATGAAATATCCATATCTATCTATCTGATCTATATCTACATATTTTTCTTTGATTGAATACATCATTTGCATACCTGATAAATATATATATATATATATATATGTGTGTGTGGAGCATTAACTGTTATAGGAGTTATGTATTTTAGGAGGTCTCTATAACACAGGTCAGATTTGAACCTCTCCTCTCAATATATCTGGAGCAGATGCTCTGATTGAATTAGCTTTCTATTGTTTTTCCCGCTAAAGGGTTGGTGACCCAGCTTTTTAGTGAGTGAGATGGAGTGAGACAGAGAGACATCAGGTGGAGAGGAATAACAGACCGGCTAAAAGAGATGCTAAAATGTCAGCGCCATGCCGATTATGCCAGGCTGGCACTGCGGTGCCCGCTGGTGAGATGGAGATGAAAGAGCCTCCCACTGGCTTCAGAAACCAAGAGCCGAGCTCACAGGAGGAAGACGCAGCAGGGGGGCCTCGTGGGCGTCAGACGGACTGGGATGGGGGTGGCGTGTCTGTATGTCTGTATTTGTGTATGTCTGTGTGTGGGAGCTCCTCTCTTTATTTAACAGGCACTGCAAAAGGAAGCAAAAAAATTATTCTAATACGACTAAATTATAAGCAACCGTTTACTCAAGTATGAATATTTTGCCATTATTTCCATGTTATTCTAAACTTGTTATTTTTCTGTGGGACACAAAATTTCATATTTCATGAAAAATTAATTTGCTTACTGATAATCCTACCCTCCAAGCTCCAAGTCAGTGACTCAATGAATCAATGAACAAATACGATTCTTTAAACCGTTTGAGCTGTTCACGAATCAGATTGAATGATTCATTCATTAATCAAGTTCAAGCCATTGATCCTGATGATCCTTCAGTGAGGCTCTGCTCGGTGGATTTTCTATGGACTTGTGCCCAAGCCAATGATGGCATAATTTGTATTTTTGGGTGAACTATCCCTTTAAATCAGTTTAGGGAAAAGCCATACAAGTTTGCAATGACACAGTGGTGAATAAATAATGACAAAAGTTTGGATTTTTGTGTGAACTATGACTTTAAATAACTCATTGAGTATCTCAAGTTCATCTCTATCAAATAAACGAAAAACCACCACACCAAACCACATTCGTGCATATTTTATTTTATTTTTTACATCAATTCAGGGTTGGTGGTGTTTTGCTCAGTTTTTAATCAGTAATGCATACAAGCTCCTGTGAAGATACAAAAGATTGATCCCGCAGATTTGAAAAAGGAATCCTGTTGTCTGGCGTTCCATGCGTCACATGGGACGTACCACACGCTGCGCTCATCTCTCCTCCATCTCAGTCTTTATCTCCACGTGTGGGATGCACAGACTCTATGAGTTAGAAAAGTGAACGTGGGCTGCACACTCTCGACAGGGAATATGAAGAGCGAGAGACAGAGATGAGATGAGAAACACATTTCAAAAATAAAAAGAGGATTAATTGGAAAGGACAAGAATCGAGGGGAGAATCAGTCAATTTCACTGGGTAAGACGCAGAGACCTCTTAAAAAATGTATCAAAGTGAGCTGGATGTGTGTAACGCAAATTAAGAGGTTCTTCTCTTCCTGTCTCTCTCTCTCTTTCTCTCTCATACACACACATTAGAGGTAATGAGAGAGGTTATCAGTGTGTCATGAACCCCCATCATAGTCACACATGCAGTGACACAGTTACACGCTAATTAACCTGCAGAATGACACTTTCATTTCTCCTTCACATCAGTAACACTATCCTTCAGCCATTCATTATTCATCAGATAAATGCATTTATTTATTTTGTGAATACTGTCACAGTGTCTCTTTGAATTATAATATAATAAGCTTTATTGATAATATGTTTATGGATTAATTTAATCAACCCTGATGGGTCATATATATATATATATATATATATATTTAAAAGTTAGATTTTTAGATTTTATATGTTTTTGAAAGAAATATTTTACTGAGGCTGCATTTATTTGATCATTAAATAAAATATAAAACAGTTACACTGTAAAAAAAAATTACTATATTTTTTAATAAATGTTTTCCGTTTTTTAAATATTTTAAAATGTAAGTTATTCCTGTGATGGCAAAACTGAATTTTCAGCCACCAATACTCTTCAGTATCACACAGTCCTTCAGAAATCATTCTAATATGCTGATTTGGTGCTAAAGAAACATTTTATTATTAACACAGCTGTGCTGCTTAATATATTTATATCAACCTTGATACATTTTTCAGGATTCTTTTGTTACCATTAAGTGCAAAAGCACAGCATTTATTTGAACAAATTATCAATACTTGCCAAGCACTTCAAAATTAGATAATTGGAGACATAATGATCAAAAATAACAAATAAATTACTGGGGATAAAACAAGCTTGAACTGCCATTTCTATTGCAGCTCTATTTAGCTGTGATGTATTTTGGTCATATTCCATATTACTACGACAAATGTCCAAACAACCAAGGTATTAGCATTATATTTAAAACAAAAAACATAGTATTACCCCAATACAAATTCAGAAACATATTTTATTACACCACAGTGCAATGGTTCTTGCTAGTATAGCCGTCGTTCTTGTTTGTTTGCTTTGCAAAAGCAAAATAACTTCTCCTGTATATTATTATAAAACCATATCTTGCTAATGGACTCTGTGGCTGTATTTTTGTATGTCTAAATAATGTGTCTGAATCGCCTCTAGCTGCTGGTGTGATCGATATTTTAGAAAGCAGACCGGATCACCACACAGACTCCAGTATTCTGGAGGACTGCCAATAGAGCTGCATTAACAGAGCAACCCACTCTCTCTCACACACACACACAACTGTAACCCACTAACCTGCCCTCCCCCCACACACCACAACACATGACCTACACCCACTTGACAACACATACATGCTCACAAACACACTTATACACACAATCTGAACCCATTTACACACACACAAATGTAATGCACTCACAGCCACACCCACACATACACAGACTAACACTAAACATATATTCACACTTTTTACAGCCCTCTCTAGCTCTCCCTTATTAATTTACAGCATCAGTAGAAAATTGATTGCAACAATCTACAGTATGTTAAAAATAGGTATATACATTTTACGGAGAGAATGTGGGTGGCGCTTGAGCAGAAGTTGCTGTTACTAAATGGTGTCTTATTCTTCAATTACAGTTTTTACTGTAAACTGCTTACACACAAGATTATACAAATCTTTACTTATCACATAATTTCTGAAACCTGACACTCAAACACCAGAACCACACAACAAATTTGCAAAACCACACTAATTCTCAGCCTTTGACTCAGTTTTCACTTTCATTAAAGTATCAAATGAAAATGTGTCAAGGTTCGAGAAGAAAAAAAAGTTTTGAAAATATGTGTAAGCAGTAGAAAAAAAAACTGTGACTATAAACTGTGGGACTGTATTTACTAAAAACTTGGTCATGAAACAATTTATTAGCTTAGCTTAAATAATGCCTGTATAAACTTAAACCTGAAGACCAGTGGCGGTTCTAGACCAATTTTACTAGGGGGGCCAAGAAGGGGCCAGTGTTTAACCAGAGGGCCACGTTAAAAAATGACAACAAACCTCGGGTTTCCCCTAGGTCCGCTGTCAGGCTTTGGTCGTTCTACGATTACAGCACGGCAGGATTGATCTGTGTTCCCATAGTGTCTTAGCAGACGCAGTACGAGTGAAGTGTCGAAAAGGAACGTACAGGTTACTTCCGTGACCCAGGTTCCCTGAGACACGGGAACGAGTACTGCGTCCCTTACCGAGCCACAAGCTTTTGTCGCTTCGGTCGAAGTAACCTGAAGCCGACTGTGAGCTGCCCGCTTATATATATGCGGCCACGCCCCACGCAGACGAGCTTCGGCGGAGCCGCGGCCATTGGCTCGCTGTAGACGGCGGTAAGCCGATTGGTTTAATCTTAAACCACTGCAGCTGCCAATGACCGTTGCAGTTATCATCACTGCGTGATTGAATAGGCTTCAGTTAGGGGGAAAAAGGAGTTTTCCCGTAAAAACCGGAGGTTTCAATGACAACAAACGCCGCTCTAATTTACCCGTGTAGAACGATGCATCGCATTAGTTCTACTTTTGGCGCTCGTGTGTAAAATCATAATAAATTCATACTTTTTTATTTGGTCAGCACAGGGGTGGCCAGGGACACGTCTACAGAGGCACGGGCCTTCCTAGGCCCGATATTTTTCGGAAGAGCATATCTGTGATTTCCTCATTCTTATTGAGCACCGATACAGCCAGTGCTCACGACTGTTACACATGCTGAGAACATGGACCAGTGATTTTGCGCGTGCATTTTATTTGCACAGTCTGTGCGCGCATCAGAGCGGGCTTTACCAACATGAGCAAAGTGAAGATGCGCTTGAGGACTGTAGCGTTTATGATTGCTATAAGGTGAGCCTGTTATCCAAAGAATCAAAACGAGCCTTTCTGTCTAATACGCGTCTTTTATTTCTCTCTGCCACGCTCCCAAAACATTCTGAACGTTCTCCCGTCTCTCACGTGCATTTACGTGATGACGTACACAGTATGCACAACTTGCTGATGTGATCTAAATGTTACAAGGACGTTCAGCTTGCATTAGAAAACGGTCAGTTTAATGTTTGGAAACCCACATCAGGCAAGTCTAATGTATGAGAGTCTTTTTCATGCGTCATAGACGCAAATGGGGAAAAAATACCCTTTGCGCGATGTGATAAATATAGGCTACAATGTTGTACATACATATGTTTTTATTTATTTTATTTTTGCAACACATTTTCCATGATGACAGATAAATATTAAAATCATCCTGACCAGACGAATAAAAATTAATACAATCCCTGCACAATCTACAGTTTTATCTGTTATCTCTCTCTTTTGGTAATACCCACTTTAAATGTGAGATTTTGAAAACCAGATCTAAATTTAGAGGAGAACGGTCGGGTCGGGTGGAAAATTATTCAAAGCGGGCAGCGGGTGAACAAAGACTGAATATACAGCGGGAGCGGTCGGGCGCGCGGAATAAAACCTCGCGGGAGGGGGACTAAAAAAAACGATCCCGCGCAGACCTCTAAACTGGACTGTTTGGAGTCAAAAACTCACTGATTCAATGATCCAGTTTGAACGAGTCTCGACTCGAGTGAACAATTCACGGAAGTCGTCATGTCTGGCTCAAAATGAGCCAAAAACCAGGTTTAAGCAGCAGAACTCGAAAGTAAGTTACTAATCCCGAATTTTAGTGGTGTCTTTTGCAAATGAGAATCGTATTTTGGCTTTACATAATAACTGTAAGTTGTTTGTGAGCTAAGTCTGACGTAAATAATCAAGCTGTTTAAGCTCTTTATATGAATTTTGACGTTATATAATCATTATATTGAGCTCAACTTTATCCTGGTTTACAAACAGTCTCAAACAGATGAAAAAAAAAAGAATTAAATATATAACACATGACTATACTCAAAAGTATGTATGCAAATATATGACATAATTCTCTGTATGTCTTACTGTGCCTAGTATGCATTAGCAATGAGATCTGCAGCTGTGGGAGCCATAAACAGATCAGGTCACTTGGTTGCCTCGTTGCTGTCAATCATTCAGCACAGGTATGCAGTCTTTCTATTCATTATTCCACATAATACAGTCTTGTTTATTTTCACCCTCTACACTGAATGCCACATATGTGGTAGGCTAACCCTGTGAATAACAGTAACTGTCCTGCTAGGCAGCCAGGTCAGCATGTGTATGTACGGTATATTTGAAGACAGGAAGTGTGGTTTCTAATGGACTGACAGGACGCATCATTAGCCACAGTACTACAGTGTCTGACAGGAGTTACACATACGTTGTATACCCATTAGTTCTGACTGTCACGTCTGTCTCGCTGTCTGCCTGTCACCCTCTCTTTCTCTCAGGTTGTCTCCGTGTCTCTCTTCCTTACACTTTCCGACCGCTCTTGAGGATGCGCTGTCTGTCTGTCTCTCTCTCTCTCGCACACACACACACACAGCTGCTGTTCTTCTGCTGGCTGGATGAGTGTCAGTAATCATTACCGGTGTCAGTCTGTGCCCTCAACCGCTTCCACAGAAACCATAGAAACCAGCTCTGTTCCTCATTACTGTCACAGTGCCAGGAACACACGCAGTCATGATATACCGACAGGATCTCTCAAATAACATTTGCATTCAGAAAAGGGGTTTCCGGTAAAGTTTACCGTCTGCAACGATTATCAGAATAATCATTCCCATTCATACTGTACATGCCGCCTCAGATTTTTGGGATGAATACATTTTTAATGCAACTACCCCACTCAAAAATCTTTCAGTCCTTGACTGAAATACAAGGCTGCTCGTCTAAAACGCTGTGGCACATGTATGAATTCCTGTTGTTTTAAATGAGCCAATTAGTGTTCTACACCATTTCAAAAAGGTGTTTATTTAACATATAATACAAAATGTCAAAGCTGCTTTTTCTGTTTTAATAAATGAACAAAAATCTTTCACACACCTTAAATTAGTAGGAGCATAAGATATCAACTAATAAACAGAGAAAAAGAAAAATCTTGCACGTTACCACATCTTGCAAACACAAACAATATTCATTACTCGGTCATCCAACCTTCGTCAGAAGTCACAAAAAAGTTTTATTTATCCAACAGCATATACAGTTTATCATGGTTTATGCTATCCATATACAAAGACATTTGTCATTTGTTTATGCTGTTGGATAAATATAACTCTGTTAGGAGTTATTTTGAATTAGTTGGATGTGCACATTTTGTTTTTAAAGCCTTACAAACTTCAGATGACTGTTTTTTCTTCTATGGTAGCCTGAGTTTTTTTCTTCTCTCTAATGTTTGTTAAATATATATGCTATATGTTACCATAACTTGGAATTTGAACTCTACCTAACATAAATGATTCACAACCTAACATAAATTGTCAGTAGTTAAAAAGCATTTTTGTCCTTTGGTCATGTCTTATCTTGCCAATTCACACTTAAAAATAGTTGCATGAGTCATGACGCCCCTGCCCATTAATGATGCTATAAGAACTTATGAACACTTTCTAGTATCAGCCTGTAAATAGACCACCAATGCATCATTCACTGACCATATGATGCGTATCGCAGACAAAAATGGCAAGCGCTGGCTAAAATCCAAGGCTGTTGTCAGTTCTAATCTGATTGGCTGACTTAAATGCAACTTCTTGGATTCAAATCTGTTTTTATCACTCCATCATCGAGAAAGTCATGTTTACAAGGTACTAGGTTGATGAAATGAGCACTTCCAAGGAAAAACTAATTGCTGGATTTGCCAAAATTTGTGAAGTACATGGCACTGAAAATAGAACGATATTCAAGAGATCTTCAAGCTTGAACATGCCTTTGTAATTTGCTTTGTTCTCAGATATCCAACTGTGGTTGCACCAGACTTAACGTCAGTAGTCAAAAGTCTGGCTCTTGTTGATGAAATGCAAATGAAAACACAGATACTTTTAGCCAGTTCACGCAGAATGCACCATTGTTTATCTATGCAACCAATCCACTGCCCATATTTTATTTTACTTTTTTCATGTTCTTTGTGAACGGACCTAGTTTATTTGAAAAAAGAAAAAACATACAATGGCTGCGTTGTGTACAGTGTATGAAACAAAACCATTTGCATAAGTAATTCTCAAGTATACAATGACAATCTCATTATAACAAAACAAACAGAGCGTCCTCCACTACACAGCATGTGACGGGACATTCGTTTTAAAGCTAGAGTCAGTTAGTCGATGAACACAATGGATTGAGATCATGGCGACTTTATAACAAACTGATAAATTGGCTCTAGAGCCAATGAGTGACAGGTATTGATAACCAGTAAGCATTGTCTTTCTATCCCCAGAGTTGTTATCAATAGACATATCTATTAATTTATCCCATCCTGAGCATGACTTGAGGATATAAATAATGCAGGCTAAGCCAGTCGGTGCCACGGAGTTGTCAGAGAGACATATTTGATCCATGACTAGGTCTTGTAGAGTGTTGGAAATTAAGTTCATGAACATAGATAATGTACCGGCATCAGTTTCAATGATCAATAGAGATATATGCCCTTTTTGTGCTTCAAGTGTTGTATGGCTGTTTGTCTTGCAAACAACAATTCCAGCGGGATCGAAGTGGGATTCAGTATCGAAATATGTCATTAAAATGATTTATTGAACAAAATTTTGATGTAAAGCATATCGATGGCATATTTTGAGTTTAAAATGTACTGACTCCAACATTTAGTTTTATGTATTAAAACAGTGCTTTGTGTGATGCAAGTACTTTTAATCTTTACATACATTCACATTTCTTTTTTTTATAATCTACGGTATCTGTCCATTGAGCAAATATTGTGCTGTGCATCCGGTCACATCAACGCCTTACATTTTGTTAAAAGATAAGTAGGAGCACAGCTTAAAATACATTCAGAGGTCCCAGAATTCCTAACTTCAGCCGTGCGTGTGGGAACAAGAGCTATGACATCATCACACTCCCCTCTTGCCATGCAAGGTCTTTAAAGACGTGACTGTCCATCCCACACACGCCCAGAGAATCGTGGAGGAGGGCAGGGGCGAGTCACCACCACTTTGCATTTAAAATTTACTCCAAAATGGCCAAAATTCAACTACACCCACAATATGAGTGGATATAAGTGCCTGTGGGACTCATGTGCATAAGACAGCGAAGCAGAGAGAGAGAGAGAGAGACAGACAGAAAGACATCAAAAAGGGTGAGAGAGGGAGAGTGGGTTCTCAAACCGAGTCCCGGCTTTTCCTGCTTTACTAAGAGCAGAAAAGACAGACAAGTCATCCCTCCATCCCGAGCGAGTGGTGCTCTGATCCTTTCAATGAACACTTGATATTTGAATATGTGAAGTTAAGCACATAGATAACAATGTCATACTCCTACATGAACATGTGGGCACCGATTCAAAAGGTAGACTGCTTCTCTGTGCTTGTTTGAGAGATGGTCATATAAATGAATAAATGGCCTGTCAAAACAAACACCAAGAGAATGTAACCAAATATTTAAGATTGGGGGCACATTTAAATCTCAAGAAATGCAAAGTGAGTGCAAATGTGTTTTCTTCCCATTCATTTTCTTCATAGGGATTTCAAAATATTCATTTTTGTAGCCTACTACAGAAAACAAAAATTGCCAAAGGAGCCTTGACCAAGTATTGAGTGCATAAATGAACATACTTTAAAGAGCTCAAACTTTTTTTTTCAGTCTTTTAATATTTTGAGATACTGGATTTTTAAATTTTATGAGCTGCAAGCTCTAATCAACAAATTTAAAACAAACACTTGAAATGTTTTATTTTGCATATAATCAGTCTACAATATAGAAAAAATAAAAAAAAAATTTTTCAGATACACACACACACACACATTTATTTGATTACACATTTTCAATACATTCTTGCTGTTATTCATTACTTACATAAATATATATTGCCATGCCATTTTTATTTGTTTCTTTTATGTCTTTATTTATTTTTGTAACTTTATTTTTATTTTGGTTTTAGTTATTTTGTGTACTTCAGCTAAAATATATTTAAAATGATTTATATTTCATTTTTAATCAAATACTTTTAAAGGAAAATGGCTTTGGAAACAAAACATAGATGAGTGTTTTGTAGTAACAAATAATTAATAACTTTGCACAACGATTAAGTAATTAGCAATAGTAAAATGTCATTACTAAAAATAGTTGTGTTTAATGTAATTAATATATCTTACAGCAAAAACATTGCCATCTACATTCTTGTTTTATGCAGATGCCCCTTCAGATTCACAACTTTGCAACTCGAGTATCATTGAAAATTGCCATTGGTAAATGTAGGGTTTTGCTTGGTCATTGATGCATGTAAATTGTAATTATGATATTTCTGACTCCACTTGAAGGGAAACTAGCGGGAACACATCTCCTTATGGTCCTTGCTTTCACACACACTGTTGGTTGTTCCGGGTGTCGAGTGGATTTGATTGTAGCTGGGTTGAGTGTGATTATATTGTCAGAAAAAACCTTGAGGTGAGTGTTGAGTGATTAATATCTCTATTCTGAGATGACGTCGTGGGTGAGGAAGAAAACAGTGTGTGCTTGTGTGCGTTTGGACAGTTGAAGGGAAAATATTAGCAAACCTCATTAATGGCAGTCTTTTTCATTCCCTGATTGCTAAGCATAAAAACATCTAATCATATCCCTAAACACCTGATCTTATTAAATGATCTGATTTTTCTGCCACAGTGATTTGTGTGTGACATCCACAGAGAGTTTGGAAGTGTCTGATGTAGCGTCTAATTTCCTGCTGCTCTGAAAAACTGATCTTGACTCTCCTAATGCAAATGAGTTTATGTGCCACATAAATGAATGAGCATGAAAAAGGGCTGTAAAGTGCATACTAAATAAACACTAAATAAAATATGCATACAGTACATCATACATGCGCAACACGCGGAGCTAATTGGGAAAATTAATAAGCTTATGGTTGTGCTGCTGAATCAATGCCTGCTGTGTTAAAAAAAAGATTTTGATAAGCATTTATAAGTTCATCTTTAAAAATACTAATAATGTAATAACACTTAAAGTATTCAGATCTTAATAAATATCCAATTTACATGCTGTATTTAGTTTAAATAAACCATCTTAATATAATGGAAATGTACATGTGGATTTTTGGGGTTTAAATTTTTTTTTTTTAAGTTTATAAACTTAAAGGTGCCATAGAATTGAAAACTGAATTTAACTTGGCATGGTTGAATAACAACAGTTCAGTACATGGACATAACATACTGTGAGTCTCAAACACCATCGTTTCCTACT
>JAUMHQ010000061.1:5890381-5901594 GCA_032361165.1 Enteromius paludinosus | reverse complement strand
ACGCTGAGAAACAGCCAATCAGAGCAGACCTCCTCATTACTATTCATGAACCTTCCAAATAAGGCAAAAACAGACCGCTTCATTCTAGGGTCAAATTCTTGGGTTGTAAATGGACCTGTAAAACTGTTTCTGGGCATTTTCCCCCTTACCTAAGCTACATACTTTCTATATACATATCAGAGAACAATTTAAAATATTCTCTTAGTTCATTCTATGGCACCTTTAAGGCCCAAAAGGAACATGAATCAACTGTGAAATGGGCATCCCATGGCCCCTAAAGCAGTTATGCAATATAAGGGATTTTCACACTGCACCTAACCTCGGGTTATTGACGTTCTAAACACCGCTTTTAACCCCAGGTAAAGACACGTTTCACACCTGCAATTGGAAAGCAGTGTAAGCATCGCATTTTACCCGGGGTTATAACACCCTGCATAGCAGGGTTAGCACCACATTTGTGGTAAATGACTATAGTTCGGTTGTTTAATGCACTACACGGTTAACCAGATCCATATAATAAAAATTAAGACATATTTCAGATTTTCCATTGGAATTAATCAGGGATTAAATGTCTTAAGAATGTTTAATTAAACAAACGAAATGATGCATGATAATTCACATCATCAGACAAGAAAACGACCCTCTGTAAGAACGAGTGGGTGAATGATAAGATATTGGATTTGGCAATCCCGTTCTGCTTTAAAATCCAACGCATTGTTTCGGAACCACTAACATGGAACAATTGTTTATTTATGTTGTGCAAAACTGTACTGTTTGAAGAATCTTGGAAACGCAGAAAAGGAAAATGGGTTTCACTCGGCGTAATGGAAATCTTAAGTCATATTCTTCAGGATTGCAAAACTGTAACTGGAGAGAATGAAAGAGAATTGTGTGTGTAAGTGTTCATTCACTGTGAGTGAATCACACTTTAAACACCGCGGTGGTTGTGGTCTGATCATTAATGATTGCAAACGCTCAGGAATTTAAGAATTACATATCAGTATCCTGTTCTACTCTGATGAAAGTTGCAACACCCCTAAAATGTATTGTTGCAACCAGATTTTCTGCCAAGGTTCTGCAGATATTTTATAATGTTCATTCAAACTAAATCAATATAGCATCTCCTTCAAGTAGCACAAAGAACTTTCACAATTTTTCAGTGTATTATTTTTTCTGATGATAAAGGAGGAATATCAAGTTACTACAGTTTGTTTTGTATTGAAAATTAAAATCTTTTACTATGGTAAAACCCAGAATAGATTTGGATGGTTCAGTGGAGATTCAAAAGTTTGTGGTCTGTAAGATTTTTGAATGTTTTGGAAGCAAGTCTTATATTTGAGGCAAAAATACAGTAAAATAGCAATGTTGTGATGTGTGGAAGCAGTTTTCGAGAGGCCTTTAAAAAAAAAAGCTTATCAGATGGCTCTTTTATGGCTCTGTCTCAATCCCAGCCTGCTTTGTGACTCAGGGTTAATTCAGTAGGTACACAGAATACTCTGTGATAAACCTCCTCAAGATGCCGCTCTGTCTGCTGCTCAAACACACAAACTTTGAGTCAGCATGAATCATTTTACACACACACACATACACCCTTGACAAACGCCACCTGTTCAATGGCATATCTTGCCTAGTAGAGTAACCTACAATACAGCAATCAGGATGTTTGTATCTGTGTGACTCACAGGTTCAAGGTCCGCAAAACACTGCAGTGATTTCATTGTACCAATGGTCAATCCCTCCAAGGGAGCTGCGAAAACATCAGTATCATATTCCGTTTGATTTATTGGCTTTAATATGGTCACGTTCTCCCTGCATCAGTTTAGTGTAAATCTAAATTTGTATCCTCCAAGAATGTGTCGCTAAAACCGGCGCTCGCCAGACACCAGGCCACAAAGTGGGAGGTTAATGAGACCGTCTCTGGAAGGGGAATGTGAGCGCCCCTGCTGGAGAAAGCAGGTCATAGCAACCTAAAGTATTCAGGTAACCAGCTCAACTATTCCCACCAGCTTAACCAATGCATTCTAGCAGCTTTAACCAGGTTGATCATATCCCCACCATCTAAACAAAGATATAAATAAACTTGAACTGAGCCGAAACAATTTAAACCCAGCTACCATTCAAGGATGGATTTTTACAGAAGGACAAAAACATGGCCGCATTCACTGAGGCCTACATTTAGCCTACTTTTAAAATACACTTAAGTGCAATGTTTCATATGACATGAAAATGTGTTGTAGTTTAAGTAAGCTGTTGATTATCCCACTTTTTTCATGGTCATTTGCCAAGTTATAGACAAGTTAAGCTCTTATAGACAAGCTCTTTGCAGTGCAATATTTGACCGCAAGGGTAAAATGCACCATGATTCTACCCACTTCAGTTAGACACAAAGATGAAATAGTGATGTAATGTGAATTAATTATAGCATTTATTTGGATTAATTATCGTTCGAGAGAGATGCAATTGTGTGTGTGTGTTATCTGCATCTGTGCATGTCTCTATACAAACAATCAAGTTGTTTTTAAGAGTTTTCTACCTCAAGAAATATAATGTAGCGATCTAGTATCTTGGCCATTTTATTAGTAACAGTTTAGTAACAATGTTGACAATAAGTTTGTGTGTGTGCATCACAATCTGGATCTGTGTGTGTGTGTGTGTGCGAGTGTGCAGCGCATTAATATGGATCGGTGATTACACTAACTTGCAATAAATGGTTTTAATGCACACCTGCCAGCCAATCAGAGTCAAGTATTTTGACAGACCGTGGAATAAATGTATAAATAAATGCGTTCAGTTACATTTAAGTGTAATTTTTGACCCCTTTTTTCTATCTTTATGTCTAATTCCATAATTTTGTCTATGTTAACTCAACAAAGTAGCAACATTTGGTTTACACGACTCATTTATTAAAATTTAGCATGGGTTCAGTTGTAGCTGTTGTTGTTGTATTTTATATAAATTCATCAGTTTTAAAGTACAAAAGCTGCAACAACAATTAGTTCACCTTTAGACCCCATTGACTTCCAAACAAAAAGGTGAAGGTGAAGTATCTCATTACACAACACACAGGAGATAATAATACCAACCCCTTAAATAGACTATAGTTAATAACAGCTACAAATGAGGCAGGATCAAATCATTCATTTGATCATTAAACCATAAAACCTGTTTGTGGCACAGATCAGACTTCTCAGTGATCTTGTTTCTCACAGAGCATATTTGTTTGTTTGCAGCAGTGAGGTTATGTGTTTATTACACTCTGGGAGTCAATGGAGAAGACTACGCTTTTTGCCTTGAGTTCAAGAGAGCGAGGCCATGATGATGTGCAGCGGTTGTGTGTGTGAGTGCGCAGTATGCACGAGTGAGTTAACATTATGCTGGCTGTAGGCAGTTTTCGAGTGAGGTCAGCGCTGGTCTTATGTGGGTAATTAACTTCAGTCCGGCCAGCCATTGTTTCGGCTTGGCTCTTTTTCATGTGGTTGCGAAATACAACCTTGTGTGTGTGTGTGTGACACTGAGGTGTAAATAAACACTGAGATTTGCTCTCCAATGCCACAGGGTGAAACTGCCTGCCCTGTCTTAATGGACTTTTACCATCTCTCGCAATGTCAGTCTGGTTCACATTTAACACACATAATGTACTGTACTGACAGCACACATAAACACTCATACTGTACACTCTACACTCATTGTGAATATGAATTACCACATAATACTATATTTAATAAATACAAGTTCTTTTAAAATAATAGAGCATGTTTTAAAATACTAACTTCAATCAATTGGGAAAATGCATTACATGCATAATTTTATCATTTCAGTCATATGTTTTATAATTAAAATCATATGTTTATGTGCCATGTCAGCGACTGAGCAACTGTGATAATTGATATTGAAACACCTGAATTTATTTTGAAAAATACCATTGAAAACCTCTGTCAGTGGACTACCATTATCTGAAAACAAAAATCGTTCCAATGAAAAAAATGTCCTTCGTTTAAATAGTAAATTACATGTATTAACTACAATATTGTACATCTCAGTGGATTATATATTTTTTGCATTTTATTTATTTATTTATTTACAGTTATTGCAGGTCCTGTAATTTGATTGGCCGAGCCTGTCTGTGTGTTGCTTAGCGACATGCAAAGTTTGATGCTTTTCATATTTTCTCTTTGTTCTTAATTTGGTGCATTAATAGTCTTTGTTTATATTTTCTTCCTTTCCTTAACATCAACCTGCCAAAAGGCCAAGTGTTGGATAAATCTGGTGCATTTTACATATTGTAGGTACTATTAATTTGCATTGTCCCTGATTAAATAAAATAAATGGAAATGCTTTGGCTTCTTTTGGAACTATGTCATAGTTAAAAAAAAAACACAACACAAACCAAATCAGCCAAAGTTGGTCTTGAAATGTTGTCAAATTGAACTTCTTCAGAATATTGTGTACACTTCGGTCTCTTTCCTATGTCATTGTGTACTCATTAATTACTGTTTCACTGTAATATTGTCATTAAAATTAGGTTTTTAACCCTAAAACTTTATTTTCCTAATGCGTAATATAATGTATTACTTCTTGTTTCTATTCGTTCTGGAACAAAGTGTAATAGGAAATTGTTTTGCAAGATTTGTCACAATAGCAATCGGGGACTAGAGTAAAACAGGGACACCAGTCGTGCATTTGAGCCAGGCCTCATAGGAGCAGCCCATCTACCCAAAGCTGCTCTGCAACTCTGACACTGAAGCTGTTTGCATATGCAGCGGCTCCCCATCCTCTGTCGCCCACTTCAAAGTGCTATTTATGCAGAAAAAAAAGCGCTTGAATCTTTCTGTCCTACCCTCTTCCCTGGGGGTAATGTTTTTTTGGAACACACACATGCCTTTTTTGTTGAAGAAAAAACAGTGCATTTCACCCTCCCACACCTCCCTCTCTCTCCCTCTCTCTCTCTCTCTCTCTCTCTCTCTCGTCTGCAGCTGGGTTCTCTGAGTTTTCGGACCCTCCTCCTCCCTTGAGTGGTGGAACGCAGTCCAACAGTGTAAGCACAGCTCTGAAACAATTGAACATCTGTTTGGAGTCGGGCCCAAGAACAGCCTTCCTGTTGTGCTGCACCAGTCGAACGCTTAACCCTTCCTTACCCACCTTTGCTCTGCACCCCTCCGGTCCAGTTACATCTTTCTTTCACCTTCTCGTCTCACCCCCTTTACCCACCACAAGACACCTTACGCTGTTTTTCTCGCCACATTCATCCGTCTGTTCATTTTATTCCGTTACTTTCACCTTTCCAAGACCTCCTTCTCTCCCTTCTCGTCTTTTCTTGATTGTTCTTCCTCTCTCCTCCCTACTCTTCCTGTCTTACTTCATCTTTTGCATCCTCTGCTCTCTCTAGTATCTGTAGAGTCCAGTTCAGAGCCAAGCACAGCTGAAGCCTGCTGTGTGCAGACCTGTTTGTGTAAGCTGACACCACCAAACTACACTGCTCTTACCCTACACACACACACACACACACACACACACACACACGGGCCATCAGATTATTTACTGTAAAAAAAATTTGAAGCAGAACCAATATCAAATATTTTTAAAGAAGAACGTCACGGCACACACACACTTACTGCACACACGTTTACTTAGCTATCTAAAAGATGACACATCATAGACTTGCATGTTTTTGCATAAAAATACTCATACTGTAAGTACTTACTTCTGCGGACACATTTAACCCCATTGTATAAATATAAACCATGGCACACAATTTTGCATTTAAAGTGAGATATGTTTATTAAAATATGCTGCACATTAGCAAATTAAATTAAAGTGAACAAAAACACTATAGTATGATTGTAACTTAATTTTTCTTAATGCAGTAATGCATATGAAGACTGTATCACTCCAGAACTCCACTGCTGTGCAAGTGTGTGAGGCTAAAGTGTGTAATTCAACACACGTAGGTAAATAAGAGTTCAAGTTCACAGCTGTTGAAGAGCGAGAGAGAAAGAAGTAAAGAGGATAGGGTTCAGGATTATTTGCCTACAGCACTGACCCTATTAACCAGGATAGTCAAACCCGCACAACAAACACGTACACAAGAACATACAAACAAGGGATTAAGGCGGCAAGTTGGAAGTGTTGTACAGATTGATCTTTGACCCTGCCTGTAACCTTTTCCTTAGAAATGTCAGCAAATTTGTTTTAAATTTAACAAAATGAAATGCATATATATATATATATATATATATATACATACACAATATATATATAATCTGTTTGCCAGATAAGAGTAAGATATTAAAGCAATATCGTAGACACCTTTTGTGTCACAAAATTTACTTTTAAGAGTCTTTTAGGTGAGAATGTAGTGAGAAAAAGATATTACATTTGCAGTTTGTTAATTTGAAGATTTGCTTCAACGTTTTTGGAGATGTAAGCTCCAGGGCATTAGCTGACAATCAGCGCTCACGAACGCACTGAGAGCAGCCTTACCTTAATCAGATCTTATGGAATTTTCTGCTGGGTCTGATGTGTCAATAGCGGTCAGACATTCAACTGACATTCAAACGAATGTTTTATTTTGAATATGAGCTTGAGCTGAAGAATAAATGCTGTATCAGATACAGGTAATCACACTCGCTCAGTCAGTCTCTCTCTCATAATTCTCTGCTCCACATAATATACAGCTTTTGATACAGTAATACAATAAGCTTTTAAAGGGGGTTTAACACACACAGTTTCACCCAATCTCATGTTAATCTTGAGTACCTACAATATAGAGTGGTACTGCATCCTTCATATCTCCAAAAAGTCTTTAGTTTTATCGTATTTCTAAGTGAAAGAGACAACTTTACTATTCTCTCTGAAAAAAAACCAAGCTCCTGGAGGTGTGTTGTGTGGGCGGAGCTAAAGCGTGATGAGCACTTACGCACAATCAAGTGCCTTTTCCCTTACCGTCAGTAGTTCTGAATCATGAACGGTATCTTTTAGAGCTGGGACCACTCCATCTTTCAGCATCAAACGATGTGCAAGTACAGCCTCGAACTGTAAAAACGTTTGTCAACAAACACACTTGAGAAACGATAACTCACTCAATCTCTCACGCTGGTCTATGCCTGCGCAGGTGCGTGCTTCCCGGAGAAATGCCCATATAAGGAGTTCCAGTGGCGTCTACATCATGAAGACCAACTATCCAAAAAAAACTGCACAAAAGATGGTCTTTAAAGACTCCGTAGTTGTTCTTGTCTTTTTATTTTTTACACTGCATCATTTGGATCTAAATGGTCTGCTTAGCAGCAACAAAACAATAATTAAGCAATATCACTATCTATCTATCAGTATTTTTTTCCTTTGTTTGCAGACCCTTGATGCAAGAGTCATGTGACCACTCATAACCTTAACAGTAGCCTTGCGCTACAATTATGGAAGCATAAGCGCTTCACTTATCTTCTTTCTTAGCAGAGAAGGATGGATGAGAAGGAGGAATGTGGCATGTTTAGGAAGGAGTGTCGTGGGAGAACCCACTCAGACAGTGAAGGGAGAGGCCGCCCTGCTCACACACACACACACACATGCGTGCAAACACATCCACACGCATCCACACCTTTGTTGTAAGTTGTAAGAGCCCAGCTCGACTATACTGGGATACGGTTGCTGTGTCTATGAGTTTGGAATGTTAACTCAATGCAGATGAGAGGAGAACACACCACAGCTGGTCTCAATCTCTCTATCTGTCCTTCTCTCCTGCTCATTCTGCCACACACACCTCGTTCTTTTTTTGGCTTGGAGGCCAGATCTGCTCAGCAAATAGCAGCACCTGGTGGAGAGGTTGTGAGACACATACCTACATGTGAGCCACATACACACACTCACACACACACAATGTTTAGTAAAAAACGTGATAACAGAGTTTTATAGGACTACTCTGAGCAGGCTTTCTTTCACTAGAGTGTCACACGAGTGAAGAGCGGGAAATGGAAAAGCCCGAGTGGAGCTGATGCATTACAGTAATTACAGTAATGTCATTACAGATCTCTATGACGGAGGAAAACATATATTACGTAAAATCTGTGTTATCATGAACTAAAATTAGAAATTGTTTTTGGTGACTGAAATAAATCTAAAAATAAAATGCAAACCTTGTAATTATAAATGTTTCCTTGGGAGCTAAATAAAAAAAAAATGAAGTACTAATATTACTAAAACTTAAGTAGTAAAGCTGTATTGAAACAAAAATTAAAAAAAAAATAGTGGAAAGCTCTTTTGTCTTTTGAAAGATATCTAAATTAAATCAATTAAAAAATAAAATTTTTTATTCGCTCTTTTTTTTATTTTACAAATTTAAACACAAATTTTAAATACCTGAGATCCTGACGTAGTATAACCATAAATGAGTAGGCTACTACAATATAATAATCTTATGAATTTGTGCTTAATTTATTCATAATGTTGTGAATAAATCTGAATAATACAAACAAAGCATGGTGCTAGCAATGTCAAGGTCATGTGTGACCTTGCATGATTTGAAAAACACTCACACATAGATCGAATGCAGTGTGAAAGGATTTGCATAAAAGAGTCCGCCAGATGCATTCATTTAATTTAAAGTTATCTCATATGTATAGAATGCATTTGGGTGATTGGCTTGCTAGCGAAGCGCTTCAGTTTACTATTGTTTATTCATTGCTTAAAATGAGCACCACTGACACACACAAACACTGTGCAACACTTCCTTTTCTAAACTACTTTAAGATAGCACCATGTATAATACTTAATAATATAGCATTTCAGAGCAAAACAGGCCAGTCAGTGTGGAAACAGAGTCCATAGTCCTCTGCATTACAAGGCAATCTACCTCTAACCCACATCTCCTCGGCTGTAGTGAGTTTGTTTTGTATGGCAACTTCTTTCAGGGGTTTTCTAGGAAATATTTCCCTATCCCCCCCTCCCCTAAGGTTGAGCAGAGGGAGCGTCTTAATGCAGGGGGTGTCAGCGGCCTGTTTGCGCGCCAGCATTGGCCCAAAGTTGGCTCTGCGCTGGCTCTGCAGTGGACCCACAGGGTTTGGGAAGCAGTGTTCCACATTAACATATCCCAGCAGAACACAGCCCTGATTAAAAACACATTTCTGACAGAACACCTCCCAGAAGGAGTGTATGAAGGAAAGAGAGACAGAGAGCGAAAGAAAGAAAGGCCGTTTATTAAAACTAGAACAGTATATCACAGTAGAGAAGACCCTCCAGAAAAGGGGGGGGGGGAGTTTCTTGTGGGGTGGTGACACAATTATGAGATTATAGTCACTCACATACACATTAACCCCAAAAAAGATAAGAAAAAAAACAAAAAAAACACACAGATGCACACACCAATAGATCCTTCCAAGTTAAAGAGTGTAATTTCTCTGCCAAAAGGAATCTTAAAATAATGGTTGCTCCCAAACAATTCTGTTCTGTTGTTCAAACACGTAGCCCTACCCCAAACTCACATCATTGGTTGATATGCCAAGCCTCTCAAACAAACAGAGAAATGTTTTATAGCCTATGAATGAGTTTGCTCTCAGAACTCAGCAGATTTAGCATTAACGAAAACTATGTACATTGACAAGCATTTTTCAACAAAATGGTCAAAAAAGCATAACTGTGACTATATCAGCATGCAGTTGGTTGACAATTAAAGACGAAACTAAAATGTATTTTTAAAAATAATCTACTATTTTTAAAGTCATTTTATTTAGGGAAAGCCTAATATGCTAATCTTCAACATGTTTTATACTAAACAATACTTTTGAGTTCAACTCTTCAACTCAAAAAAAACTTTTTGAGACCGGTGAGATTCAGTGTACGACACTTCCCATTAATTTCTATGGTATCGTAAATGTGAGTGTTCCAGTCACAACTCTGACTGGAATTTAATGACGTCAAAGCAGTAATGTGATTTGTTATTAAGGGGCATGTGTTCCAAGTTGACCATTACGCTTTCTCCAGTAGTAAACAATACACGTCCTCTCATATAAGTAGATGAGAGAGGGGCAGTCATGGCTTAATTGATAAGGAGTTGGACTTGTAACCCAAAGGTCGCGGGTTCGAGTCCCAGGTCCTACAAATGATTGTGGGTGGGGTTATTGAATAACCAGTGCTCTCTCCACCTTCAATACCATGACTGAGGTGAGACCCTTGAGCCCCCAATTGCTCCCCAGGCACTTCAGTGATGGCTGCCTGCTGCTCCAGGTGTGTGTTGACTACTCACTGCTTTGTGTGTGCACTTGGATGGGTTAAACACAGAGCACAAATTCCTAGGACGGGAAACCATACCTGGCCACATGTCACATCCTTTCCTTTAAATTCTGGTTACATGGATGGATTCTGATTGGCTGCCAATGTTTGTGTCTTTCATCTGCTTGGTAAAATATCCAACTGTATTTGTACTATTTAATACTGAGATGCTATATTTTTATCGTGCTTTGTGTGAACAGGTTTTAAGGCCTTAGTTAACACTAATTGTTGGCGCAGATAGCCTTGTTGGCTGTCCGTTTTGGGCATTGCAAGTTCCAATCCAGTCCAAATTCCATCCCCCCCTATGTCTTCACTTCCTGTCAGTCCTGATCTATCCTCTCTATCCTGGAAAAAACAGTAAAAATAAAATCTTAAAAAATTAACACATTGCAAGTGTGTGTCTATGTACATGGTAAATTCAGTTTTAATTGAAACGTTTTTGCCAGCCATCTCAATGTTAAAAAGTGTCCCAATTTACCTTAATTCTCTATCCCTATAAGAATTGGTAAGATTTTTTAACAAGGTTTCATGCCTTTACCAAGTCTGCATTTATTTGATTAGAAGTAAAGGTATACAATAATATTATAAAAGCTTAAAAGAACTTTCTCTTTTTAATATTCCTTTGATGGCAAAGCTGAATCTTCAGCAGCTATTGCTCTGATCTTCGATGTCACATGATCCTTCCAAAATCATTCTAATCTAGTGATTTTTATTGCTCAAGAAACATTTCTTATTATTATCAAAGTTGATAACAGTTGTGCTTCTTAGGTAACCAATGATCTTTCAGTAATCTTTAAAGATGCCATAGAATGCATTGAGAGAATATTTTGAATTGTTCTCTGATATGTACATAGAAGGTACGTAGCTTAGGTAAGGGGAAAAAATGCCCTGAAACGGTTTTACAGGTCCATTTACAACCCTAGAATTTGACCCTAGAATGAAACAGTCTGTTTTTG
>JAUMHQ010000061.1:5870544-5886242 GCA_032361165.1 Enteromius paludinosus | reverse complement strand
CGGAGATTTAACGCTAATCAAAGAACCGGCTTTATTGACGAGATGTGCTTAATATATCATACGATATATATCGCCCATCCCTACTGTCAAGTGTTTTAAACAGAACTCTTTCATTTGATGCCCAAACACTTGAAAACTTTGGCAAAATCTGATTATTTCTTTGTAGCTGCTAAGTAACTATGTTATGTACTTTTCCCATTCTAGCAGCATGACGGTTTGCAAACATGACATGAAATTTGAATAAAACTGATCAATTTTCTTTAAGATTACAAACCCTATATTAAAAAAAAAGTTTTAATTAAAATACATTTTAAAATATAATAACAAACAAACTATTTAAAATGATAAAAGTGCACAAAATTACTGAATAGTCCTAAATATTACTAAATATTTAATATCCTAAATATTACCAATATTACAAAATTTCCGACTGACCACTTTTGAATGGCAGAGGATTTATTTGATAAAAATTCTAAATTAAATATTCAAATATTACTGGAGATAAACATGCAAATTAAAAAACAAACATTTTTAAGCGTTCTGTAGTCGTGCACACAAATGTATAAATGTGAAAGTTATGTAACTGACTGTGTTTTTAACTTATAAACAAAGTTTTCAAAGGTTCTTAAAAGATTCTGTCTTAATTGGCAAGAAACGCAAGCTTTCATGCTTGTATCTTATTGTATATTCTGCTTTATGTCTGTGAAGTAAAGTGATCTGTATGGAGCACAATTACGAACAATAAGTCAACCAATCTTAGTTCCTTCTTAGTTTTCTGTAGAAAGGATAGCTTCTCAGTAATTTATATCAGCTTTGTTGTAGAAAAACTACAATTTATGGTCCAATTTATGTGTGACACTGCATCTGATTTGTAGAGAAGATTACAGCTCTGAGGGATTTCAATTAGATTTTAACCTGAAATGAAAGTAAGTGAAGAAGGAAAAAACATTCAGTGCTTTACTAAAAACATGCAGGTTTTCATCACCACGAACCAAGTGCCTGCACTTTACTTTCTAAAAAAGCTGTGCATAAATATATTCCACATATATATTTAAAATATAAAGTGTGCAAAAACATATAGATTTTTTTCACAGTTTTTTAAAAACAAAATACATTTATATTTGCATTTATCCAAAATGTAGAACATGTTTTCTTGCTTCTTGAAGTACATCTTGTAATACATTTGAATGCATAAATGTTTTCTAATTCAAGGTAGTGCTGTTAACATTTATTTAGCATATGTCTGAATTATATCTGCAAATGAAATATACACTTGTGCAAAAACCACAAGCTCTTTTGACCTCGTTCGTGTCATTCTGTCATGTCCACTGACACCAAACTGACATGACAAGACTGCGCGGCCAAACACAACTTCCTGTAACTCACCAACTGTACTATAATAACCTGGTCTGGCAGATCTGGAACAAGAGGCTTTGAAAGTAGAGTGAAACGGCAGATGGAGGACTAAACTTAAATACCAGCCCAATCTTTTAATAAATCTGCAACAGGTGGCAGCACATGGTTTACATCACTGCAGCACTCAACTAAACCCAGGTGACGCGACAGACCTTATACTGGCCGGCAGTGGAGGATTATGGGTTTAAAACCAGAGGGAAAATAGGTCTTCTTTCTTCAGGTGAACAAATGATGAAGTTTCTGTGACCAAAAAAAGTACATTTGTTCCCGGTAGCAGAGCTGTCCACAACTTTATCAGTGTGAAAATAGCCTGTAACCTTAAAGAAAGTGTTCAAAGCGAGAATACACACACATGGACGCTGTTATGGCAACACTACCTTCACTGTGTTTAGACTACAACGCTAAAGCAATGAGGTCATGACTATGATGTAACCTAAGGGAAAAAGTGTGTGTGTGGAGAGAGAGAGAGCCGAGAGCCACAATGAAATAATGCTGGCCAGATGCTATAGCTAAAAGAAACATGATATGACAGAAAAGACAGGAACTGTAGAGCAGAATTGACTATTGTGTGTGTGTCTCTACAGAGCCCAAATCAACACACCAATCTATCAACAAGACTGAGGTTAAAACAGACCTGAGATGTTTTCGAAACTAGGCTATGAAGATGGCGTCATTTAAATGCTTAGCCATCTCGTTGAGGGACATGCATAAGAAATACAACAGCATTTTATAAGGAACTTCTTTTAGAGTTTACTCAAATGGAAATTCTAATTGCAGCACAATGTTCATGCAATGTATTTTGGGTAAACCTGAAACTGCCGGTTTAAAGCGCTTTCCTGATTTGAATAAAATAGACATTTGTCATTTTGCGCTTGCTTTTATCTAAATATTAAGTTGCACATATGACACTGAGAAACTCCCTGCAGCAACACGGGGTTAAAGGAATATTTTACACAAAAACAAATAGTAGTTTTTGCTGTTATCTCTGTTTCGAACCTTTTGGGTCTAATGCTGTTTTTTATCTCACTTTCTAGCAATTCTGGGAAAAATTGCAAGGTATAAATTTATCAAGCCATAATGTTAACAGCTTGCAATTCCAATTTCTTTACCCATAATGAATATCTAGTAATTCTTCCTTTATATCTCTCAAATCTGACTTTATATCTTGCAGTTTTTTAAATTTAAGGCTTGTAACCTGTGGTGGAAATGGGCTTCCATATCATGATATAAATATATATATTTTTTGATAGTCATTTCATCATAGTTTTTTTTCGTTATACTGAAAGTCAATGAAATGAAAAGCCTATAAAAATGCTAATATACTAATTGCTTGTTTAATGTAAATTATTAATGTTTTAATAATAATGCAGAGTCTCAAACAATATGTCAGTATAGGTTTGGGATGTTACTTTTTTTTTCTTTGCTACGGAAGTCACAATTATCTTTTTTATTATTATTTTGATTATCCGGTGGTAGAAACAAGCATGCATAACATGGGTGTGCGTAACTGTTGACAGAATTTGTATTTCCCTTCATTTGGGTAATTTAAGGCCCTGCTTAAATAACTTAAAGGAGTTTTTAAGGTGCACTCAGTATTTTTTCCCTCATTAAAAATGTTTTACACGTAAATAAATAAATAGTACTTTTGAAAAATGTGTTTAAACTCATGTTCACTCACATAAGATGGAGACTCCAGTCAAAGCTGTTTTATTTTACATGGAACAGATCGCCTCATGGGGGCACTTTACTCAGTTTATCTCGGTAACTACCCTGTTACTGGACACTTCTGCTTGTAGAATAAATTAATCATGGCTGACTGCGAATAGCACATTTCTACTATGGCACGATAACCGAAAACCTTCTGCTTTGCATCAAATCAGCAAGGTGCCAGTATACATTGAAGACGTATCCCAGATAGGCTAAAGAAATTGTTTTCTCTAAAATTTTAATTCTGTCACCATTTACTCACCCTCACGTCTTTTAAAACATAAGCAGAACTATTTTGAGGGTGAACTATCCCTTTAAGAAAATATTTCTATTATGCATTTTTCATGCAACTTATAGCGCGCTCAATTAACACTTATTTTTGGTTCTTGTATTTCCTGGGAATCAAACTCTCTACTTTAACTTTCAAAACTGTTCATGACTAAATGACTTGGTCTGTTTTTATTTGAAGAGCTCAGAGCTAAAAAAGTAGAAAAAAGGAGGAAAGGAACTTTTTGGAGATGCAGGAATGAGAAAGCAGAGGGAGAGAAAAAGTGGAACAGTTAGGAGGTAAAAAAAGCAAATAAGGTTTTAACAAGCTTTCTTCAACTGTAAAAGCATCTGCAGGTTGGAGACTTGCGTCTTCCCATTGCAACGTTAAGCTAATATTGAACAAGAGAAAGAAAGGATACAAAATTAAAAGAAGTTGTATTTAGGCACGTGTATGGAAGTACAGTTAAGGGAAAGCTTTAACACTGGGGAAAAAAAATATTGGCATGAAAAACATTACTTAATCAACACATGAAAATCCCAATATATTCCTCTATTTTGAAAACTCATTATTGGCTCTGTTCAAACCGCATTTGTGGATAAAATGAGAGGCTTTTTAAAACAATATCGAGACCACATCCTTCCACAAGCACTTTCCCACTGCAGCTCTGAAAACTGTGTCAAATTGGCGTATCACTTCTGTCATGTACTGGTCCACTTCGGCCCACTTAAGCAGAGTCAGAACTCAATTACCCTAGTGAATGAGAAGAACACAGGAGGGTTGATCATTCTAAACCAAATTAAAGTGATTGAATTTCAATGCAGCGGAGTGCTGCACATACACGAGGACTGTTTGTCTCTCATGGTTAGATTCCCATAATCTACCTCACATCTGGCCAATATTAGTCATCAAATCGTATCTTTCATCACTCTTAAGATCTGCCCACACTGGCTGTGGTGCTCATGTTCTCAGCTATACTGTGCATTAACAGATGTTCGATACTGTATAAAAGGAAACAGTGCCGGAAACACACATTTATTTATTTACTTGCTTGTTAAGTTTTTTGTTTTCCTTTGTTTGAAATGTTGAAAAGATGCACAGAAGGCGGAATTCAGAATAGCATACTCACTAATCTTACTATTTTCTGGCACATCAGAATAGCATACAAGCATGCCTCATGACTACCATCCTTCTCTTTCTCTTTCTTCCTTATGAGAAAAGCATACTAATCTCACTACTTATGCCACATTATTTCTGCATTATTTGAAAAAGCATAATAGCATATGCCTTCTTATTTATACCATACCACCACACTTCCCTTTCTATTTTTCTTCTATATAAGAATAGCATATTAGCACACAGATCTTACTATTTCCTCCACATTGGAAGAGCATACTTGCATACTAATCTACTATTTCTGTCTTACTGGAATAGCATACTGGCAACCTGCTCTTACTATTTCTGCCACTTTAGAACAGCATACTAAGAATTATATTTCTGTCATATCTGAATAGCATACTATTCCTAATATTTTCCATCATTAGAAAAATAGCATACTACTCTATTGCCATGTTGCTATTTTTGCCATATCAGAATAGTGTACTACCCATACTATTTCTGCCATATAAAAAAGTATACTAGCATACTACTCATAATATTTCTGCCATACAACAGCATCATACTATGATTCTCTTGCTATTTTTCTATCTAGTATACTAGCATGCCACTCTATATTACTATCTCTGCCATTTTAGAATAGCATTCTAGCATCCTTGTCTGCAATATAGGAATAGCATGTTGGCATACTACACATATAGTTTTGCAATATGCAATGCTGAGAAAGAGTAGGTGGTTAGATTAGATGATCGCACTTTCTGTTAGGTGGCCTTAACTAGTATGTACTTGCATAAAAAATGTACAATCTACTTATTGTGGACATTTTATATTGCAAAACAAGTTTGCTGCTAGAGGTGGAATATGGTTAGGGACAAGTTTGGTAGTATGGGAAGGTTTAAGGGTGGGTTAAGGTGTAAGGGATGGGTACAATGTGAGCACATGTATACGAAATAATTAATTTAACTGTAAGTACACAGTCAAGGTCAATATAAAGTGGGACCAGTTAGATTAAATTAGACACCCAGGAAAACTAAAAAAAAAAGAAAGAAGAAAGAAAGCAAGGGAAAAAAGAAACAGAAAAAGAAAGAGGAGGGTTAGAATGGCATGTAACTGGGCTCTCTCTGAAACTCTGAGCTGGATCCCACTGTGGCGTGTGGGGTAATGTGACCCAGATGACCCTGTGGAGCTACAGCAATGATCAATAATAAATGAATGTAATTTTATCAAACAATGACAGCACATACAGAGCTTCCTTTTCTCTCTTGTGAGCCTGAATGTCCATTTACACGGCTCCTTATAGACCACATCAGTGCCAAGCAGGTGTGTTCTTTGTGCGCACACACAGACAAACCAACTTTCCCCTCTTTCATCTCTCTTGCTGCCCTTGAATGCAGAGGTAAGGCCTATTAATCCTGTTATGCAAATGAAAGTGATAAATTCCTCAGTTTTCCATGCATACAATTCCCAGCCTCCCCTGGTCTCCCCCTGCTATTCAATTAACACAAGTCTGGGTGGGGGTCCGTGGGGGTAGTGCCAATGTTTCAGTTCAGTTTTAGTGGCAAGGCACCGGCCATGACGGATTGGTACATTCTCCCCAGCGCACACAAACACAACGGTACCAACCATTTTTCTTCTTTCCTTGGATTTTGGACCACACACCAGAAAAATGTATAGACACTTATGCACATGCAAATACGGATATATACACCCCATGAACTCAGCTTCTCAAAATAATGGAGGAACTACCTCATCTGCATACCACAACCATCATGCAAATTGCTACATGCGAATTGTTTCAGTACACTGCAACTCTTAAGAGCTAAAAGAACTTGTGCTGACACAGTGCGAATAAAAAATTATTTTCTTACTCCGTATTTGTCTTGTTTTCCAATAAATATCTAATTTATCATCAGAAATCAAGATACATTTACTTAAGAAGCATCCAAAGAAATCAGATATTTGCCACTTAAAAATAATCTTGTTTTCTTGTTAAACTTTCTAAATAAAGTTTATTTTTCTCACCTTTTTGGCACCTTTTCTTCTAACTATAAGCTATAAAATTATATTTGTACTGAAAAACAACACCAAAAAATACTAAGATTAAATAATTAGATAATAATATTTTTTTGGATATCACCATTCAAGAAATAGCTGAATACACATCGTATCTGCATGCAAAGACACTTTTTCTAAATATGCAAAAACTAGGGAATTAATTAATAAACTAGAAATTAATCTAGATTTAAATGGCTCAGAAAACTAGTCCCGTCCGAATAGGGCTACAGTGCAATTCGGCTAGGTATGCATCCGCGCTAAAATATCAAGGTGAAAGTCATCATAGCTTAAAAGCATTTGCATTGTAAAAAGTAAGCTTTTAGTCGAATATATTTCAAACTAACGTTAGGGTAAAAAAAAAAAGAAATCTGCTCTTGTTTTTTTTTAATCAAATGATAAAACGAATAATAATCTTTTTTTTTTTTTCAAACAAAGACAGGTTTTGTATAAACACAAATGCATATGTGAAAAGGTGGCTGTTGGTCCTCTCACGGCCTCATTCTGCAGCACTGTATGAGGGTGTGACCTGAAGACCTAAGGATAAGCATATCTCTTATTTACTGTACTAAAGCAAAGCCATGCACTCATCAGTCTGGCTAAAGCACTGCTGCTTTCATGTGGTTTGTGACTTTAGTGAGCCCCAGCTAGAGACAGACGGAAAGAGAGAGGTTGAATGAAAGAATAAGACTTCTTACTGAAGGAATGCAGTGTGTCTCTTCCCTCTGCACTCTCTCTCTCTCTCTCTGCCTTGGCAAGACTCTAGCGGAGGCCCAGATGGTCGTCACAGTGATTCACACTGTCATGCTGTCTGTTGCCGGGTAGCAGAGTAGTCTCAGCCCACAGTGATGTTAGTGTGTACTTCATGTCTTTCACATTCGTTTTGTATTTTAAATACCAGTGCACAGGTGAAGTGTTTCATAAGAACTACTTTAAAGGGCTGTATTGCTGTATGTATAAAATGGAAATTATTTACTACCCTCATCTCCAAAATGCATATGTCTTTTCTTCATGGTCTTTTGTGAAACTATATAATGAAAGCATACAGGGCTGTGAAGCTGCAAAATAACAAATAATTACCATAAAATGATGCAGTACATATTCTAAAATCAGTTTTGTGTGAGGAACATGCTAAAATCGAAGCTGCTATTCATCGATGAACTGGCTGTTGTGAACGGACCAATGAGTTGAACACAATGAATGAATCATTCAGACATTCAAAATCATGGATCAACTGATTCATTGAAAAGATCCAAACACAAATCAGACGCAGAAAGTACAAATAACGTACATTTCAAATCAGTTTTATTTTTTATTTCATTTTGGTGCAACCATAAAACCTATATAGTGGTCTTGTGTTAACTCCAAAAACTTGTTTTGTGTTCCAAAGAAGAAAAAAATGTTGGCCATGTATCGTATTTTGATGGTTGATGAATTCCGTGTGTGTGTGCTTTGAGGTTGCATAAAGTTAACTGTGTGGGGGGTATTTTGAGGTGTTGTTTTATTTGGGTTTTCTAAGGGGTTTGTATTTTGGATAGGCAGAGGCTGAGTCCGGATTTTATAGTGATTTTCAATGGATTAGGCCTTGAGGGACCGATGTGATGGGCAGATTGCAATAAGGGTTTTAGGCCTTTGTGTGTTGCGTAAATGGGTGCAGTGTGTGGGGTATGATGGGATTGCGTGTGGTACTGTGAGCCCTATGGCCTGGTGTCAGACCTGCACCATCAAGCCGGGGGGCTGGAACCGTGCCAAGTCATGACATCATCTCCTGCTCCAAACTGCTCGGGGCCGCACACTCTGGAGCGATAAATCCTCCCCAGGCACTGGGCCGCGCACAGGCATGCAGGAGAATACGCCATTGTCTCACACACACTCTAGCAACCACAGCTGCTGCAGTCAAATGGCTTCAATGCATGTCCCATTTCTAAATGCTTCTGACATGTATAATTCTCCTTAACGGGCTGTGGAGCTATGTCCGTAGCCCTGACAGACAAGTAGAATTTTTTAATAAAAAAAAATAATATTTTGTTCAAATACTTCATGCAAAAATAAAAATGTAATGAAAATGTACTCATCCATTGGCCATCCAAGATGCAGATGAGTTGGTTTGTTCATCAGAACATATTTGGAGGAATGCAGCATTGCATCACATGCTCACCAATGTATCCCCTGAAGTGAATGGGTGCTGTCAGAATGAGAGGCCAAACAGCTGATAAAAACATCACAATAATCCACAAGTAACCCACACAATTCCAGTTCATCAATTAACTAATAATACTTATCAGTTTATTCATATTTATCAGCTGTTTGGACTCCCATTCACTGCAGCGGATCCCTCTGCTCTGATGAACAAACAAACTTATCACATATTAGATGGCTTGAGTGTGAATAAATATTTCCTCAAATTTTCCTTTTTGGGTGAACTTTAACTGTGAGTCATAGTAAAAGTGCTTGTAAATACTACAAATTATGGTTTTACAGTAATATTCTTAGTCCCTTTTAACAAGGCCATACTTCAACAGTAGTACATAACGACTGAGGTCGGCATGCATATCCGCAAAAGACTTCCCTTTCGTCTTATGGCATTTTCACCCCAGTGCTAATAGGAGTTTTAATGACTTTAGCAGTTGAATTTTATAAATGCAATACCTCTCTTGTCCAATATGCATACGTGCATGCTTTCTACATTAACACATCATCAGTTGCCATAGTGATTGCACAAACTGTTTCCCTTGACCTGGACATTCCAAAGCAGTAATGTTAGCATGGAGAAGAGGCAGAGGTTCAGACCTTTCTTCACGAAACATCCCTTTCTATCCAAGTTGTTGGCAAGCACGCTGCCTGTCCCTCGGGGCAGCCTACAAATTGTGTTACTTCTAAGTATATAGTTACAGTATACTGTAAATATGAACTTGTTGTGAAATTGTTCCAAAGAAACTGATGATACGGGCCAAGGAAATGGAATCAATTAAAAATGACATGCATCTTGTCCGTGTTTGTTTGAATGGTAAAATGCAGTAGTAAATGATAAATTATGTCTTAGCAACAATGACTGTAAATCTTCCACAGAATTTTCTAAGCCAATAACCTGAGCTGTAAATGCAATGTGACTAATCATTCTTTACATCACAGGAATAAATTACCTACAGTTATAAGTCATCATGCTTTTTATCCTGTTAAATCATCCAGCGTAATGACATTAATGTAAAATCCACATCAGGATAAAAAAAAAACAACAACAACAAATGCCCACGCTCTATCCGTTTGAATTAATTTAACAAATGTTGTTCCCTTGGCCCGCTTTAATCTTGACATCTCCAGCACAGTTCATGTAAAATATTGAACTCTAATATGTTTAACCACAGCAAGTTCTAAGTAATGTCCTCTCTGTGCTTTGAGACATCGGAGGTGATATATTACTGCATTTTTAATTTCAAGCATGTGTCAGGTCAAACTGCAGGGTTAAACTCACACAGACGTTACGCTGCTCCTACTGGTGTGGATGCATTGACAGCACAGTGCTATGTGAGCAAACCTGATGGCGGCTGATTAGTAGACCTGTAGAACTCATCCATCACAAACTCAAATGCACTGCTGACCTAAATTCAGCGCTACAGGCTTGTCCAGGTACACAATATACTTTTCAGCCACTTCAGCTTGAATCCTTTGGGATCACTAAAGAAATAACCACTGAAATGTTTCTTGTCTCATAGTCAGCATGGAGAACAGTTAGTGCTTTTGTTTGCAGAGCCCACCGATGGGTGTTATTGCATGTGCATTTAAAATATAATACCGAGGCGTTAAGGCAAATAACACCCGGTGGAGAGCTGGCTCAATCAATAATGATCTAAACACTGCAACTGCTTAATAAAACATTTCTGCTGCAACCTAAGTCTCGGGTGAAGCGGGAGCTAGAGAACAGTCCCTGTCTGTTCCACAGTGTGAATTTCCTACCCCAAGGGAGAGTAATGTAAATGGAGACATTAAGCAAAGAGGAAAGCCTAGTAATTTCATAGCATTTGGAATACTGCACATTCTAGTTTTATAGTGTTATCCTGATGAATCAAATAACCAGCACATGTGCACTTCCCGAATAACAATCAGTGTAACGGTTTCACACATTTACAGATGATATTATGATACTTCAAGTAGTATGACCATATAAAACTGTCTTATTCAGTAGCACAATTCGCTCATTGTAGGTTTTAGCAAGCACAAGCTGTTTCGCATTCGGCTCGGGTAGGTAAAATTGGAATTAGTTACACTACAATCTCCTTAAAAAGTGAAAACTATGTAATAATTTTCAATGTCCAAAAGTGTGGGGTCAGTAAGATATTTCCTGGTTTTTAAAGATGTTTCTTCTGCTCATCAAGGCTGCATTTATTAGATTAAAAATCCAGGAACAAATGTAATGTTGTGAAATATTATTTCAATTTAAAATAACTGTTTTCTGTGTGAATATATTTTAAAATGTAATTTATTCCTTTGATACAAAGCATCATTACTCCAGTCTTCAGTGTCACTTTCAGACCTTTCAGGTAGTGTATGTATCCGCCCCTTGTTAACTAGACTTTTGTTAGTAGCTTGTAGTATAACTTTTAAAGAACATCTTTACTTTAGACAATGAGCAGCTTGTTCCTTATACAACTATTTGGACGGTTGGCTTTTTTAAAAAAACAACCCACAAACATTCATAAATCACCATGCATAACATTCGTATCTGTTTATGCTCTCCCAGAAACTGTTTCGTATCAGAAATTGCATGTAGCTGCCTAATTGCATTGCTGAAGGTCCATCTGCAAAGACTTGAAGCTCTGGCGCCACTGTTGGTTCTGTAACTGTTAAGCTAAAACTGCCTTGTTCCTCCCCCACGATACCACCAGAGACTTGGTGTGCCCACAAAGCCAATCTGCATGCGAAACCACAGGCCCATGATCTTAGCGTGGATACGCCGGGAAACAGGAGTCCATCCAATCCCTAAAGGCATAAGAGTGTCTTTTCGAAGATAAATACAGACGCTGGTAGGGGCTTTTAACGTATCGCGAGAGATGCCGGGGGGCTGATGGGTCCAACCTGGGCTCTCAGAAAGCACACAGCCATTTTGAAGAGCTACTCAAGCTTCATTCCTGTGAATGCCATCCGGGAGACGTATTGTTCGTGTCCTCTGTCTGTCAGATCGCTCCGTGTGTGCCTTCTACAGCTGGAGAGCATATTTCATACTTCTGAGTGCAAGAGGAGGAATCAGGAGGGAGAGACGGGGAAAAATGCACACAAAGAAGAAGAGGAATATACAACAAACCCCCCCTCTAGACCGAAGGCCCATTCAATGCATATACAATATGACGGGTAGGTCTCGCTAGGGCCCCTCAGGGGAGACTATCCCTCTCTTTTCTTCTTCACTTCATCTCCTCCAGGCTTAGGACAGGCAGCGAGGAGAGGGGGAGAACGACAGGAGGCAATGGCTCGGAGAGCCCGAAGAAAGGAGAGGCCCACTGTAAACAGAATATGTAGATTCTTTTCAGGGCGGCTGAAAGCGTGAATTGCTCCAGAAAGCATGGGGTGCCTGAACTGCAGGTAAAAGGTTCAGACATGGTTGCTGCAGTAACGTCTTACGTAAGGCCTCTGTGATGAACCTAAATCTGTCTTGATTTACATGTGTGAGACAAGGAGAGAAAAAACCTAGCCTTATGTTGGTAAAGCCCTACATGTGGAATTGTGTAGACTTAGAAGGATAGTTCAACCAACAATGCAACTCCTTTACTCAACATCATGTTGTTTCAAACCCATATGACTTTGATGAAACACCAAATGAGATGTTAAGCAGAAGTTCTAAAGCTTCTTTCTCCTACTCGTCAGTGGAAATGACGACCAGGGGATGTCAAGGTACAAAAACACCACACCACAGAAAGTATAAACGGGTGTAAAGACGTTAAGATGTCTGTATCACAAGAAATTCACAAAACTGACTTTATGTCCATGGAAAGCACATTAAATGTAAGTAAAATGGCTACTTTTAAGGTTTCAAATAATAACAAAATGTCAAAGTTTGGTTAAAATACATTGTCATTCAGTGTAGCAGTATTTATGTAAAAAATTCAAACAGCATGCTTATTCTGACTTGTACATATTAAAATAAAAGCATCTACAATTGTATTGTTTTAAATGAGTAAAAAAAAATCTTACTGACAAATGGGCAAAACTTAGGACAAGTGGCAAATTTGCTAATCTACTAATTAGTATTTGGGGTGAAAGTAATTCATCATCTTTTAATTTGGTATAAATTAATTTTTGTTGTAAACAGAAAACGTTTAGAATTTTGGTCTGGGGGGGGAAGCACTATTACACTTATTGTTTTTATGGTTAAATCCTTTTTCGTCTTTGGACCATACACAACTTTAAAACTGATTTGTGTTCATTTTCATTGAATTTCAAGTACAGCTGGGGCATCTAATTTTGTGTCCCACAGATAATAGGTCATACAGGTTTCAAAAGACGTGAGGATAAGGTGAGAATGATGAGAAACATTTACAATTTTGGGGGAACCATAGTTTTTATGGAGTTACTGCATCAGTTACTACTCTGTGACAAGATTCTTGAGGCGTTGCCTCATAATTTTCTTTAGGAGAAATAAAAACAGACAAAATAGTCATACATTTGTGGGCAAAGTAGTTAGAATTAACACATTCATAATTTGGTCTTGCTGGAATTTGAGTCCATAATAAAATCCACATAAGACTTTTGCTTTCAGACTTAACTGTGTGAGACAATTACCAAAGACTTTCTTTGAATAACAATCAAGGGGCACGAGGCTATGTAAAGGTATCAGGTGTTGTTTGTTTGGCTTTGGATGTATGAAGATGTATGAAGAAAGAATGTCATAGAGGTTTTTGAAACAATGTGTGTAAATGAAGAAAATATGCATTTTTTAGCTTTAATAAGCTATAATTATAGCTTTATACCTTTAATGACAGCTACGTTCCTTTAAGGATCAACGCAAGATATTTCCACATTCCTTAGGAGAAAGAAAAACAGACATGGAGAACTGTGGACATGCGGCAACTATAGAATTTTCAAAGTAGCACAGGCAAGATATTTTGGTATTTTTAGAATTTGAAAAACATTGAAATCTTTGACTTTTCATTGCAAACTTTATAATGTGACTCACTATTCACATTATTTCTGAAACTACGAGACATACCAGGGCCTGCCTTAGAATATCTGAAAAGCATAAAGCGAAGATCACTGAATACTTTCAACATTTACTCGCCCTCATTTCACTCCAAAACTGTCTGACTTTCTTTTATTTTTAAAGACTTTCATTGTACGGACAGAAAAACACTGAAACGTTTTTCAAAACGTATTTTGTGTTCTACAGAAGAAAGAAAGTCTTGAACAACTTGAGATGTTTGGGTAGGCTATGCGCGTTGCGTACAAGAGTTACAGAGATTTCAGAACCAATAAGATCTCATTTATGATTTTTCTGTCATACGAGTATGGCAAGAGTGCAGACAAAAACTCCTCTGTTCATCTGGTATGTCCCAACTGAGTGTCTATGACACCTGATGTGATGCCCCAGAATCAGTCACGGTGTCAAAGCCTATCCACCCCAGAGGAGCTCGGCAAAAACCCGATATTTATCATGTTTATGGTCTGAGGAAAGAAACTTTTCCTCCACACATCTTTACTGCTCTCCAGACCCTACACCTGCCATCCACACACGCACACATCGCATACTTCCTGCTACTTGTCAGCGGTGCAGAGAATCCCTAGAGATGAATTCATAGCTGTCTCGCTTTTTGTCATACACACATGCACATGCACAACCTCTAACACATGGTGTCTCTGGAAAGTGTTAAGCCCTGGTAGAATCCCATATGTTATAATGTTTGACTTTAGATTGTACTTTAACCATTACATCACATTTGAAATATGTGAGTTGAGACTCCACGTCTCTCTCCCTTTCCACCTTCCTGGTCTCCTCATCTCTGCCAGTCCTTCCCAGCACACCTGTGTGCAAGTATTCCCTTAGCAGTCGATGGGAGCAAGCTTTTCCTTTCAGACGTTTTGAAGGAGCCCTTTTCTCCTGTGTCATTGTGAAAGTGCTCTCCCCCAGAGACGCTGGCAGGCAGGGGGTTTTGGGGCCAGATTTTACACTGAAGCTATTGTGTGTTTACCTATTAAGCCAGTTTATGGGGGGTATATTGTTCTCTCTGATGGATTCCAGAAATGGGCATCGCCAGGAAAAACAAGGCCCGACATAAAAACAGATTTATTAATGAGGACCATGCATATTTCCCCCCTTTAAGGAAACAATTTTACATCCCAAGAAAACATTGTACACCTTTCAAGGTAATTAATGCTGCCTTAACGGTTACAAAAGACGTGATATACAAAGCTGACTTCTTGAACTTTTTCATTGTGGAAACCACCCGAAGCCTTTCTGGATATTTACAAATCTTGTCATTGACACTGTGGAACATTAGAAACAGTGTAATTGGAAAAGTGAATCATTGTATTGGAAATAAACAGTCATCGTCATGCGATCTGAATGTTGCTCTGAGATATTTATTCGCGTTCTGGGCTTGGTTTTGTTCATCCCTTGAGCTTATCTAAAAGCTCATGTTCAAAAATAGCACTTATTCGTAGGGTAGGTGATTTCAGAGTGATCATCCAATTCAAGGAAGATGTTGAATTAAATGTTATACAAGGAGACTCTTAAATTTAAAAGTAACTTTATGTACATTTTAGGGTGATCATTTAAAATTCTGTTAAATTAATATAACCACAAAATCTAAATCTTTGACTACACAGAAAAAAAACTGTAAGATTTAATTAGAAACAACTTTCATTTAGAAATTGCTAATGTATTTTTAATAAATAGCAAGTAACATTGAATTTAAAAAAAATTATATATATATAATTCTTTTTTTGTAAAGTGTACTGCAATCTTTTTTTACCACTTGAATCTATAAACTTCTGACTTTGTATAGTTCATATTTTATATTCCTAATTAAACATTTACAAAAACAACTATATATTTTTAGTAGTGGTGGGCCGTTATCGGCGTTAACGCGAGACTCTTATCGCGCGATAAAAAAAATATTGCCGTTAATCTCTTCCCAAAGTTGGGTTGGAGTCT
>JAUMHQ010000061.1:5844466-5870444 GCA_032361165.1 Enteromius paludinosus | reverse complement strand
ACAGATCTCAAATGAGCCATTTTAATATAGATTAATCTAGATTAATCTAGATTAATTTCAAAATTAATCTAGATTAAAAAAATTAATCTATGCCCACCCCTAATTTTTAGGCATTATGCATGTTTATATGAAATAAATTAGTACAATATATGGTAAATTATTACAAATATATAAATTAAGTCCACTTCCTTCAATTTAATTTCCTCTGGGGTGCTGTCAATCAGTGTTATTTTAATATCCTTGAGATCCTATTATAGTTTTTTTGTTCATATTTAGAATTGGCTTTTTTGCATACTTTTCATTTATATGTAATTAAAATCTTCAAAATGTTGATGTGTTTTTTGTGATATTATTTATAATTATATATATATATATATATAATTATTTATATTTTTTTATATGTGAATGCAGTTTTTATTTATTTTTAGTAACAAGTTAAACAAAAATGACATTGCTAGCTGAAAAAATATTTTTGTTTTAGTTAACATTTATTTTATTTTAAGTAACAATTCAATTAAAATTTCAAAAAATAAAAAATTGTTACTAATAGTTAAAAAAGTTACCCCCAAGTGTCACATATGGTTTTTTTGTCTTATGACAACTGAAAATCATAAATATGACTCTTTGAAAACCTCAGGCCGTCAACCATCATTCTCATTTGCAAAAACAAATAAACAAACAAACAAAATAATATTCTGTTTTATGCTTTACTGTAGTCAACGTCTGTGTTAAAAGCTAGTTGGTTGAATTGCAAAATGCTTTTACGAAACTCTGGGTCTTTCTCAAATCGAGATCTCTAACCAGACACACCACTAAGCTGAATCCAATCAATAACGTTGTCTTATTATCTCAGCCATTTCATACGTATAGATTGAGCTCTAGTGGGTTGCTTTCAGTAAATCATTACATAAATATGTTTAGCAAAATTTGTTCCATATTGAGCTGCCTTCTGTTTATGGTTTGCTTATAAATCATTAAGTACTTGAGTGCTTTCCGTAATCCATTACATTTCATATCGTCACTGACAATTAACGTAGCATGATCTCCTTTCGCTAATGCTCTTTTGGGTTGAATTCCCCAGCCGAAGAGGAGAGAATTCTGGGTAAATATCCCAGACTCAGACACATACAGGTGGGCATGTGCTGAAAGGCTATTGAGCAGGTTTGCGGGCGGGTTTAGCAAGGTCGCAAAGCAACGTTAATGAGGTATTTAAACCTCAGCTCTCCCACTGCGGCCAATCCTAATGAACACGGCCTCTAAGTCTATAAATTTGAACCCTTCAAAAGAGCTACAGCACGTTTAGCCCAAACGTCAATCACCGTACACACTCAGTATGAAGTCATCGCGATTGTGTGAGCCTATTCTCTCAATGACCCTTTTGTTTAGCTGAGAAGTTCCCTAAATTAATTGGATCAATGATTAAGAGGTAGGCCTTGCACTCCATTGAGCAGAGACAAAAGTGGCATGGAGACGCCTATGCAAGGATCAGTCACGAGCTGACACTTGAATTGGGCACACGAGAATGGGGGGCATGGACATAGCGGACTGTGTGCGGTCCGTATTGAGCCCTCCGCTCTGTCCGACACAAGTGTTGAGTGTAAGATTTACAGCTCTTAAAAACAATCTGAAATTGATTTGTAAAAGTAACAGTATGTGAGGGCTTTTCACGCACAATGGACTGTTTCTCTTTTCAAGCAGGAGAATTCATCAGGAACAGAGCGGTGACTAAAGACTAGACCGCCATCCACTGTGCCTGTGTGCAGAAATAGTTCAGCTGCACTTTGTGTAAAGACGCATTCGAGGGCACAATTCTGTTTATTGTACTCTGTCTGTCTTTTTCGGGTCTGTCTGTCTTTTCATGTTCACCTGATGTGTTACTTAGAACTCCAGTCCTCCTTTTTACACGTTCTTTCCTGATGTTTTAAGTTGGCCGTAAGAACCCTTGAGATCGAATAAGCTCTGATGTTACATTATAGACTCTTCAGGTCAGAATATTAGTTGCAGGGTTTTTAAAAGCAGATGTATTTGAACGCTTTGATGCCAAAGACGCCTAAATATGATGATAACCTTGTGAAGACCCCACATTCTAAAATAGAATTGAAAAAAATAGCCTTTGCCTTTGTAAAAAATAAAATAAAATATCTATATATATATATATATATATACATGTATATATATTCTGAAAAATTGTGCTAATATTTTGAAATTAAAATTTATTCATGTTTTTTTCTCTAAAATTTTAAAACTCGCTTTTCTCCCAGTCCATAGGTGGTTCCCTACTAATTGTCAGTTTCTTTCCCTCCCTCAAAACTGCACGACTCTGGTCTGGAAAGCTAGAAATAAGCTATGAAAAATCTAGCCAGCAGACTAAATATCAGCTCCTTTGTAACATCTCAACTATACGTAAACAAGGATATAGTCTCAGCATCCGATATCAAGCCCATGGAGCGTTGGATAAATGTTTGATGCATATGGCATATAAAAGTGGAAACACTTCAGGAGTTGTCAGATTGGTTGAATTATACAGGATTTCTGAGAGACGTGTGTGTCGCAATCTTTAACGTTCCGTCTGGAACCAAAGTTGCAGTGACACCATGGAAAGAAAGCCATGGTGTTTACAACTGTGATGACGAATACAGGATCAACAAAATGTGGATTTCCAAAAGTATGTGAAATATGCAAAGTGTGCAGCATAGAATCTTTAAAATACGGATTTTCCAGTCTGTTATTGTGGTGACATTTCCACGCCCCGAAACGTGACACTAAACAAAACATTTTGGTCAAACGGCCTCATGGGCAGGCCTTGGCTAATGAAAGCTACCATACAGTAGTTTCCAGACCTTCAGCCGTCAGTTTGAAGGTCTTAGCTACGCGAGAATAAAACAAGGATAACTTTACTTATCTAAATACGCTTGTTTAGTTGCTTAGTTGTTCTTGGTTAACACATTTTGGCGGGCCATGCTGTGTGAGTGTTGAAGGAGGAAAGATGTAGGAAGACATTGGTGCCTCTGTGTGCCCTAAGGCTGATAAGTCTCTCAGTGATTAATTTGCTCTCCTTTTCCCATGAGCCCTCTTAATTATGCACTGCTTTTCCAGTCTGGATGACACACACTCCACACGCATCCTTTGATGTGAAACTCCAAAGTGTTTTATGACACATCCCTGCTCGAGAAAATGACAGTTGAAGATAAAGAAAATACAAAGCAAAAAAAAAACAAAAAACATAAGCCAAAGTATTCGCTACTGAAAGCAGAAAGGAAAACGCCAAAACCAATCTTCTAAGATGGGAACCAAAAACACAGTATTCATTATATTAAAAAAAAGTAGAGAATTTATTTTCAATTTAGTATGGAATGTGATATCAAAAAAAAAAATCTGGACATGTGGTTTACATAGCTCGCATATGAAAATTCACTCGCCCTAAGGCCATCCAAGATGTAGTTTCTTCATCTGAGAAAATGTGGTATTATTTATTACTGATGGATCCTCTGCAGTGAATGGGTGCCGTCAGAATGTCCAAAACAGCTGATTAAATGAACATTCACAAGCAATCCACACCACTCCTGTCCATCAATTAACATCTTATGATGCAAAAAGTGGCATGCTTGTAATAAAATAATCATCATTAAGATGTGTATAACTCCAAACAGTTGCTTGGCTAAAATAAAATACTGTTACTATTGCTTTCACTTTAGTGAAAAAGTTCTCATCTGAATCAGAAGAGAAATAAGTACAGATAATCCACCGTTTACAAGCAAAAGTGACAGTTTAAAGTTAAAATGCCTTATTAATAGATTTGTTTCGTAAGATATTAACTGGAGTTGGGATGTGGACTATGATGTTTTTATTAGCTGTTTTCAACCCTTACTTAAAATCTGTTCCAATGAAGAAAACTCATCTACATCTTGGATGACCTAAGGGTGAATAGATTTAAGAAAAAAAAAAATTAAATTGGGTGAACTAATCCTTGATATAAAATAAATTTATGAGCTGGAGCAATGAATAAAATAAATCAAATTAATATGATATAATTACATTACAAGCAGTTACTTTGGAATTTCATAAAACCATTATGAATTAGTCATATTAGTTATGATTACTGCATTTTGCGGTCTGCCTGGGCACATATCTCTTATTTTAGATTATATATAACAGCTTTTCATTTATATAATGTCATTATTTAAGGGGCAAATGGGAAGATGATGAGCCTTAACTTAGATTTTTTTTTTACCTCCACTTTAACTCATGTTAGAAACGGCAGCCATGGTTAGATGCGAGCAAGTTATTTTTAGCTGCTGTGCTGACTCTAGTTTGCACATTATTCAGGGTGTAGATAGGAGGAGATGATAATGGTGCCATTTGTGTCAGCGGCTTTATTAGGAGCCATAAAGGGAACCAGGGGGCAGGGTGACTCTGTAGCGTGTTTATCAGAGAGGTGAGAGTAAAAGCGCAGCAAACTCCATCTCCCCAGCTGCCCTTTTCTTCACCTGGGTAAGCGACTGAATTGAGCTTGATTGCAGGTGGCTTATTAAAGCATCAAACAAGCATGCAAGAGAAGATGCAGAGAAAATTATCTTTTACAGATACAGTCATATTATATTTCAGTCAAATAATATTATACTCTGCAAGAAAAAAATGCAAATGCAATTTCTCATCATCGTTATTACAAAACTTTTAAAAGTGCAGTTTTGCATGCAATTACAATAAAGGTTTAAAACGGTGCAAAAAAAGCATCGGAAAAGTATTAAAGTAGTCGTAAATCACTGAAGTCAAACAATAGAGAAGATCGAGAGTTCAACCACTGATTTACAAATTAATTAGAAAATCAAATGTTTATCACGCTACCTTGGACACCTAAGTGAGTGCAAGTGTGTGTTGTAATTAGAGTGATCGCTGGTTGAACTGTGTTTGAGTAATTGGTTAGTCTGCTCTCTGTGGACTTGCGCACAAACAAGGACAAAGAAAAAGAGAAAAAGAGGGGGAAACGAGAGGGATGTGTGCACATTGTGGCCTTCACTTGCACTACATGCAAATATTGTAGAGCGTATTCATCATACAATAAAAACAAAAAAGAAAGCTTATAAAAGAAAAGACGAACATTACCCTACTCTACAGCCAAATGGATCGTGTGTTCCTTTCAGAATTGAATGAGAAACCTTTTCAATTACAAATCACAAAAATCGAGGTAGCAAAAAGGAAGCAGAATTCTCATTCAAATTCAAATGTAAGGAAATAGAATTTAAGTGTCCTACATGGAATTTATTTTTGGAACACTTGTGGTTACAGCTCAATTCATATATTATATAATTAAAGAATGTCATTATTTACTTTTTCTAAAATTACCAATGGGCATTAGGCATTTTGTTTGTCGAAATCTGTCATTTTATAAAGAGAAATCTAATTGAAATGTAAATTGGTTGACATAAATACATATTCTATTATTTTCCATTAAGGAACAAAGAGGCATAATTATGTTAAATGTTAAATGATCACATGTAAAACTGAAAAAGATTAAATTACTTCCTGTCCGGCAGATTATACTCACAACTCAAAAAAGCTTTTTTCACAGGTGTTTTGTCAATTCTTTTGCTGTTGTGCAACCACAAAAGACGGTCAAAATGACCAAATAATTACTTCTCTTAAGGACTAGCCAGGAACCTGTGGTTTTGGTGAGATCACCACAATGGATGAACAGTCCTGGACGCAAACTGTAAATTATTTCTCTCTATATACACACACATAGTACACATATAGCAACGAAGTGAAAAATACATCATTATCATGTCTTGACAACTATTTTCAGCATGTATTAACTTAAGTACAGAGACCTCTGACTACTCTGAATGGCTTTTGTTGCTCAAAAGGACAGCGACGGTAATGAGATTTGTCCAGAAAGCGAGAATTCATATTTTTTCCATCATGTAGCAGGTATTATACTTGAGGACAATGATTTTAAGCTAAAAAATAGATTTGTCTTCTCTTTTAGTGTGCGTTCAGCAAAGGAAAATCTGAGATTTGAGATCATACTCATGACACTGGGGAAAAAAAGTTTGGAAACTAATGAACATTTGGAGTTGAGAGAGGGCTTAGGGTCTCGTGCAAAACTACACATTAACTATACATTGTCAAATATGAAGGATGATGAATGAAGGAATATGGCTCTTTAGATTTGTTCACATTTAAGCATTCTGCTTAAGAACCGTGGTAACGGCTGAATTTGAGAAGTTTATCTGTGCCTGGAAGAAAGCTGACAGTACGAGTCAGGAAGAAATCTGCTCAGTGCTGCATAATATCCCAAAGGTCTGTGGCTTTGGCAGCGTTTCTGTTCAAATATACTATAGTGGGAGTGTCTTATATATGGTTTATTGTTTGTTTCAATGCACAGTGTTGTTAACCTAGCCACAATACAGCTATGATAAAAACTAAAAACATGCTTTTTAAATCTGAATATAGTTACAAGTAACTTTATAACTTAAGCACTAAATCTCTAAATTACACATTTTGCTGGCAAAATGAATCTTTCTCCTCTGACAGCATTGCAAAATGAATCGTGCAACATATATATATATTGCAAAACATACATTTGACATGTCATACACTTGCAATCAACATTAAAAAAATATATATTTTTATTATAATTTAGTAGATGCTTGAGCACGGACAAATTTAAATTTGCTTGGCTAATGTAATGATTATATTGAGTTTGTGTTTACAAGACACAAAAGTAGAAATGAATTTAAATCTAAGGTAAAATACAATTTGTGCCAACTCGTAAAAATATGTTAGAATTGCCATGAGATTGGCATAGAATAATCCATAAATTACAGACAGACAGACACACCCACATATATATAGATAGACAGACAGACAGACAGACAGACCTTGAAGGCTGTGCGTTAAAATGTACAGGCGGATTAATAACTCATGAAGGGAAGCTGGTAAGTTCCGAGGGCGATGACCGCGACCATCTGGCGGATCTATTTTATCAACCCGCGAATGAAACATTTTACAAGCTTTAAATTTACGTTATGCTGATGCACGTCGCACCTCATTTACAACAAGGGCATTTGAGCGATGAATCAAACCTGAGCGCTGGCTGCAGTACTCATTCAGCAGACATCCTCCAGCCAGCGCCAGGTAGAGAACAAGCACAGGCAGGTCAGTGTGATGGGTGCAGTGTCTTAAATGGCAAGAGGAAAACACATGCCCCATTAATTTTCATATTACATATCAGCTTTACTGGAACTGCTTTTGTCCTTAGCGATAAAAGACTTGATATCAAAGTTAGGGCTTCTGTGTGGTCTCACTTTGTCAAGCACGCACTCTCTCTCATTCTTTTTTCACTTTCTGTTTCCCTCTCTCTCCCTACAGATTAAATGCCATTAACACACAGCCAATTATGGTTGGAAAGTTGTGAACGCGTCTTCGTGCACAGACTGGTATTTGCCCCAACCTGCCTCCCCATCCCCCACCAGTTTATCTGAGCACCATGCAAGGGCTTATGTGTTTGTGCTGTGTCCAAGACGCTTAACAACACTTTTTCCATTCACTCAAAAACACAACAAGTTATGTTAACAATGCAAAAAAAACACCTTGTCTATTTTTAACACAGTTGAGCTTAAGTTGAGCTTTTTGAAAGGTTTCCTTATGAATAAATAAAGAAGCAAATGTTCAGAGAAGCATAGCGAGGTGTTTTAAATTCAGATTTTCAAATCCAGCATTTGAGGTTGACTGCAGGTGAGTATCGAGGGAAAGGAAAGGTGAAGGAGAAGATGAGAGTAGAAAGAGCCCTGCAGATGAGATGGGGTGACCTTGATTTTCTTGGAGAGGGATCCTGTCCACACCCAGCACATAAATTCAAGGCTGGGGCCTCCAGATAGTTTTGATGATCAATAAAACATAATTGAATTTCTTCATAGATTTTACTAAATGTGTTATAAATCCCAGTGGAAAGGTTTAAATGCAAGTCAGTGACACCTAAGCTAAATAAATCTTCCAAAGTAGCGAACAATTCTCACTCTTGATATTTTTGATTATTAAAAGTTGCTGAACCTGGATATCGATTTTCCTTCACGATACTTAAAGCTGCTATAAGCAATTTCACACACTAAAACAGATGATCTGAGAAATCTCTTGTGACGCCTCTACAAACAGCAAAGCGAACAAACAAACAAAAAAAGTTTTAGCCAAATATATACGCTCTGTGTCTGTCAATCACTTTGTGCGTAAGGGATTTCTGCCGTGTATTTGGAGATTTTGAGTGTGTAGCAGTAGCCCAAATGCTCAAACGTAGAACTTGCAGCCCTAAAGTCACGGGCCCTCATTTATCAACAGTGTGTAATGAGTGCGTAAGCACAGTTTCACGCAAAGTGTGTAATTTACAAAATTGTACTTGGTGTCCGAATATAAGGACAAAATATAGAACATTTCCTATGCCCCGCTGATAAAGGAGGCCCCTGGATTTCATTCCCAAGGGAAGAAAGAACTGATAAAATGTATACTTTAAATGCAATGCGAGGCACATCGGATAAAAGCATCTGTCAAATGTGTTAATGTGTCATAATTGAAACAACATGATTAAAATTATTACTCACTATGCCCAACCTTAAAAACATTACTGACTACGCATTCCAATTTTAGCCAATTTTTAAATCCCAGCCAGGCCGACACATGACCACCCATGAAAGTAATTCCCTGGAAAACCCACTATTCACATAAATCTCCAGTCTGTAATGGTCAATTAACTGTCTTGTAAAGAAAAAGAACCTGGCAAACGAACTGTTGTATCACGATTGCTTTTCCTTTCACTACAATCTGCTGATCCCACGTATTGGGCTACGATGTTATTATAAGAATGGTGCTGTGTTCAAAAACTAGAAATATCAGTCCCCCCCTGACAGAGGAAAAGCAGATCTGGAAATCACATCTGACAGAATTTGCTGACGGAACACAGTGATCAGAGACAGTAACGACGTCTGCGTGTGGCAGCATGCTTTGTGTTTGCTTGCATGCTTGAGCGTGGGTTGAGACGCGCCTTAATGAAGCACCCCTGTGGGACAGACATCCTTCAGAAGTGGCAGCTGTCTGTGTGTCATAAAAAAAAAATAAGTCAGTGGAGGCAAGAGGAAATTAGCCTGAGGTCAACATCCTCCCCACGCACACGTGCTCATGGACCAGTGACGCACTGTGATGAAGAGTTAACGAGCATGAGTTTGACCTTCACTCTTTGAACCTCCGGAGAAAAACTCTGATATGAGGCTTAGCAACCAAACACCTCTGCTCCACAAACGCCTGCCTTTGAACTCCACAGCAGCCCAGACTCACCTTGGAGGGATGCATCTAAAGTCTAACGGGTCAAACTAGAATAATTTTACATATTTCAAACCACACGTTGAAGGTGCTATGTGGGCATACAGTGCATGATACAATAAAAAAAAAAAAGTTGGAAGTGGTGATACTTTACAATAAAGTAAATTAATGTTAATCAGTTAACATTAGTTAATGCAATGCTATTTTTAGTCTACAGGTTTATGTTAGTTCATAACTATGTTTTTGTTCATTGTTAATTCACTTTTGTTCATAATACAGAAACTAATGTTAATTTGGTAACACTTTATTTTATGTTTACACCTTTTAGTTGCTTATTAACATGCATATTACTAGAATATTAGCCATTTAGTAATGCTATATTAATGCCTTATGCTATATGACCTTATTCTACATTCCCTAATCCTACCCAATAACAACTACCTTACTAACTATTGATAAGCAGTGAATTAAGAATTTATTGAGGGAAAGGTCGTAGTTAATATTTAACAAGTGTTACTTATTCTGAAGTGTTACCGTTCATTTATAAAACTTAAAATGTAAAAAAAAAAAATGTTGCTTACCTAATTCATTAACTAATGTTAGTCAAATGAACCAATAGTTAAGCGTTACCCAAGAATTTTAAACAGGATTTACCAATGGATCGTCCCATTTCATAGTCAACAGGTATTAAATGTCACAAAAATGAACTACAATTTGATACTTATGGGGGGAGGGGCATTCTCATTCTAGGGAGCATTTGATTGGACAACAAACTGTACAGTGCAGGATGAGTCATCAATATTTCTAATCCTATTTTCTGTACAAACTGTACATTTTAGAAGTGTATACCATCATTCCTTACCATTCCACATTGCTAATAATAAGAAATATTTCTTTAGCACCAAATCAGAATATACGTAGCCCATATATATTTCTCAATATCACTGTTTTAACTGCAGTTTTATCAGATAAACATCGCTTTTGTAGACTATCTGCTAAAGGTTTTCAACTTTTAGGAGTGTGCTAGCATGTAAATGTCTTCAATGCTGATAAATATGGAATAAAAGCCACAGGAAGCAACCTGTGAAATTTACCTTGAACTGGCCCGCTTACGATTTGCGGGGCCGTGGAACATGTCCGATTACAGTACGCACACGCGCAGATAGCAGCCTGACAGCCAATTAAATGAGTGAGAATCCCTTTCGCTTGCTCTCCTGGAGACATAATTGCTATCTAACAGCCTAGACCTTGGCACTCAGCTCTACCAGAGAGGGTTTAATGGTGTTATTCAAGAAGAGAGCTGACATTCCTTCACACCTGGATTTTAAATTATCAAAACGATAGCCATGCCGTTCAAAGACGAGGAAAAATTATTGCGTTTGTGTTTGCTCAAGTACACTTACTTCAAGCTGAATTAACATCGTGAGAGACATAGAATGTATCTTTTCAGAGTAGGTAATAGAGTTTTATATGCAGAGAAGGCGATGTTGTAAATGTACGTAACAGGCCCATCATCACAGAGAATGCCTACAGTAGCTAACAGAGAACATTCTCAGAAACATTCAGTCAAGTCAGTAACATGCTCTCAAACAATTGAACATGATTAATCACATAAAAAAATAATGTTTTATTGAAATATGTGTGTGTGTGTGTGTGTGTGTGTGTGTGTGTGTTTTCTGTATTTATTATGTATAAATAAATACACACATGCATGCATGCATATATTTATGAAAATATGTTTATGTATTAAATATATTTCAGTATAAATTATATGTATGTTCTGTACATATATGCATGTAAATACATGTAATTATTTTCAAAATATATTCTTGAATGCATGTACAGTATTTACATATGCATAATAAATATACACAGTATGCACACATATGATGCAAACAAAAACATTTATCTGTTATCTGGTCGTTATGTTCTCAAAAAATATTCTTTATACATCTGTATACATCTTATTTTCTAAAATGTTTTATTTGGATGTTCATTGGATGACTACTTGTTTCAGTGTTTTTAGAGAACATTACCATAATGTTTGCAAAATTTAATGAAATGAGAAAAATAAGAAAATAATAAGAAAAAAAAACTATGGCCCGGTTTCACAAACGAGGCTTACCTTAAGCCAGGACTAGGCATTAGTTAAATTAAGATATTTAAGCAACTTTTACAAAAATGCCTTGTAAGAAATTATTCCAGGTGTGCATCTTAACACAGAACAAAGACACTGACATGTTTTAAGATATTTCAAAGCAAGATATTTTCATCTGAGACAGCTCAAACATGCAATTTAGTCTGGGACTAGCTTAAGCCTTGTCTGTGAAACTAGGGGTAGATGTTTTGAACATTCAGAATTAACTAAACAATATTCTCAAAACATGTTTACGTTAGCTGGATTAACTGTGAAGGGTGTGTTCCAGTTTTGGATGAGCTGGGAACACTTGGAGCGTGAATTAAAAAAAATATTAATATGAATATCAAATCATCTAATTTTTGCCACAGGGAGAGATTATTTCCCTTAGTCTGGCATTAAATGCATCAAAATCTCAATCGAATTCATCCCCTTGTGGCATTTTAGAACACTCTAGAAGACCAAGTTCTAGAGTTTGTATCTGGGCGAGTGGGGTTGCTTCGGAGGGCTGTTCACCCGCTCCCCAGATGCCTGTCCCGCCCCCTCTGCACTGCACCAGGAATTAACCACAGCCGGGGGCAGATGGGTGTCTAGAGGACAAGCTTTCAAAGCTTCTCGCCATCAAAGAGGGACCTAATTCATTCAAAACCACAGTGTGAAGAAGAGAAGAGAAGAGAGAGAGAGGAATTAAGTTTGCATGGCAGGTTCAATTTTACTGGCATTTTCGAAAGCTGAATCCTAATGACTTGAAGGAAATGTTTAAGTATCACGGAAACCTATCAAGAGGTAGAAATGTTTTTAAGCAAACACCTTTAAATAACACTTCTAACAAAATAGTTACAAGGCATTTTAGCTACTTCTGTAAAATCATAGTAAATTAAAAATGGAAGCTCCTTTAATACAAAACAAGAATTCTGGCACTTTATTGGAAAATGCTAGTTGCTGTGTATTTCCTGAGTCAACACTAACTGCTGAAAGCCAGTCTGAGATTTTGGACAGATTACAGAGAAATTCCAGTGCAAGATGACCACAGACTCCTACTTTTTTCATCTTCAGACTATGATTCCATCCAGTCAGAGGATATTTTGAGTCTGTTTTAAAAGGCATGTTTCTGCGTGAGTTTGCTGTATTAAGAATTACCTGAAATTAAGTGTATTATGCCAAGTATTCAACAATTTAACACATTTTTTTGCATTCAAGCCTTTGAACTGTTAAAGTAGCCTGCAGAATAATTCTTTCATTATTACTTCATAATGACAGGTTCCCTTCTATTGACTAGTAAGGTTGCACGAACATATCTATTAACTCTTTTTGTAGTGTTAGTATTAGTATTAGTAGACTAGTAGGGTTAGGGTTAGAATAAGTTGGCATGTACTTTGTTGGGAGACTATCACTATAAAGAGCTAGCAGATATTAATTACATAGTGTAAAGTTACTTATCATCAACAGGCTGTTCAAAAGAAACAAAATAAAGGTTACCGTAGTACTTATACCCTGGGTTTCACAGCCAAGACTTGAGCCTAGTCCCAGGCTAAATTAAGTCTGAGCTGTCATATTCAGCTTACAAAATGCAGTAAATAAACAGTTAGTAGTAGTGGTATGGTAACACTTTAGGGACCAGTTTTCTCTATTTGCTCATTAGCATGCCTATTAATAACATATTTGCTTATTTATAAAGCACATATTCTGGATGACCATATTCTACATCCCTACTCCTATACACAACACCTACACTTAACAACTTCCTTACTTACTATTAATAAGCAGAAAATTTGAGTTTTTTTTTATGCAAAAGTCATATTTAATGGATTGTTAATGGCGAGAATTTGACCTTAAATTAAAGCGGGACCATTATTATTGTTTTAAACAACTTATTGTCACATGCTGGCCATTGATATTCACATACAATATATGATGGTGGGAACAGAATTCCAATTTTATGGGAAACTTTCATGTGACCTCATAATGTTAAATTGTTGTCATCCTTCCTCCTTAAAATAAATGGCCAAATTCTGTTTTTAATTGCTGTTACAATTAAAACTAATCAAATATTCAGAGTTAAAAAGAGTTGTAGTTAATTCAGGTACTGGAAAGGTGAGGTCCAGTTAAGCACAGTGCATTATGGGATGTTCCATGAAGTGCACTGTGTCATACACAATGCATCCAGAAATTCAATGCACATTTTACGTGCAATACACAAACAGTGCAGAAATAGTTAAATCATGGTAGTACTGTATAAGTACTGAATAGTTCCTTCATGCGCCTAAAGGGCACTGATGTTTAAATGATGAAAATGAAAGTTGCAGATGCATTCTGAGGCCGCGTACAAAAACACTCTTTTCACAGAGTGTGCGCTAACTGATTGAGCTTCACAGCCTCATAAAATCCGCGCCTATAATAGTCAGCGGGGCGAGCGCAGGAAATACAGCTCTCCATTCAATCTGTCTTTCTCTCTCCCTCCCCCTCCGAAAGGCCGCCATGCCACAGCCTCATGACATCCCTCAAACCTGCTTGAAAGGGGCTGCCCTGACAGGTTGCTGTGGAGAGGCCTGTCACAGCAAGGCTGGCTCTCAGAAACTCCAGATCATCGTCTCCCATGGGGAAAATCTTTCTCTCACTAACACACACACACACCTGTCAGGATCTCTTAACTGGTGTCTGGCTAACCTTGGGCAGCTGAAAAGGCTGAGCAGCGTTTTTCTCTCTCTCTCTCTCTCTTTTTCTAGTAAGCCCTCTCTCATCCCTCCCTGCAGACCATCAATAATGCAGTGTGAATCCCTCCCTTATATGATTTATCAGGAGCAGGAGGGGATGAGGCTGCCCTTTCTGTATGTGAACATCTGCAGACATCAATATCCGACAGGGGGGGCCCAGGTCAGACCCTAGCCGCGCTCCTGTGCCACGTCCCACTGTGCACACAGGGAATACCTCAACATACAGCCACGGCGTGCATTTCAAGCATCCGTTAGTCTGGGAGAGCGGGAGAGGAAACATATAAAGAGAAGGCTGACAGTCACGGGCCTAATCATCAGTGCGAAAGCTCTTAATAAATGAACTTGTCACTGGGGTATCACTAATTCAAAGGTCTGGTGTGAGATCACATTAAATTAACAAGGGAGCAACGTCAACAGCATTTAATATTTAAAAAAAAAATTAAATATTTAGAAAGATGCATATGCTGCAAAAAAAAGACTTCTTGATGAGTTTTTAAGTAGGCTTGTGTGATTTGTGAGTTTGAATAAAAATGGTAAAAAATCTTAAAAACTAAATTAATTTACTTGAGAAGCAGTTCTGCACAGGAAACATAGACTTGTTTTCATATCGTGACCATCAGATAATAACTTAGTAATATTTAAAGGCAAAATACTGTTGATAAATAATGTGAAAATCTAGCTTGAAGGTACAATTTTAATTGGAAAAATTACGAAAATACTTGAGGTGTACATTAATTTTTCATTTCATGTACTGCAAAATAATATTGTCTTAACCATTCTTTTTTGATGTTTTCTACCTAAACATCAACAAAAATTAAAATAATTAAAAGCAAAATGCAAATTACAGCATTTTTATTCTTAAATCAAGAAGATTATTTGCAAATAATTTGCCAGTTTATTTAATTGAGGATATATTCTCTGAAAATTCGATATAACACCCCAAAATGGAAATTCTGTCATCATTTACTGATTAATTTCATTCTAAACCTATTTGGCCCTTCTATTGTAGGACTGAAAAGAAGATATTGGTACGGTTTTGTTCATGCAATATCAAATATGATAACACATTTTTAAAAGATTAAAAAATATATATATTTTTTTTATGTTCCTGTCCTCTCTAACAAAATAATAATTAAAAAGAAGCATTAAAAAAAAAAAAGAAGTACTTTGGAACTCTGACTACATCAAATGCTAGCTAAATGATACTATAACAAATTTACCAAAGCACATTTTGACACATTTAAGATACAAAATCTAAAATGATCGAATTAATCATCATGGCCAGCTAACAAATTCAATACTGTGATGAGATCCTCCTTGTGACCTTCTCATTGATGGAGTCCCTTTAAGATTAGCTTATCATGGCATCAGTGTCTGGAGGTCGTTAAGATCGTCCTGCACCATTGACTCTGACAGCAGCTAAATGCTACAGTGAGTATTTACGGGACACCCCTACGGTCTGCTGCAGCCAGCCAATCAGAAACGGCCACTACATTCATTGCAACACAGAGGTCAGTGAAGGCAAGAAGAACTTCTGCAACTACAAAAGAAAGCAAGGGTGACTTTGAAACATCAGATTAGGCTCTGCAGCGACTGATGCTTGAACCACAGGTCAGATATTTCCCAGTGCCTTCTTTTTTATTCTGTATCACAAAGAGTTATCAAGAGAATCTCAGCGTCTGCCCCAAGTGAACAATTTAACAGGAAAAAGAACCAGATACAGTAGAAGGATAGATAAATGAATAAATTTCAAAGTCAAACACGTTTCGCAGGATCAATGTGTAAACTGGGTTGGCATGTCCTCCGGGTGCCAGACTCAAAAGCTTGCTTGCTTTACTTCAAAGAAGTAAGACATTTGAATTTCTAATCTCGAATCTATCAGCAGGCCTGAGGCTCAGCGACTGGCAAGAACCTGCGTATACAGGAAAACTAGGACAGTATCCGGGCAGCATGAGAGGGATTCACACCTAAAGCCCAATTAATAATTTTCATCATGGCTCGAGGAGCCAAGCGAAAAACAGAGAGTCTGGATAATTGAGCGCTTGTGACTCAGCCGGAAAGTTTGTAATACTACTGCTGAAAGCATTTTCCTGTAAGGCCACAGATTTCTCAGACGATTCAGTCACATCCGCCTCAAGATGAAGCGTTGCGTTGTGAAACCGTTAGCGAGGGATCTGTTTAAATGAGCAGGTGCAATGCAAAAAAAAAAAAAGGCTGAGTTGCACTGCAGGACGTCCTGCAATAGGAGATACACCTGTTCAGATGACATTTAGCTCAGGAAATGTCAAACATAACTGTGTGCGCTTCTTAATTTCATGTATTATGCATCGCTTTAAAATGTGTGATTTGTGAGGATTTTCAAGAATCAATGAGGGGAGTTTCTAAACTAAATCTATCCACATCTCTGTCAATGCACCCCTGATGTACAAAAAAACATTAAATAGAAGACATTTATAATGTTAGAAAAGATTTCTATCCCAAATAAACTGTTGTTTTGAATTTTCTATTTATCAAAGAATCCTAGAAACAAAAATGTTAATCTTGTTAACTGTTTTCAACACTGATCAGAATTCAGAAAGAACTTAATATTATTTTAAGTACAATAATAAGAATTGCCTTGCACATCTAATCAACAAACTAAAGTCATTTCTGAAGCATCATCTGACACTTACGACTAGAGAAGGCTTATTGATTGCAAAAACAGTAATACTTCATAATATTAGCCTACTGTGTATAATACACTATAATACAAATGCAGCCTAGGTAGCATAAGAAGAAACCAATTTTTAATGGTAATGTAAGAATGAAGTAAACCACGAGTAAAGTGAATAACAATATGAAAAAGTTACATTCTATCTATCTCTGAGCTTCATCAGGCAGTCAACACAAACTCTTGTATTGATTGACAGTAGAGACCATTGTCACTCATGTGAGGTTGTGCACCTGTGGAGCTCCAACTTTTAAATCAATTCCTTCCTGTTCCCCATAGAGCAAGACACTTCACCCAGAATATACGAGTCCCTGCCTGCGATCAATCAATAGAGCTGGATCTGTCAATACTACGGTAGGAAACTTCAGCTCAGTTACACGCAGTGACATATTGGTGTTGGTAGGAGGAAAATACGCTGCGTTGGTGAGGAGGAAAACGTGCAGAATATACCGATTTGATTTTATCAAGCAAGTTTCAGTCCTCCTAATTATACCCTTCGCTGTGACGAAACTATTTCTATCCTATTCATTTTTAATTCTCATTCACACTTTATGCACTGAAAGATAAATACTATTAGCCTTCGTGTAGATAGTTCGCTATGTAAAATATGTATAACGGTACTCGAGAGCCATCTAGTGGTCGAATAATGTAACGACAACAACAGCTAGAAACTCATGAAACCGGCAGAGGACTAATCCACTCATTTATTCTAACCACCACCAAAACAATTGTGCACTCGTTTAATGGGATTTCATCTGAATGACCACTCTTTTTTAGCATTGTAATGAAAGAACAGAGAATGCACTTTGGTGAAGACAAAAAAAAAAAAAAGACTCGGCACAGCTCAAACGTGAATGGGCTGATATCAGTCGTTATCAGCCCATTCATATGGGTCAGTAGGGGCCTGCTGCACCTACTGGTAAAACTTGAAATTAAATCAATTATTCTAGCGATTAGATTGTGTTTATTTAACGTCTACACATACCCCAACCCTAACACCTACCCTTTACCATGATAGAAAAACAGTATTATTGTTGTTCAGTGTCAGGAAAAAAAAATGTTCGATTGATCTGCGCATGCCCAGTAGTCTTATGGATGATAACAGCCTTCTAAGCCTACCAGTAGGTCAGCAGGCCCCTACTGACCCATAGTAATGGGCTGATCACGACTGATATCAGCCCATTCAAATCGCGTGATAACATCCGAAGCGGGTGGAGCCATGAATGGCACAGAGTAAGGTAAAGTATGGGCAAACATAACATGATGTCAATAAAGGCTTACTCAAACTTTTTTTTTACTATATATAATTGTTGCATCAAAGCAACTTTTGTCAAGTTCAGATTTCCGTCTTTTACTTTCCACCTGCATCAAAACCGGAGCAGGCTCTCAAACTCCGCTTCACTGACAGCACAACACTTTAAAGCTGTTGAGTGTCTTTGAACAGTTCAAACTGATTTATAATAATAGTCTCACACAGTGTATGTGAGCAACAAAACAAAAGTTTTCCCAAGTTTCTTTAAAAGTCAAAACATTTATCCGCAGATCCCGTTTTTGATTTTTAAATGCTTGAGTTTTTAACACAAAACTTTTTTCAGTGGTACAGCTAAACCTTCCTTAAACGTGCTTTAAATAAATATGAGAATAGCTCAATTACCTATTTCATAATGAGCTTACACACTAGTAATCACACTTGCTGTTGGGTGAATATTAATAACACTTCACAATAAGTTTTAACTAGTTAACATTAATGGACAAATATTGAATAATATTATAATACTTGATTAATAATAGCATTTATTCACTGAGGTTAATTTTCATATGCACACACTAATACAGGTTTACTAAATTCTATAAATACTATATTTATACATTTACATTAGGCAAGATACAAAATTCTGTAAAAATGTCATCAGTTAGTTCAAGGACCGGTTACATACAAGGTTAACCAAACCTTATTGTGAAGTGTTAGCAATTTATAATTTCTCAGTTTGACAGTTTAGTATTGAGCAGTGTGCAATAGAGGGACAGTGTGTTGTGTGTGCGATGGGGATGATCTTGAATATTCTTTAATGAAGAGTTAACTGGTGTACTGATAAATGCAGAGCGAGTACATAAACATAGGTTATAAAAACCTACTTCCTCTTTAAAACGTCTTTTTGAAGAGTCTGAATGAGGCTGAGTTTTTGAACTCTGGATGAAGTTGGTAAATACTTCCTGGTTCAGGAAAGGCACAAAACATCTCCAGCCTGAGTGATTAGTTGTCCATTGCATGTCCATTGAAAAGAAATACCATTCATTTCTTCATATAGCATCAACAAAATAGGAGAAGATCGTGTCATCACTTCCTGTCAGCTCTTAAGGTTTAGGAGAAGTGTATCCCAGCGGAGTTGAATGCATGAAGAAGCCTACCATAAAAAACGGATGCAGAAAAGATATTTAACCAACATCCCTAAAAAAAAGAAAAGAAAAAAAAATAAAGTATTTTTATGAAGCAAAGTGCATCATACTTACACCATGAAATCATCTATATCCATGGAACGTGCCCGCTTGTCGCTAAACTTCGACTCTTGAAGGATGCTTTCAATTTTCTCAGCAATGTTGAAATCCTGTTGTATTTCCTGCAATACAATTTGGAAACGTATTTTAGTGCAAGAGTTTCTGCAGGCTTAAAGAGGACAAATCAAAGACTTTCCAAAACATATAAACCAATTAAAGAAAATATAAAGTTAAAGATTAAAGACGACAAAATATCTGCAAATGGACTCAGAAAAATCTAACTAATTCAAAGAGGGAAAAAAATAATAAATTCCTTATTGACGGACATTTGTTTGCAAAGGTCACTTCATTTTGCTCAATTTCTCAGAGAACAGACTTCACCTATGTTCATTTTGCATCTCAATTAAATCAAACTAGATTTAAGGCTGTATTTGTACTTCAATGTATGCAACATCTAATGCTATGACTATCAATTTATGACTTTCTGCCTTAATTTGTGGAAGAGTGAATAAAGACTTCTTAAGACCCACAAAAGCTATGAATATAATAGAGTGTCAAGTCAAGTACATTTAAAATGTCAAAGTGATGCAGACTCACTATGTTGTGCACGGAGCAATGGATTCTGTAGTTCTTCTCCAATAACTGTTCAACCGCTGCAGACCTACATTTAAAAAAGAAATTCAGTGTCATGACCGGACAGCTTCTTAAATTCATTACTATTGATCGCTCAGCAAAACACCATTTAGGGATGTCTTACTTAAAGGCAGCACTGAGTGTTTTGTTCTTTCGGACAAATGCAATTCTGACAAGACCATCCCATTCCTATAAATGTGGAAATACAAGATTAAATCATTTCCAATTGCAGCATACACACTTTAATTAATGCCACTTACCTGGAAGTTGATAGGCGGTGGAGGATTTTTGGGCTCTATTCTCACCACGCTGGACTCTACTTTTGGAGGGGGTCTGAAATTGTTCTTTCCCACCTTCATAAGCATAACATTTTAGTGTAAGATTTCACAAGAATTAAGAATTATAATGAGAATAGGGATGCAACGATTGTAGATTTTGTTGGTAACATTATAGTCTGAAGAATAAATCACGGTTTTACGATGATGACGATTATTATGCGTTTATTCATTTCATAACATTACTAATGTATGGAATTACATGAACACTCTTTAGATATTAAAGTGCTATTAATCACTGGCTTTTAAAACAGAAATAACACAGTAACCATTAGGGGTGGCACGGTTAACAAAACCCACGGTTCAGACACTATATACTTCTACACTGCATCCATCATTTACTCACTCTTTTTTTTTTTTTTTCTGAATGGGTTTCTTTTTTTTGGTGAATACGGTATTAAATTCATTGAGGACCAGCTACTGTTTGGTTACTCAACATTTTATTCTGTGTTTATAATTTTTGAGTGAACTATCCCTTTAATGACAAGCGGCAGCATGTTTAGTTCTGTCCCTTTAAGAGCTGCACGCGTCTAATATACTGTGGCACGTTTTTCTCTTTAGACACAAGCACCTGTGTTTAACGCTGTGTGTTTTCGACAGTATTACCACAATCACATGTGATAAATATCTTAGTTCAGTAACTAGGTGCTATTTGACAGGCTTTTGGTGTACTCGCTGAAAAAGGGGCACGAGGCTACATTGCGCATGCCACGAACTGAACCGAGACAAGCGAACCGAACGGTTATTTTTTTTTCATGAACCGTGCCATCCCTAGGAACCATTAATACTTCACTAAACAATAATACACAAAAATCCATCTCTCACATTGGAATTTAAAAAGTGACCTCTGCTCTGTAAACATCCATGACCGTATTTATCTTTCGAAAATAACAAATAGAAATAGATCACAAAAGTATTTCAAGGTTTCCGTTTTTTACATTCTTTACATTTCTTTTGGACCAGGGGTAGAGATTTAGACATGGAGAAAAATTGGTTCGCCATGGTTTTTACTTATGATTAATACTACAACAGGGATAGTAAATAAAAGTTTCTGAAGTATTATTAATATACGACTAATTTTAATGTGATTTAACCCACAGGGAAAACTGTTACCAATGATGGAAATGAACTACAATATTATTATAACCAACTGTCATCCATAGGTAGGATAAACTAATTCACACACGCAACTGTCGATGTTAATAGCGAAACCGGTTCATCCCTAAATGAGAATGCACTAAATGAATCTGAACAGGCACAGACCTTCATGAGGTGGTCCACACGAGCTAGGAGCTGTGTGTTGATAGACAGCCTGCAGTATAGCTTGTCTCCAGGTTTAGCCACCAACCGCATGGCAAATTCCCTCTGGAACATCAGCACAGCACACCTACAGATAAAATAAATACAAACACTACTGAAACTTTTCATTATTATTTTTCCATTGTAATGCAGTGTAATGCTTTTATAAAGTCGTGGACAGTATAATGGGAGAAAAACTGCAGTATCTTTTAGTGTAAAGAGTAAAACAGTAGTTTTATTTACTCTATTCTACATTCACATTTACAGAACCAGCCTAAAAAAATTTTTTTTTTCCAGTTTCTTACCTAAAAAACGGCCTGTGAAGTAACAGCTTGAATACGAAAGGCGATGATATCTAGAAAAAGAATCTCACAGTGAGTCACACAGTGATTTGGTAACACTTTGTATACTACATTTACATGACATACTTCTAAAGTTTATCTCAGTTATTGTTCATTTACAAACACACACATTATTAAAAACTACTGGACCTGAACTAACAGGAACAAAAAATGAACAGTTGAAAAAAAAAAAAACTAATAAAACCTGGAGGAAAGGTATTGCTGAATGTTAGTTAATGCATTAACTAACATTAACTGATAGGACCTCGTTGTGAAGTGTTACCATCAACTCTGAAGACAGATCTACAGCAACCAGGGAGAAACAAATCTCTGAACCACTACCTGATATGGCAAGTTAGCCACGCAGACATCAAAAAAGGGGAGCTCTGTCTTGAGGACATCTCCTATTAGGATCTGAAGCTTGTTTTGCATTGGCCTGCATTGAAAACAGATTTTTTCAATCAAACCGATTATTCAGTTAAATATTGACAACAGTGGCAATAAATGTGTATTAAAAACACTCACGTGCACTGGACTCTTTTTTGAAGCTCAGCAACAAGCCTGGTGTCCAACTCACATGCAACCACCTTTGAATTACAACAAATAAAGAAAGTGTTTTGATTTGGGGGGTGGGGGGGAAGTCCATGAATTGCTACTAAAAATCCTGCAGTAAACATTTAATGTAACTTGTTTACTTTCTTGGCTTTCTCCAGAAGTTTGACAGTCATGTTACCAGTTCCAGGACCAACTTCCAGAACCACATCTGTTGGTCGTAATGCTGCCTGCAAAGACATTGTTGTGTAAAATCAACACACTGCTTATTATCACGTTCCAGTGTAGTGACGCATACAGAGAGTCGTCACTTTTTCTGGAAGAAAATTGAAAAATTCAAAATCCACATTACCGACCTTCTCTATGATGCCGTTGACAACCAGTGGATTTTTTAAAATATGCTGACCAATGCCAGTATTGAACATAATTCCTGAAACGGATAAATAAACACTAAATGTTTAAATCTCATAAATAACGCCACACTTCAAATACAAACATCCTTTATGTCCCGAAAAAACAGGTTTTATTTTCTCACATAACGTTAGCATACAGAACATGAACGTTACCTACCCTGACTCTTCACCTCCTGGTGTTGTCGAGATTTTTTCTCAGCTTTAACCTTCGGCATTTTGAAAAGTAATGTTTGATATTCCAAACTGAAAAGTACAGTACAAATACGTGAACAAGTTTACTCTATCATAAACACGTGCAGCAACTCCTTTGGTTTCTCGCAGCTGATCGGATAAAAATCAGTCGATAGCCTCGCGCTCCCTCTGGCGTTGTGGGGGACGCGCGGCGGAACCGGAAGTGACCTATCAGTGCCGTTTTACGGGTTATTTTTCGCGGCAATCCGAGAGTGCTGCAAAGATTGAGGAGGAATATGACAGCTGTTTTTTCATTTTAATATAGAAGGTAATTTTCCACATTACTACGTAATTTGTGTCAAAGATACTTTTTTTATTTAGCGCTTTATTTTCCGGTGAATACGTTTTTATTTAGAAAGCAAAATAACGTTATGTTGTTAAGTTATAACGTTAGTGTTTAGCGCTAAGTTGGTCTGTGCAGTGTTTTATTGAACTGAACTCTACGTTAATATTTCTCTCTGATACAATTAAGACTGACGAGACCTGTAGTTCTGGACATGTATGCATTTTTTGCTTCTGTTATTTAGTTACAGATTCTTCATATTTGAACATCGGAGACACAATAACAATGGTATCAGTCACTGCAGAGGACATCAAAACTGAACTGGACACTTTCAACATCGCCTTTAACAATGACACTGTGGATAAAAGTAATTGTCAAGTTTGTTTTTTTATTTATTTATGTTAATATATTATCATAAATTACGAATATAGCAAATTTATGTGATATGTATTATAAGAATATATACATTTGTACTGTTTATATATATATTTATAGTGCCCTCAACTAATATTGACTCCCATGGTAAATATGAGCAAAGGCATTGTTGAACTTTTTTATCTTTCTTTCACAAAATACCAAAAAATGTTAATCTTGCGTTGAAGTAAAACAATTGGAAATGAGGAGAAGTCTCATGATGAAATTAATGTTTTTTTCTCCTATACATGTTGGCCACAATTATTGGCACCCCTAGAAATTCTTATGAGTAATATATCTCTAGCATGAAGTTATGCAACCATGAACAAGAATGGCTATAAGAAAAGAGCTAAAGCATTGAAAATCTAAATCAACTAAAAATGTTACAAATCTGCCAAGAACATGACGTGTGTCTATATTGTCCTAATGCACCACAAAGCATTTATTTTTGTGTGTGTGTGTGTGTATAGATTTATATGTATATGTAAAACTCTTAATTGTTGTATGCTATAATATCTGTCTCTTGTAGTGTTGGAGCAGTGTTTGTGTCACAGGCTACAGGGGGAAGAGATCGTATGTGAGTGGTTTGCCTTCAGCTCCAGTAAAGCCCAGCTGCCTCTCACTCTTGATAATCTGGACCAGTTTGAACATGAAGTTAGTACAAGTGTGGAAAAACATGATAACTGCAACATAAATGCTCTAAAATCTCCAGAGATTCCTTAACGAATAAGAAACACTGTGTTTCCCTACTTACTTTATGTACTCTTTACAGATACTGAAGAAGAAAAAACCTAAAGGCTCATCAAAGGGCAGCCAGTTTAACAAGACAAGAGACATAAACTCTATCCAGGAGCTGTATCCTTATCACTCAGCCCATCACTGGGTTGAATGTGATGCAATTATAGTTTTTTTATACTATAAAAAAAAGCATTTACTATAAATGCTTAAAGTAGTTTTCTTAACAGTGTCACACAGAATCCGTGCAGAAGAGGAAGAGGAGAGCTTGTTGGATTCCTATTCAACACCTGCCAAAGTAAGAACAAGTGGGAGACAGATTAATATGGGAGACTAGATAGAGAATAGAAAATCTTGTGTAGCTCAGCTCTTAAAAGTAGACCCAAATTATTTGTATAATTGATTAATCTGTCATTTTCAGTATAATGAAATAGTCGTTCTTGGAAACTGGATTGGTACGAGAGCACAAATGTAAATGTCTGTGTGACTGCAGGGCTCTCAGAAGCGAGCGCTGACCACCCCAGAACATCCTCAGTCCAAGAGAGGTGTGGCCCGACTCACCAGTCCCAGCCTATTGCTGTCACCTGCCAGCTTCTCACCAAGGTAGTGAAATCGTCAAACATTTATTCAGATTTTACTATATGAGGTCGTTATGAGGAAAAATCACAGATGCAACTATAACCTGACCTTCCAAAAATTACCTTAAAGACAGGTTGGAATAATTACCATGGTAACCCTCCAGATGAGATATATTTACAGTACAGGCCAAAAGTTTGGACACACCTTCTCATTCAATGTGTTTTCTTTGTTTTCATGACACTTTACATTGGTAGATTCTCACTGAAGTCATCAAAACTATGAATGAACACATGTGGAGTCATGTACTTAACAAAAAAATAAGTGAAACATCTTTTCTATTCTAGTTTCTTCAAAATAGCCACCCTTTGCTCTGATTACTGCTTTGCACACTCGAAATTCGAAATTCAGTAGGCTAGAAGTACCCGGATGACCTACTGCTTCAGCCCGAATTCTGTTGTAGGCATACCATGGACACTTTCCTATCCCATGAGGCTGCTGGAGAGGAGGCGTCATATAAAAAAAATGGCGGAAAGTAGAGACGCAACTCATTTCCAGTGTAAGTACCTCAGGAAAAAAAATTACATTGCACTTGTTTAACACAATCTAAATAAACGGATGACTTATTGAAAGTTTACATTTTCGCGCTGTTGTGACCACGCATGACACGTGACAACATCAATATGGCAGATGTAGTATGTCCGAATTCCATTCATACTACCCCCATTCATACTATATAGAACATACTTTTTAACGGTCGGGTAGTACGTTCAATTTTAAATGTAGTACCTACTTAAGCA
>JAUMHQ010000061.1:5816357-5827209 GCA_032361165.1 Enteromius paludinosus | reverse complement strand
AGTATATATGTTTATATAAATGAATTATTTTAGATTTATTAAGGTAATGTCAGAAATCATTGCAAGAATTATGAAACTAACCTTTCTAGAATCTTCACTACTTACACCATCCTCCTCCCCTTCAGATTCTTTATCACCATCATATGTTGCGTTGGCTAGAACAAGAAATAAAAAAATGTTATTTGTTAACTACATTAGCACATACATTTAAAAAGGAGGGAAAAAATGCTTAAAAAGGGGTCACATTACAGTTACTTTACAGATTACATTACTTTTTCCCTGAAGTCTGCCTATAAAGTTTACTGTGCAAAAAAAGATAATATACTGCAGTTGTGTGTTTTAAAAATATACATAAATATACACAGCTCACATACATATATTATACAAAAACCTTTATTTTGAATGCAATGAATCAATTGACGGGACTAATAATAAACGAAAATAATTAAAACCTCCACTGTTCAGAATGTCAACATGAATAGTTCATTATTTTGTAAAGTCACATAAACTGTACTAGTAAAAGAGTGTAATGAGTCTCCTTACATCTGAGTGTTCTAGGGAAGAAGTCTGTGGCCTCGTGGGAGGTGACAGAAGGGGTCAGATCATCAGCGGAGGACTGGGTCTCCTCCTCATAATCTCCTGACAAGAGATCTTTTGCTATCTCCTCCTGCAACAGAACACCATTAGTAATTTTTGTTGACATTTTCCCCTGGCACCGATGCAAACTCATGTCAATTACCTTATCCAGGGTCATGTCAGGCAAATCATCAGCTAGTTCAACAGAGGAACTGTCCATGCTAGATCCCGCCCCCGTACTGACTGATGCCTCATAACGATACATAGCCAACAGCTCCTCGATTGGCATGTTCCCCTCCTATCCCAAAAAAAAAAAAAAAAGAAATGTGTCACAAAGCAGAAGTATTGCCCTTATTTATCCAGAGATTCCAACATGATGCATACAGTTTTAATGAGGAAATAGTGGATTGTTATGAATGCACGTTACCCTCTCCAGGTCTGACAATTCTGCACTGAAATTCTTCTCTCCTTCTAAAATCTCTTCCTCCTCTAAAGTTCTCTCGTCGTCATACTCATGAATTAACATCTCAGCTGTTGGATCAAAGTCATGATCATCTGAAGACAATGAGCCAACTGGGGAGAAAAAAAAATTTCACATTTGAAGGAACTTGACAAAAAAAAAAAAGTAATAAATTCCAAGCAATCTATTCATGATAGAGAATAAAAATAAATAATAATAATAATAATAATAATAATACTACATTCCAAGCAATCTATTCATGACAGAGAATTAAAAAAATAAATAATAATATTAATAATACATTCCAAGCAATCTATTCATGATAGAGAATTAAAAAAAAAATAATAATAATAAAAAAATTATAATAATACATTCCAAGCAATCTATTCATGATAGAGAATTAAAAAAAAATAATAATAATAATAAAAAAATAATAATAATAATACATTCCAAGCAATCTATTCATGATAGAGAATAAAAATAAATAAAAATAATAATAATAATAATAATAATAATACATTCCAAGCAATCTATTCATGACAGAGAATTAAACAAAAAAATAATACATTCCAAGCAATCTATTCATGATAGAGAATTTAAAAAATAAAATAAATAAATAATAATAATAATAATAATAATAATAATACATTCCAAGCAATCTTTTCATGATAGAGAATTAAAGTAAACATTATGTAAAATAAATGTTTGCTTTATGCACATTTTATTGTATATAATTATATATACACATTTTTGCATATCCTTATATGAATCAGTATTGGCTTTAAGAAAAAAAAACCCACACAGTTCGGTCAAGTATTATTTGTAATACTACCAAGATAATGAAAATTTAAATAATGCACGTAAAAGATAAAAGGCCTACCAGGGCTCGAACTCCCAAAGGAAGCCTATGCAGACAAATGTAAGGAAAAAGAAAAAGAAAAAAAGTGGGAGATAAGTTATCACATTTTCCAAAATACATTACAGTGCAATGAAGAGCGTTAGAAAACATATAAAACCAAATAATTATTCAACACTTCGTCGTTTGCGTGCAAACATTAAGAATAAAACTCATGGCAGTAATTGTACATCAGTGTAAATACAAGCCGGTGTCGCTTTTAAATACTGTTCTCATAAAATGGCTACGTTACAACGCATAACTACTTGTTAATGCATCAAAACTACAATAATAACACAAACCAAACAGCCATCATCTCTATACGAATGCTGTCATCCTCTCTAAACACTGCAAAACCCCATCGACTCGCACCATAACAAACCTTTCCTGCAAGTTAATGGCCAACATGCATTATATTAAAACTAAATAAGCCTAAAACAATCAAACGCGTCATGAAAACGAAATTTATATCAAGTAACGTTAAAATTACAGGCGACGATTTCTTGTTTGTTTGTTTTTTTTCCTGTGAGCTAACGGGGATGAGATTCAAAGGCCTTTCCGATCCTGATAGATCACTCTTCATTTAAACCGGCTTACTATCGTATGTTTTACGCAATTATTACTAAAAAAAACCGTCGTGTATACATATCAGGATCTACTTTACGCATATATATCAACGAAAACCACCACTATTACAGTAAATCGTTAAAGAGATGGATTTAAAATCGAATACTTTTTCCAGCTATCCAGCTTACCTCCGCCATATTGGTGTCTTTGGCCTCATAGGTTGGCTGTGCTGCAGTACCCGGATAGATACAGGGAGCCAATGACAGACGCAAAACTTTTGGCACACATTTTAAAAAGGTTTACAGCAAACCGGGTTTCAGATTTAGACTGTTCATTGATCTCACATTAGTCTGAATGGGTTACACTTGATAATTAGCTTTGAGATACATATGTATATTCCCATATAAGTATGCAAACCCCGCGAGTGCATTTATGATAGCTGGCCAAGGATAAAATGAATTATAAGTTATGAAGAAAAATAACCATACTAGTAAAGATGTAAACGCTTTACACAGAAGTCATAATGCAATGCATATTGCAAAGCATATATATATATAAATTATTGGTTATATGCAAATAACCTTTTGCTTTTTGTAAAACATTATGGCAGCGTTACTTTTGAATGTGATCTTGAATGAGTTCTGAAACAAGAAACATATTTAAAACATTAGACGGATAAATTAGTGGATAAACGTTTTTTTGGGTTTTTTTTTTGGTTTTTTTTTAAACACAACTTTAAATGAATGAACGTCATTGGGTGTTTTGTTTTAATGGGTAGAGCTCCATACAAGAACCCCCAGTTTCACAGACAAGGCTTAAGCTAGTCCCAGACTAAACTGCATGTTTGAGCTGTCTCAGATGAAAATATCTCGCTCTGACATATCTTAAAACATGTCAGTGTCATTGTTCTGTGTTAAGATGCACACCTGTAATTTGTTCTCATAAGGCATTTTTGTAAAAGTTGCTTAAATATCTTAATTAAACTAATGCCTAGTCCCGGCTTAAGCTAAGCCCCATTTGTGAAACTGGGCCTACATGTTTTAAAGAAGCTTAATACATGAGGAAATGCAAAATGCATAAATAATTTTAAACAATTCAATTTAAAATGTAAAGCAGCTCTACAGAGGACAATAATGTATTTACTGTCAACTGTGTTTTTTTTTTATCAATTATGTAACAAACATACAATGATTTCATTATTCGGCTCCAGTCAGTTCAGTGTTATTCTGTTCATTTCGATTGCAGTGCAAAGTTAATTGATTATGAAACAAGTTCAATGCAGCAATAAGCAGAAGGCAACAGTATATTAGAATTAGAATGTCTTTATTGTCACTGTGCACATATACACTGTACATTATATACATGTAAGATGAGATTTAGAGCATCTTCCTACTCAGTGCAAACATGTATAAATAGGTTACAGTACGATAACTATAGGTAACGATAAATAGTGCAGATAGGGGATGAGGGAGGTAGGATGAGAGGGGGTTAAAAACAGTTCTGAGGTAGAATGATAAATATTTACAGTGGAATTGCACAGCAATTGTAAAACGTTATTGCACGTTGATCGAAATGTTCAAGGTGGAATTTCACATTCGGCTGTCGGGGGAATTGCACATTTGGAAGAAAAAATATGATATTCCACATTGAAATATGTATCGCATATAGATATTAATATATAAATATCTAAAGTCCAGTGTAATTCAAGTTCAGTTTGTGTGTGTGCATGTGTGGGGTCAGTGCAAGTTCGAATTAAGGGTGGTAATGGTTTTTGTGAAAAAGCTGTTCTTGAATCTATATACAAATTAGTATGTATAGTATGAAGTATGTACAGTATACAAATCATATGTTTGTATTTTTAGGCCAACTGACAAATATAGATCTCTGAACATTCCACAGTATATGATGCTAGTCCTCTGCATTGAATTATGCTCATGAATATGCTGTCCAGCAATGCCCTAGCAACCACCAGAAATATCCTAGCAACGTCCAAGCAATTTAAAACTTTAAACTTATTTTCTATAACTTCCAGCCAAAGCTTTGCGGTTTTTTTTTTAATTGAAGCTAGGACCATTTGATAGTTGAAGTGTAAATAAACCATTTTATTTCAGCTAGTTGCCAAGCCAGAAACACCACTACAGCAGTGAGCCTGTCTAGTTATCTCGTCTCACAGTAGCATTATTTTCACACAGGGTGGCAGTAGTAGCCAACACTTTGCACTTTGCACTATTTCATGTTTTCATGTTAGATTTGATATGTTCTACCTACCTCTACTAAGAGAAGCAGTTAATGCATTTATTTGTTTAACAGTTTACTCTTTTCCAGTTTATTCAGCCATCTAGTAAACTGTTGACAAGTAAAACATTTACAAACATTTGTCATCTATTTTTTTTTTTTTTAAAGCACAGCTTCTGTTTCTTATACCACTGAAGTATTGTTTTAAAATCATTGCCTTTATAACTCATTTCTGCGAGGTTGTCTGTGATTACTCTGACCTCAGTTCACAGGAACTGGCTTGATATGTTTTTCTGTTCTGCAATGACGTCAGTCCCCGGCTGTAGTAGTACAAGGTCATGCATATTTAATACAGATTTACTGTTTGGCTGAGCATGACATTGACTACTAAAATCACATTCCTATAATAGAGTGAATTAAAGCATTATTACATGGAAAGTAGTTTGTACCTGCTTTTTAATGAAAGGATCTGTAAATTTTATCCATCTTTACCTTTTTCTGTTTTAGCCCTGTCATAATTATGCTATGTAGTTTTTATCATTATTTTTTTATTCAGTCAAATTGAAACGCGGTAAGCTTTTAAGTGTTTTTAAGTACATTTCTGAATATTAGATCAGGCATTCACTGGAACGAGACTAAATTAAATTGACCAGATCATCTGTATCAAAGTTTTTATGCCTGCCAAGTGTCCCATATATCTACATAAAACATCCGACAAGGACAGAAAAAGGATACTCGAACCCCTCGCAGGGTATCTCAGCTTGAAATATAACAATGTGATTTTGCTTTAGACATGCTAAATATAGACCATGCCCTCCCTTATCCGTGAGAAACAGGAGGTCTTTATTTTAGCAACACGTTACTCTCACCGGGTTTAGACACTAATTGCTAGTTTTTGTGCACATTTCCTTTCTCAGTATTTGTTTATATTGTGCACTGGCACATAAGCACCACTATAATTTTAAGCAAAAAATATAAAAGAACCCTGTTGAAAAGACCAGCATCGATTTTATGCCTGTAGGCTACTTGGTGGACAAATGTGGCCAAGTTGTCTTTCTTTTGGTCAACCAGTTTGGTTATTTGTCTTTGACATTCTGCAGCCATTAAGTCTACAGTAAGGACTCTTTGATGGACAGAAGAAAACATTTATTTAAAATCTTATCTTTCAATTTAATGTGCACTGAGCTGGTGGTTACATTTTACAACATTGTGCTGGACTCATTCAGTTTCTTGGGGAAGCTAGGAAATCCTGCTGTAATGTATCACACTGACCTGAGCTGGGACCTCAGTCTCAGGACACCTTGTCCTGCTTTTGATGACCCCTGGAGCAGGAAAATGCAGAAAGACCCCCGCTTCAGCTGAGGTTATCATCACACATGTCAAGGTGTCACATCTGTTTTGTCAGGCTCTCCGGTAAAGCTAAACCAGCCCCTCATCTTTTATTGTTTTATAGAAAAAAAAAGTCAATAGCCTATATCACATTAAAACAGAGATGTCAGATTAGATCCCAAATTTAATTTAAAGAAGTGTAGCGCTATCCTGGCTAAGTCTATAGAATTACAATTAAATGATAAGTGTAACTAAACCTTCAGTTATTTAGATTAGTTTCCTGGGTTTGTTTATTTTTCTGATGTTGTTTGGTTCAGTATTTTTCTAATAATATTTATGTTTGTTATATATAGAAATTTTATTTGCGCTCTTTAAGTTATTTATCCGATAGAGTCTTTTATTATGAAAGGCGTTTTGCCGGAAAAAGGGGTCTGAGCGCGCTGATGCACACAGATCACGGATGTTACGGAGAGCGCGGGGATCGCGAATACGGAGAAAGGGTGCACAAAGACGGAGACGAGTTTCAGTTAACAAATAGTGAAGGACATTTAAGTGTATTAGACCCCCTATTTGTTGTTTTATTTTTGACGTTAATGTTTTAACTCCTGGTTGGAAAGGACAACAAGGTAAACGAGCATTTCACTAATATACAGTGTATTGTGCCTGTTTTATAGTGTATGGTTTGTTTCATTTATGTGAATGCGGATTTATTATAAATATATTGTTATATGTGTATCTGTTCTAGCTCTTACGGTGTTGTGAAATCTGTAAGGACAATAAATGCAAAAAAGGAAGGCAACACAACATCAGTTCGAGAGTCGAATCCTTTGCATACCAACCGGGTAGTTACAGTAAGAGCTTGCCTTTACTCTGGAGAGTAAGTACTTTACCCAGAAAAACAACAGTTTCACCTTGCTAAATTTACCTCACATCTGAAAGCTGTTTGATGATAACCAAAGGATTTGATGTGTTGATATAAATCTGTGACTCTCCTGCATATAAAAAAATGGATGTTTCTCAAAATAAAGACCCAGGTCAGCTTATAGAGAACCCTCTTAATGAAACTGAGGAGGAGGAGCTTCATCGTTCTGATAGACAAAGGAACCCTACAGAGAAAATGCGTGCGTATAAAAGAGAAGAGGCCCTGAAAAAAGAGAAAAGGTTAAATCAGTTGTACGAACAATGGAAGGACGTAGCTCGCAATACAAGGGAGCAGCTAAAAACAGATGTTAGTGAAAGCCAACTTGTAGCACTCATTAATACGCTTGAGAAGGGAAGGGATGATGTCATGCACGTCTATCTAGAAATCAGGGACTACATCGCTCCATCCAGTGACACTAGACGCAGAATTGATACTTGTGATGCTGTGACAAAAGACATTTCGAAAATAATTTTCGACAGAATGGCATGCCTTGAGGACTTTGACAGAGAAAAAGTAAAACACAGTCTTCGTGAGTTACTCCATCATGATTATGCACGCTCTGTCTACGGATCCACAGTCTCACGCCCTACATCATCAAAGTCTGCAGTCACGTCCATTGCAGCTAAGCGTGCAGATGCAGCAGCCGAATTAGCAGCCAAAGAAGCTGAATACTCTATGGTACAAAAAATCGAAGCTCATAAGTGTGAACTGGAAAAACTAAAGGCAGAGAAGGATCTAAAAGCAGCTAGAGCCAGGCTGCAGGTCTATGATCAAGAAATGACGCAGGAAGACAGCATTCATTCTTCAGACTCAAATAGAAAGGAACAGCGGGATGTAAATGTAGCACCACAACAGCCTGTGGTTCCATCTCCTGTCCAACGTTCTATCAATATTACAGCAACGTCCACGCCTCCAAAATCTGATATATCTTATCTTGCTCAAGCTGTTCAAGATAGCATAGCACTGAACAGGCTGCCTACTACAGAACCATCTGTGTTCAACGGTGATCCTATCCAGTTCATTGAGTGGAAAGCTGCATTTGTGTCGCTTATTGATGGAAAGGCCATTTCTTCTGCTGACAAGCTGCACTATTTAAAGAGGTATGTTGGTGGGTCAGCTCGTAAGTCTCTTGATGGCATCTTTTATAGGAACGATGATGAGGCTTATAATGATGCATGGAACAAGCTTAACCAACGGTATGGACAGCCATTTGTCATACAGAAGGCATTCAGGGAAAAACTAGCCAGATGGCCTAGGATTCAGCCTAGGGATGCTGAAAGTTTCAGAGAATTTTCTGACTTCTTGAATGCGTGTCAACAAGCTATGCCTCATGTCAAAGGGCTTGAAATACTAAATGATTGCGATGAAAATCAAAAACTTGTACACAAATTACCAGACTGGGCAGCAGCACGTTGGAACCGTCAGGTTACTCAGACATTGATTGAGACTCATGACTTTCCAAAGTTTATAGATTTTGTGAACTTCATGTCAATGGAAGCAGAAATTACTTGTAATCCTGTCACCTCCTTCAGCGCTCTTCGGGCCTCTGATCCAGCCTCTGAAAAACGGAACATTAAGGACAGTAAAAGGAACAGGGCTAACGTCTTTCAGATTCAAGCAGCCATGGATGTTAAACAAAATTATGAAAACGAACAAAAGCCCACTAAAGGAAATTATAAAATGTGTTTCGTTTGCAAAGACAGCAAGCATAACATTCAGAACTGTCCTGAATTTGTGGCAAAATCATTAGAAGAGAAGCGGAAATATGTGAAGGAGAATAAACTCTGCTACGGCTGCATGAAACCCGGCCACAGTGCAAAAGACTGCCGTCACCGTTTGTCCTGTGACATCTGTAGAAGTAGACATCCAACATGTCTGCATGATGAAAATTACACAAAGAAAGTCACAGCACCAATCTCAAACCAAGGTCACACAGAGACAACTACAGCTACATCTCACAAAGTAGAGAATGATGAGCCATCCACCAATACTTCCATGATTGTGCCAGTGTGGGTATCAACCGAGAGGAATCCAGGCTTTGAAAAGCTTGTTTATGCTCTGCTCGACACCCAGAGTGATACTGTGTTTGTTGACCGAGAGCTGAGCAACAAGTTACAAGCTGACTTCTGTCCTGTGAGACTGAAGTTGACAACCATGACCGCAAAGGATGTTGTCATGCCAAGTGAAAAGGTGTCCGGTCTCAAAGTAAGAGGCTACAGCTCCTCCGTTGTCCTCCACCTGCCACCTGCTTACACTAAGGATTCCATTCCTGTGAACCGTACTCACATCCCTACTTGTGACACAGCACGACATTGGAAGCATCTCTCTCCACTAGTGGACAAAATTCCACCTCTGCAGGATTGTGAGGTTGGTCTTCTGATAGGCTACAGCTGTCCAAAGGCTTTAGCACCAAAACAGGTGATTTTAGGAGGAGACGATGAACCTTATGCAGTCCATACAGACTTAGGATGGAGCATTGTTGGTCGACTGTCTTCAAATCATGAATCACAAAGCTTCAACACCATCTGTCATAGAGTCAGCATTAAAGAGCTCCCTCCAGTGACCCCAGCAGATGTCATTAAAGTATTGGAGTCTGACTTTAAAGATGCTGGTGAAGATAATAAAACCGTGTCACAGGATGACATCCTCTTCTTAACCAAACTGCAACAAGGCATAAGGAAGAATGACCATGGGCATTACGAGATGCCTCTACCCTTCAAAAGAAGACCCCATTTGCCTAACAATAAGCAGATTGCTATTGTAAGGCTCAATCATCTCAAAAGAAAGCTGCTGAAAGATGAAAAGTACAAGGAACACTATGTGAAGTTTATGAAGGAAGTCATGGAAAGAGGTGATGCAGAAGAAGTGTACAATGAGGGAAAGGATGGTGAGAATTGGTACGTCCCTCATCATGGGGTGTATCACCCAAAGAAACTAGACAAACTCCGTGTTGTCTTCGACTGCTCCGCCAAGTACCAAGGAACCAGCCTCAATGACCACTTACTCCAAGGCCCAGATTTAATGAATAATCTGACTGGTGTTCTTGTAAGATTCAGACAACATCCCGTGGCCCTTATGTGCGATGTTGAAAAGATGTTTCACCAATTTCATGTAGAAGAAACAGATCGAAACTACCTCCGTTTTCTCTGGTGGAAAAATGGAGACTTGGCTTCAAAACCACAAGAATATCGCATGAAGGTCCACCTTTTCGGTGCAACCTCATCACCTGGATGCGCCAACTATGGCCTGAAGCACCTCGCTAAGGAGAATGAGTGTATGTATCCTCTTGGCTCAAAATTCATCACAACAGACTTTTATGTTGACGATGGTGTTACCAGTGTAGCCAGCACAGAAGAAGCTATCCAGGTAGCAAGAGAAGCTCGACAACTGTGTGCCTTGGGTGGTCTTAGACTGCACAAATTCATTTCAAATGACAGAGTTGTTCTGGATAGCATTCCAATTTCTGAACGAGTGACTGAAGTAAAGCTGCTTGACCTCAACTTCGATGACATGCCTTTAGAGAGAGCTTTAGGGATCCACTGGCACATTGATTCTGACAACTTTAGATTCTCTGTTGACCTCAAAGATCAGCCAGCAACACGTAGAGGGATACTATCCACAGTCGCTTCCCTGTTTGACCCACTGGGTTTTATTGCTCCTTTCTTGCTCAGAGGAAAATTAGTGCTTCAGGAAATGTGCAGAAATGGAACAGGCTGGGATGACCCCCTTCCTAAAGAATTGGAGTCTAGCTGGGTGCATTGGAAAGCTGATGTTGTGAACTTGGAAAAGATCAGTATACCCCGTTGCTATGTGCCTGCAAACTTTGGAAAAGTCATAAAAAGGGAGCTGCATTACTTCTCTGATGCAT
>JAUMHQ010000061.1:5777524-5790599 GCA_032361165.1 Enteromius paludinosus | reverse complement strand
TAATTGAATGGTATCTATCTATCTATCTATCTATCTATCTATCTATCTATCTATCTATCTATCTATCTATCTATCTACCGTTCTATCCGTCGTTCGGTTGTTTTATCTGTCCATTATCTGCCTCGTTTTAATCAATCACCATCGAAGATATTTTTATTGCCTAAACAGAACAGAAATGTTTCCTTATTTTCTTTTTGAAGCTAGTTCCAAATCTTCATATCTTTAAATATATCCCATTCCGTTATGAAATACTACATATAGGTTTAGACTGACAAAGGTGTGTCAATGTAGATTTTTGGTAAACAACTATTCATTTTATATTACTTACTATGGCCCTAAAACTTTTTAGATGGCTGGAAACATAACGTTACCTTGAACGTGTGCCCTTAAGAGTGTGCTCTATACAAACAGATATTGGTCTCAATACATTAAACTAGCTACATTATGAGTTTTCTTTCAGATTTCAGCTTTAGTCAAAGAGAGAGAGCGAGAGAGAGAGAAGTGGGAAAAGGGTTTCTAAAAGACTTAATGCTACATGTCAACATGTGTCGCTTAATTTGACCACACCCACTTGAGTACAGACCCTCCCTTCCTAAATCTAACATGATAATAGAAATATATTAATGCTTGTGTGTGCATATACACAATATATTCAGACAATACTATTATGAAATAAATATCCATTGCTTGAATGTTAGAATTTTTGGATTTTATTCATTAAATAAATAAATAAGGAATTATGTACACAATAAATATTCAGTAAGGACAGAGGAAAAAACAAGAAACAAACAATACTTTTTGCAGATTAGGACATGCATGTGTGATCCATCAACATTTTACCACACATACACACAAGAAGTGTCAAACGATGCCTGGTCCCAGCCCAGATTTTCTTCCCTCGATATAATGTTTTTGCTCACATCATTCCTCTTCACTCCAGTCTGAGTATTTGTAAATCTACATAGTCTTGGTTAAAAACCTTTCCATAGCTCCATCCAGTTCACATCCAGTGGACCTCCTGTTCAACAAGCCCTCCTCTGTGCCCTTCCACCGAAAGAAATCATCAGATCATCAGAGTCGGTGGCCAACTGTTCTCCTCATCTGTCAGTCTCAGTTGCATCTCTGCAGCAGCATGTTCAAGGCATACTCCAGACGACTCCGCAGGTCTGCAGTGCAGCCCGCGCTGAGCAACGAGCTCAGTTGGAAGGTGGTGGAGGTTCGCTCTTCGTTGATGTACGTCAGCAGATATTCGTCCTGCTGTGTGCACAGGATGAGCTTGGTGTGGTCGTGGTAGAAGTTCACCTGTTGGAGCATGAAGAAAAAGGTTTTGTTATTCTGGAACAGACGTGAAACACTCTCAGAGGATGCAGGATGTTATTACAGCAGGGTTTGTGACCTTCTCCTTCCCACAGCGCTATGGCGTACACAGCTTTTTATCAGAACAAATACAGTCCTGACTGATAACTACCCAGGGGTCTGATGGGCGTAGAGAGAGCACCAGACAGTAGCTTTTTACTCTAGTAATAAAGTTTTAACAACTGCTGCATTAAGAAACAGTTCCCACGAAAATGAATATTATGTCATCATTTCAGTCTTTTATAGACCAAAAATATATAGGGTTTTTTTTCATACAATGAAAGTGTATGGTTACCACTAGGTCTCCCAAACTCCAACAATGACAAATAAGCTAAATGTTATGGTACTTCGATGGTGCTTTTTGCCCTTTTATACAACTACCCTTCCATTTAATGGAAGAGACCAACATTTCAAGTTATACTTCAGAGATGACAGTGAGTTAAACATGTTCTGAGATGGCAGTTTGAATCAGTTCTGCTTTGTAATTTTACCTGGAATGTGCCATCATTGAAAAGCATCAATAAAGCTCTGTCTGATTTCAGCCACTGCAGAAGATATATTCTGGACTTCTGGGTATCTTGTTCACTTATCATATCCCCTCCCTGCATGAAAAACAAGAATAACCAATATATTAGCACAACAACTTCTTGTACAACCTTGAGTCTAGACCAGAATATGAACCTCAATAACAAAAGCTGAATACAAACATAAGACTTGAAACTAAGGGCAAACTCACATCCATCAGATTCTCCTCCATGTAGTGGGCAAAGTACTTGAGGATGGTGACCTGGGCCACAGCGTACTCAGGAACCTCAATAACAGAGAAAACCGACCTCTGGCTGATGGCAGCGTACTGATGAACAGTCCTAAAAAAAAATCAAAGACAACATTCATCAACTACACAGCCAATGCAATACAGTGCTCATGATTTCTTTCTGCAGCCATACATACATATATATGAGATCTATGACTAATGCTTGCTCTTTTATAATATTTCATGTGTAATGCCATTTGTCATTCAACTGACATTTCTAGGATATTGGTGCAGTTTTTCTTTCTTTTCCTTTTTTCATTTAGAAGCTATGCTAGAAAACGAGCAATAAGGAATAATACTGGGGAAACAGGTCAGATTTTCTAAAATGTCTCTTATTCTCATCCAGGTTGCATTTATTTGATGCAATATTATTGAAATATTAGAATATTTCAGCTGAGTATTACTTCTGATCATTTTAATGCATTAACAAATGTATTGCAAAAGGTTTAATTTTTTTCCGAACATTCTTACTGACCCCAAATGTTTGAACGGTGGTGCATATCAGACGATGTTGTACATTTAGCTGTGGTTTCTCATATTTTTCTTTTAGATGAATCATCTGTCAACACTCACAATTAATTCTTAAAACCACTAATAATTTATGGTTAAATGTTATCTATAAAAATAGTCAAACTTTTCACATGGAACATTATAATGTTTTAATGTCTAAATTCACCAGTAGCAATTTTTGATTTATTTATTTGGATAAAATATAATGCATAACTTTAAAAAAGTCTAAAAAGTAAAATATAAAACAATTATAGGCCAGAATTTGAATACTGGTACTAATTTCCCAATTGGCAACTGCTTAATGAATATGTGTTATGTAATGTTTGCCTACTTCAAAAATGAATCAAATTGGCTTTAGAAAGCGGAACTGAGTTAGCAAACAGTCAACTTGAAGCACCTACTTCTTGTCAGAGAGGAGACTCATGTGCGTTCCGTTGTTGAAAAGGACGCCCACTGTATTGTCAGACAGCTGATAGCCAAAGCCATATTTGTTGGAGTAGTCAACCCACTTAGTCACCCACTTCAGGCTATTACATCCTTTTCCTCTGGGAAGGCTGTCCGCTGTGGAAAAGAGGGCACTGTTAAATGCAAAGATCGTATATTTCCTTTACTTGATAGAATAGATTCAGTATTTAAAACCCTGGGTGTGAAGTGTATAGTGTAATGGGTCTTATTCACCTTTAGGCATGTGTTCAAGACAGCCCCTCAGAACACTAATAACAGCCTCTGCCACAGTACCAGTGGTGCTGTCTTCAAGACCTACAGAGAGACAGCAGGATACATTGCGTCAGCTTGTGAAACTAATGAGCTGGAGTCAGACCAAACAGGTGAAACATACACACACACACACATATAACACACACTTACATTCACTGCTGCTGCTGCAGCTGCCCAAGCTGCCTCTAACAATCAAGTGAATGGTATCTCTTGTCTGCGGCCTTCCGGCAGTTGCCTGGGTAACAGGCTTTCTTGTAGGTGCTGACGGATTTCCTCCTTCCTAAAGAGGAAAAATTGCAGCATATGCGTGTCATGAATGACCTAACACTTAACCTTCATTAATATCTCAGAGCTGGTGATGAATTCCTTGTTATAGCCTACTATAAAGGGAACAATGCTCACCTCGGATGAGTGTGTAGTAATCTGATTACTGATGGCAGTCTTTTTGAAGTCTTGACGGAGCTTGAATATGTCTTCCTCTTCTTTGGCTAAGCGATCTGTCGGAAGAAAAACAGTTACTCATGGGGATTATCTGAAATGAGTAGTGCACTAGTCAACGAAAGCTAGAACTTACTTATATTTTCATAGTACTTGGCTTTGTCCTTCTTGCCACCGAAGAGAGCAGCGGCTGCCTTTTTGAAGAAGCTCTTGGCTGGACTGGAAATGTGGAAGTCTGGGGCAGAATGGCAGCAGCTGACAGGCAGAGTTTCTGGCATAAAGCCCTGCGGCGATATTATGACAAAAACACTGACGAACTGGTCGGCTGGACATACTGAATATACTGCGATGCAACAAATAAACTTACCTGGGTGAAAAATTCATGCCGAATGATGTCATCCAGATGCGGGCGGTCCACAGGGTTCTGTGCTAGCATGCCGGAAATGAGCTGTTTGGCGGGAAGAGAGAGCGAGGCAGGGATGGTGTAACGGGCCTCTCGGATACAGCGGTATGTTTCCTTCAAGTTAGTGGTCTCGAATGGAGGTTTACCCAGAAGCATAGTGTACCTGAAGATGAACATGTGAAACAAGTCATTAGTAAGTGTCTTGCTCTTAAAGTAATAGTTCCACCAAAAATATTTTTTTTATTTATTAATCTCATGTTCTATGTCCATTTTTAAAAATAATCAACATGAATTTAGACTGGTGTCAAGTTTCAAGAGGACTCCAAAAAAGTAAATTATCCCAAAATAGGGGGACAAACTGTACACCACATGCTGCTAATGCGTAATGCAAGCATTAAAGCTGAAGCATGATCACAGAATACAATGGCATACACAACCAGAGTGAAAAAGTAGACATTCATTGATAGAGCCAACATGAATCGGCAATCATTGCCTATTCACACCAAGAAATGTACAAATATAGCGTTCAGAGGAAACTCTCAGATCTGAGGGTTGAAAAACTCACATGACGCAGCCCAAAGCCCACACGTCAGACTCCCAGCCGTGGCCCTGTTTGTTCAGCACTTCCGGAGACAGGTAGTTGGGTGTACCGCAGATAGTTTTGCGTCTGTTGCTGACTGGCTCTAGCTTGGCAGCCAGCCCAAAATCTCCCACTTTCAGCTCCATTGAGTCATTCACAAACAGGTTGCCTTTGAATGGTAAAACGGAAGATTTTTAAATACTTCTAAACTGATGGAATGTTAATAAACATCATGCGCGTACAGTGGTGCATACATACCTAGTTTCAAATCACGATGCAGGATCTCTAAATCGTGCAGGTATTTTAAAGCAGAAACTGTCTGTTTCAAGTAATACCTCACTTCAGGTTCTGTTAAGACTTTACGTGCCTTCAATATATGGGCCAGTGACTAAAAAAGATTACCAAGAGTCAGGCAGGTGGCAAACAGTCATTTGCATTTTATATTACACATCATTACACTTTTAAACTTACTCTTCTACTGCAGTACTCCAACAGAATATAGATGTTGTCTTTGTCTTCAAAGTGGTGGTAGAAATGCACTATGTGTTTGTGGCTGAGAGCTCTGTGCAGTTCAATTTCTCGGTTTATCTGGAACAACAGAACACAAGTTAGAGGTCTTGATACATCGTTTGTGCGGTGCAATTTAGATTTGCCATGTGTCTGTCTGTCCTACCTTCTCTCTCTGGTGCGGTTTTGACACACGTGAATGCGGGATGATTTTAGCTGCATAGACTTTACTTGAAGACAGGTCGGTCATTTCATAGCACTTTGCAAAGCCTCCCTATGACAGTGAGAAAGTATAAGTATAATGTTAACCAACATCAAAAGGTTTCCAAGAAGCATTGTGATCATATTAGACACAAGTAATTAATGCAACGAATAGCAATACTTCTTCCACATCAAATCATAAAATATTTTAAACAATATCAGTATTAATATTGAGTCCTTTACCTTTCCTAGAACTTTTCCCCGGCAGTAACATTTCCCGGTGTTGGGGTCGGTAATTATTCTGGAATACTCGGTCCGACTGTTATCCTCTGGCTTTTTCCATCCTTGCTCACTCATTTTATTGAGCTCACACATCTTTTCGTTGTGTGTCGTTATAGTTGGGTAAGAGGTATTCCTCATTGTCTCCATGGCTCTGTGTGTTACTGTGTGTGCTGTCACAGTGCTGCTGGACCAGCGTGTCTCCTCTCCTTTATACCGCGGCGCCGCGCGCCTCTGCTCTAGACGAACTGCGTCACGACAGGGGAAGACCCTATATGGCGTGTGAGATCTGGCGTATACCGCTGTCATCTGTGAACTACCTCACTGTATCCATTATTAAACATCCTAGACATTCATAGAAATCTCCCAGGCAAAGAGTATCGCATTAAATCAGGTCTATCTAAGCAATGATTCTTATCCACACACTGCAGTCTCTCATTCAGTGATCGTATTGCAATGCAGTCTCTAGCATAGTGATGAATACACATCTTGTGTTTTGTTCAAAGGCAGCCTATTATAGTCTTAAAACATTTCAGGAATTAGCGAGATATTGATGTTGCCCATTTATCGTGATTCAATAGGCTAAATGAACGACGGTAAAGACATTTGTGCATTTGAAGAGAAGAGTGTCAGAGCATCACCATGTGGCCAAAGTGACACACAACATCTGGCATGTTCCATTTTAAAGCAATTTTTTTTTCTTTTTTATATAAAAGCTACTAACATGTTAGATTAACTTTAACCTAAAACTATACAGCAGAACTTGTACAGAACTATACAGCTGCATATTTTGTGTGCAAACCATACTGAAAAGTGTTGTATTATTTAAAAAATATCAAATGTGACACCCAAATAATAATGACAGCATATGCATAACAGAAAAATTTAATTATTTCTCCTTAATATGTATATAAATTTTAACAAAATCTAAGCCTTTTACCCACACATGAAAAAATACGGTATATATATATATTAGTTACAATAAAATGAAATTAATTTAAAAAAAAAAATTATTATATATAAATATATATACTCTTAATATGTGGGAAGTATAATGCAAGTCTGACCCACATGTAATTGAGAGCCATGTCATCTTAATTTTTTGGGCTTTGCTATTCTAGGAGATATTAAAAGACCAAGTCATATGAGTAGTTTGTTGGGAGCAGAGTCATTTTGCCATTTATTTCACCATTTAGTTTAGAATTTCACAACACAGACAGACAACATTAAACCTACCTGAAGTAACAGAAAATAAGAAAAAAACCATAGTCTTAAAAATAAAAATAAGTAATTATTCTATTCTTTATCATGCGTGCATATGTCTTCTAAAAGTGACTGGTACCTTTCAGGCAGTGCTAAAACACAAAACAGAAAGCTTTTTGACACAAGGAAAAATGCTTTTTCATTTCATGGTAACTTGTGTTGAAAGCTTCCGTTTAGCATTCATATCATATGCCCAAGTCTGGTCTAGTCCTTCACCCTCAGTGGCTGTGGGAGTCCAGTCAGGAAATGGGAAGCGACAGGCAATCACACGAGCCTCATCTGGTAACTCCTTCTCCAGTTTCCTACCCAACACCTCCATCTGTAGACCACAAAGCACATTGTATTGAACAAGGTAATTATTGCCAAGTCAGACAGGTGTGTACATGACAAGCATGACTGTGTCCATCGCGCAACATATAGTTAGAAAAAATAGGTAAATTCTTTCCAGCAGGCTAGCTTAAGCTATATTTAGAATATATCTAGATGATGTAATTAGTTGCACTGATTTTTAAATATAGTATCTTAATACTCAGCTCAGTGTAAATGGACAAAGGACATCTGTGCATACTTACCACCCCGGGTGCCAAGAAAACAGTCACATTGTTATATTTGGACAAATCGGTCTGTGGAAGGAAGTGATAAAACTGAATCATCAACACTTGGACATGTGAAATTCAATCAATTCAATTCAATAAAATATGCACGTGGTGTGTGTAATTTTTCAATAGGTGTTTTTCCACACAGTTGTAGAACTACTGTAGTACATGTGTTGTGCTTTTTGAAAGCAAAGGATAAATATTAACAGTATGTATATTTAAATGTATTGCATAGAAAATATTACAATATTGCATGTGTACTTAATTATTAAATACAAATTAAATGCAATTACTATAATATTTTAAGGATGAATAAAAAGGTAAATCAGGAATACAAATAAACGCTAGAGCAAAACAAATAGTCAAAAAAACACACAATTTACTGCAAAAAAATTTTTATAACAGAAAACACTTAACATTGAGCGGCCAAGCTGACATGGTATATTGACATCAGATGAAAACAACAGATATCAAGGCAAACGTTTGTGTAAAATCCCACCTGGTGCCTGTGCACATTGCTTTAATGCCCCCTTTAATGTTTGTTACAGCATCCCTACATGCCAACTTTTACCTGACGAATGGAATTAGTTGGGAGGCGGAGCTATTTTACTGGCCAATAGAAAAGAAGCTGAAAATCTGTCTGCAAACAACTATTTTTATAATTCCAGTGAGTGCTGCTTGTGGCACAGGAATTACACACTTCACCTTTAACACCTTTACCTTACCTTCCAAAAGTCTTGGTTTATAAAAGTCGCAGTGCTGGATGGTATTCCCTTCCACTTTGCTTTGACTCGGGCGTATCCAGTTAGGATAGAATTCATTTCAAAGCCAGTGCACTGGAAACCCTTTACAGTGGCAGCGAATACCTACAAAACACATCCAGGCCAAATCTACACTTTGAGGACCAGGATCTGTGATATTTAAGTCAGTTATAACTGGACATAAAGCAGACTGCCTATAGGTCATATTGTTTGCTTTCCAAGTATAAGTGAAACCAAGAGGAATATTTTTAACTGTAAGACAAATGATTTTCGCTTTTATAAATGTGTGGGGAAAAGATTTTTCCATTAAAATTTGAGAGTTAATGAGATCTATTTTTAATCACAAAAGAGGCAGCCCCAGGTAGGCTGCCAAGTAGCCATTATCTTGGTGAGAAATTACTGTATAAATAACCCACAGATTAGTCATTCCTTTTTAGAAAGCCAAGCCCCGAGAGCTTAAAAAATGAACAACATCTAACAGCAAAGTCATGCAAAATGATAAACATTCAATATTTTTCTTTTGTTTTACATTTGTATTATTTCCCACATATTATCTCCCACCCAGCCGCCAAGCATCTCACCGTGTATTGTGGTGAGAAAGTAGTCATCTGCAAAAAGCCATTAGAAGCATCTGAAACAGAAAGGACTTGGAAGCACAAAACTTAATCTATAAATATGCTATATCAAGAGATTGACATGATTAAAAATGTTAAATACTATATAGATTTTCAGGATTTTTGTTAGATGTCCATGTTAGGCCTAGGTGTTAGAATATATGCACTGGTATTATACAGAATGATTGGTAGTAAGTACAGTATTTGGAAATACACGTCATATATATTCAGTTCATTATCCTTTACTGTCAGTGTTAAACTCACCAGTCGGCCATCACCAGATCCCAGATCTGCCAGACACCCTGCTCTCCCATGCAGGAGTTTCATTACATTCTGGATCTGTGTTCTACTGGAGGGCAAATAAGGCACCTGGGCGATATTAATTTTACTTACATCAGTGATTAATAGATTGGTTGATTTTCTCTCTGCAGGACTAAAAACTTAAACATGGTCAAATGAAGATTGTTGCCATGTAAAGGGATGACCAGGGCATTGAACGAATAGCTGCTATAATATTATATACGACTTCCAGTACCTTCAGACATATGGGTACTTTTCGAAAACCAGGAAGCGCAAATAATGACCAGAGGCCATAAACTCCCACAAGCAAAGCGCCAGATGCTGCTGTGACAAGCGGCTTTTCATGAGTGTGATGAGAGAGCTTGCAACTTTTATGCTGAAGGATGACCTCCACTGAATCCTCCATAATTGAACACTAAAGGAATAAACGCAAACAGTGTAATGTACATGACTCATGGGAAAAAAAATTATCTGACCAGTGCTAACATGCAAGTCACAACTCGTTTTATGTGAAATGTCTTACCCTCCACATGCATGCAGGTCATTGCTCAAAGAAGAACAAATGACTTTGTGGAGTAGTGCAACCACTAGAGAGCGCTACCAATTCACTATTTGTAATGGAAACGACGTTTAAAACGTTTGTTTACCAGAGGAGATTTTTATATTGCACGGCCATGAGCAGAGTATGTAGGCGTAAGTAATATGTTTTACCACCTGAACGCGTATATCAGAGAATCAGTTTACTTTAAAAGCCTTCTCTACAAAAGCGTGTTTACTTCAAGTTTACAGGACAAACAACCAACCCCTGTACAATATAAAAGCAACAAATTAAACGACAATATTATAGACAGCTAAAAATAGGTTTACCTTTTACATGTTTACATGTTAACTTTCCAGTGAGGAGGGCGGGTCTTGCAGTTAATGTTACCCCTGTCTACTTTTATGTAAGTTAGAGTCTGCAAAGTGCAGTGTTGCCAACTTAGCGACTTTGTCGCTATATTTAGAAAAAAATTTAAAAAGCGACTAGCGACAAATCTGGCGACTTGTTCTTGTGTTGCTGGATACTTTTGTTGACTCTGATGTGTCTGTACTGTATGGCACTCTTCTCAACTTGCCACAGCAGCTGCCGCCGCCAGCCCCTCCCCCGTCTAGGGTTGCCAACTCCCTGAGAAATAAATAAGGGACACATCGCTGGCAGGGCAGGTGTAATGCCGAATTTTAACCATCTGCCAAATTATGACTCCCTAGTATTGGTAGGTTCAGTGTTAGGTGTGGGGGAGGGGTTAAGATTAGGGGAGGGGTTAAGATTAGTATTGATTTTAACGAGGGGAGTCATAATTCGGCAGTGAGTCAAAATTCGGCACACCGATTGCCTTCACCCTTCCCGGCGCAGTGAAATTTTTTTTAGCCCCCTTTTTTGTGTGTGAAATTATTTTTTAACTATTTGACTTGAACCTGATTTAATTATATGCATACAGGGGTGGGTGATATGGAAAAAATATAATATCACGATTTTTTTCAAAAATATCAGGATTTTATCATGATTCTTTGTCACTGATTTTACTATTTTGCAAGTTGTCCGAGCAGTAGGCCTACAGACAAACAAATTTTTTATAAAAACAAATGCCTTTCAAGGAAACAAAGTATAAAATAAAGATATTTAGGCCAAAATGAGCAAAGATACCAGCTACTGTTTGGTTACTCAAAATGTCTTATTCTGTGTTTAGCACAAGAAAGAAATTAAAACAGGTTTGGGACAACATGTAAATGAGTAAATAATGACACAACTCTAATTTTTGAGTGAACTATCCCTTTAACGACAAGAGGCGGAATGTTTAGTTCTTTCCCTTTAAGAGCTGCACGCATCTGATTTATTGGCACGTTTTGTCTTCATTGTTTTCTTCCACTTTAGACACAAGCACCTGTGTTTAACGCTGTGTGTTTGTGAAAGTATTAACACAATCACATGTGATAAATATCTTAGTTCAGTAATTAGGCGCTATTTAACAGTGAGTTAACACTGATGTGAATGTTTTTTTGTTTTGTTTTTTTATTCGCATGGAAATACGGGACAAAGTGCGTCCTTTTTAAGCTCAATACGGGACGCGTAGTTTTGTTTCTAAATACCGAATGATTCACGTATTTCAAGGGACGATTGGCAACTCTACCCCCGTCCCAAAGCACTCACAGACAGGCCTGTCCTCTAGCTGCAGTTACAGCAGGAGATGCTCACTCCTACGAGTCTCGACTGCAAATGAATTGCCCATCCGCCGTTAAGTGATCTCGCCCTGACTTGTAAAATTATCCTGTTTCGATGCATATTAAAAAATGTTCTTTGTCTAAAATAATTTGCTGCACAAGAATAAATCGCTGCATTGGACTCAAACAGCTTCATTACCTCATCCACTGTGTGTGTGCTTCTCTGTGACTTAAGCATAAACATCTAGTTCACAAATTCATCATGTCTCAGTCAAAACTATACTCTCAGAAATTCAGAAAGGAGTGGGAATCAAATCTTTTTCATACTCCACTACTGCTACCCATTTCAAAATGCACAGGACAAAGTGCACTGAAATGATTAATGGTGTCCTTGCACCATACTTCCTGAAAAGGTTAGTAGCAGATGTGAGTGACCAGCGTTTCAGCCTCCTCCTTGATGAGTCCACAGATATAAGTGTTTTTAAGTACCTAGGGGTTGTTGTACGGTACTTTAGTGACTCCAAGCAGACAATTGTTGTCAACATTTCTGGGACTTGTTGAGTTGGAGGGAGGAGATGCCGAATCTATAGCCCATGCTGTTGTGGCTTTTCTGGAGAAGCGTGGTTTTAAAAAAGATAGCAGCATTCCCACAATGACAGAGCTCACAAAAATCAAAGCACAGTCAGACAGTTTTCGTACCCCAAGTCTCTCCCGAAGCAGACATGGTAATGACAGTGTAATTATTATCAACAATATTAATTATTTACTAAATAATGTTAAAAATGTGACCCAGTCTGTGAAAACTTAGCTATTCTACATGAAACAGTCTGTGAAAATAATAAAAATATATGTATTTAATATTAACTGAGTAAAACCATGTCAACTAGATTTGGCCTGGTTTTCACACACTGGGTCACAAATTGTAATTTGTAAAAATTATTTTGGCCTGTGTTAATTATTGTCAGCTATGCTTATGTGTTCAGCTACGATTATTATTAGAGAAGTCTGCTGAGTTGTAAAGGAGAAAGACTGACTGCATTTCAATAAAAGACTTATTTTAATGTCCAAGTGTTCATACTTTCCTGAAAACATATTTTAAGTTGCAATTTACCACCACTGGCATGCCATTGGGCCATATTTTCAACTGACAAGCAACTGCAAAAGACTAAACCGTTTTTTGTTGGTGAAAATACTAGTGGCCTAAGACTCCTGCCTTCCCTCACCCTGCTGTTCTGAACCGAGCTGAACCTGACAGACTGGGCCACAACTGATGCACTTTGCTGATTTGCTATTTACATACGAACTGTTTCGGACTGGATGAAAACCAGTGTTGCCTCACTGACCTCTGACCTTTGACCCTGCACGAGGACCGACACCCTGATCTTGCCTCAAATGATCGTGATTGCCTGAAAGAGCCAGACGATAATGTGAATCGTGGAAAAAATTTGTGCTCTTTCTCACTCTCTCTTTTTACTGGTGACCTTTTCCATGATCCTTTTATCCTGTGTGAGCATAAGACGGTTAAATCGGACTAACA
>JAUMHQ010000061.1:5757613-5775692 GCA_032361165.1 Enteromius paludinosus | reverse complement strand
TTCATCAATATCACTATATTGTCTAATGAGGTGAGGGGGTTGAATATTTCTGATTGCAAGTGTATATATATATATATATACAGTAGTTGACAAATAAATTCCTGGGTGTCCAACTGGAGGGGAACCTCACCTGGTCAAGCCCAGCAACATCTTTTCTTCCGGAGAAGACTTAAGAAGGCCCAGCTTCCACCTTCAATCCTCACCACCTTCTATAGAGGAACTATTGAGAGCATCCTGAGCAGCTGCATCACTGTCTGGCTTGGGAATTGTGCCATATCAGACCACAAATCCCTACAGTGGATAGTGAGGACAGCTGAGAAGATCATCGGGGTCTCTCTCCCCTCTATCGAAGACATCTACACATGCTGCATCCGCAAAGCACATATGCACAAACACACTGATCAATAACCATCTAAAAACTGTACATACCAACCTGGAATTGCTCTTTTGCACAATATTTGTTATTTGCATAAAATATTATTTTCTGCTGCTATCTACAGGTAAATGTTTACTGTTTTTCATTACACTACCTCCAATTAATACCACAGGGCACTGTAACATATTATGCTGTTATGATGTCACTTTTGTCTGCACATTTTGCACATGCACTTTGTTGTCTTTTTATCTGTATAGGACTTTAGATAGGATAGTTTCATTGTGTACTAAACTGTATATGGTTGAAATTACAATAAAAGCCTGCATGACTTGACTTAAACATTGGACTCCTATGGTGTGACAGCAAAAATGTAAAAAACAAATAACATGAGAGTTACAAATAGCATTCGAGAGGTTTAACTTCGATGTCCGAATTTATTCTTTATTTAGCCAGAATACCATTACTTCACAACCTCTTCTTCCAAGCAGAACTGGTCAAGACGGCTAAAAAGACTGGATGTAAGTAGGAACAAGCAAATAACTTACAAGATTAAAGGTTATTATTAAATGATTAAAATGAAAACTGATATTAGAATTCCACAATATGCTCTTCCGAAGTTTCCTATAGGGGCCTAAGCTAAGCAAAATTTTTGTTCATCTACTTTCCGTCAACGTTTGCTCAGTCGTTTTTGTATATTCACACTTGTGCATTCTTGTCTATTATTTGTAATAAGGATCATTTCATACATGCATCTTGTACACACTATCTTTTTATTATTTATGAAATGTGGTGAATGTTTTGATCTGCGCGAGAGAGCAGCTCGGCCGCCCCCTGCTGTCTGCAGGCCGCGCTCACACTCTGGGCGGATGTGGGATGAATGGGTGGAGAGTGCGAGTGTCTGCTGACGTCCATTGCGAGCATCACTGCATCCAACATTTATCCCAGCAGCCGACTCCACCTCTTCAAAACGGAAAAAAACTATAATTTATTAGGATTAAATAAGAGCAAGCTCTGTTTATTGTGTTGGATTTATTTATAGTTAATGGAGTTATACGGAAAGGTAAGTGAGAAGCGTTATATGTGTAATGTTGTTTGGTCGTAACGGAGCCACGCAAAAAGAAAAATAAATGGCTAGTTTAGTCACGCTGTAAAAACAGAAGTGTCGTTTAAAGAGATTTGTCATTAGGCAGCGTGCATAATACTGGCCGGTCATGAAAGGTTTCTAAAAATGTATGAAACGCAACATCAGTGACGACAAAAGCAATCAGCCGTAAAAGCTAATTTATTCATAAGAGCTGATGATTCAAATATTCTTTATATGCAGGGATTATGTGAATATAAGCATGCTGGTTATTGTCTCATGTACAGCTAAAATGTCTCTTTATTTATGGCCCACTTCACGTATAGTTTTTATCTTTTATAAGCATTAGGTGTTTGAAGACTAATAGGGTTTAATATCCAGGGCTTGACTGAAGAGACAGACGCTCAGCTCGGAACGACACATAGGTTGCGTCTAAAAACATTTTGAGCTACCTACCTAGACAACATTTTTGGTGTATCATAGGCGTTTGCACGCACGCGCCTGTTAAACAATTTAATCGCAATTTTCCCAGGTAAATGTGAGCACATAAAGTTTCTAAAACGTGATGTTATTATTTTTTCATGTCAAATAAAGAGTCAAAAATTGTTTATTTGTAGGCTATGTATTATTTGAATATAGGCTAACCCATATACAACATGTATTGTATGTGTGTGTGTGTGTGTGTATATATATATATACTGTATATATAGTGTGTCAATACATTAACATTTAAACTTTAAAAATTAATTTTAGTTACAAGTGTTAAAGATTGGGTTACATTCATAAATGCTGTAGGACACTCACTTGGCTTCAAGTCATGGACAGCTCCTGGTGCTGACTCTCTCATACAGAGCCTGCTTAAAAACACATAGTCTTTAATTAAATCCAGAAGGCCCCTCTCTTTCTCTATTTATAATATCATATGACATACTATAATTACATTTCATCCATATTAAGGGTTTACACAGTATTGTTAGGCTGTAAAACCTTTGATCTATTCATTACACTGTGTCTTTGTGTTCTCACAGATGGCCGCTACGCAGGACAACAAACAAAAGGAGAACTCTGATCAAAACTTTGATTACATGTTCAAGTTGTTGATCATTGGGAACAGCAGTGTTGGAAAAACATCCTTCCTCTTTCGCTATGCCGATGATACTTTCACATCTGCCTTTGTCAGTACGGTGGGCATCGACTTTAAGGTCAAAACTGTCTATAAGAACGACAAAAGGATCAAACTTCAGATCTGGGTAATTTCTGTCACTCGCATCGACTGCAAAAACCACACAGACATTAAGTCTTATTTAACTCAGCATCAGCGTTTCATGGTTGGTAAAGCATTGAAGGGTTGAATAATCACATATGGTGCAATGTAAATATCGCATGGGCTGATGATTAACACTGGCATATTGAAAGAAAACATAAGCCATTGTAACCATATCTAGGCCCTTAAGTCAGCATCAGCAAAACTTATCTGTTCATCAGATTGTGGCACATTGTTTCTATTTTAGTCTTTCAGCGAAAGCGCTGCTACTTTTAGAGGTGACAAACCACCATCTCGATCGTTTCTCAGACTCAAGCGCTCATTCATTTCACACATTTGTTGTATTGACTGTCTGTCCCAGACTAAATTAAACCAATAGTTCACCCCAAAAAGAAAATTGGCTTAAAATATACTCACTCTCAGGCCATCCAAGATGTAGATGAGGCTACTTCTTCATTGTAACAGATTTGGAGAAATTTTACATTAAATCACTTGCTCACCAAAGGCACCTCTGCAGTGAATGGGTGCCGTCAGAATGAACTATTCTGATGTCACCCATTCACTGCAGAGGATTTATTGGTGAGCAGGTGATGTTAAATTTCTCAGAATCTGTTCAGATGAAGAAACAAACTTGAAACTTCTAGGCATACTCTTTTTTTTTTTTTTTAGATTATACTTTCTTATATATACAGTAATAATGCTGGACTTGTTATTTTTTAGGACACAGCCGGGCAGGAAAGGTACAGGACTATCACCACTGCCTACTACAGAGGGGCCATGGGCTTCATCTTAATGTATGACATCACTAACGAGGAGTCTTTTGCTGCTGTACAGGACTGGTAAGTGGATTTAAGGCTTACATTGTGCTTATGACAGCCAGAGCTTCTGCTTTCAACAGAAGTATTTGTGAGCTTTACACTGTGTGGGTTTGCAGAGGTGATCTTGCAGTTTCCGTCTGCCTGAAAGCCTGAAACATTCATGTCTGTTGATCCTGGAGTCAAAATCTATAAATGTACATAATATATTAAAGTCAGGAATTGTATCATGAACATATCATAGTGATTTTATGAAGCGGAGCACAGTTAAAAAAGCAAATAGAAAGTTCAGAAATATCACTTAAACTTGGGTCTGTGTATCTTCAGTATCTTCAGCCGAAACATGAGAATAAAAAAGGGATTAGATTTCATTTTAAGTTTTAGAAGTACAAAATATTTGTTTTTCTTAATTTAGCATAACCAAACTTAATGTGATAGTTAATGCAAAAATGAAAATTATTGAATTAATTTATTTTAATTCACATTTCTGAATGAACCATGCTTTTAAGAAATTATTTAATTTAATAACTTAGAATGGTTCAGTGCTCAAAAAGTTATAAAAAAAACTAATATTGTTTAAAAGTATAATTTAAATCATTTTTACTCATCTTCCAGTCGTTCCAGTGACTTTCCAGAAAAGAAATTACACACTGTATTTCAAGTCATCTGAAGGCGTACAATAGCATGTTATATAGCATGGAATGTGTGAAAAATATTTTACTGTTCCTCTAAATGACATGAGCTTGATTTAGTAGTCAGATGAAAAATGCTTTTTGTAGAAGAGAAAAAGATTTAAGTCATAATGGCACAAAAATACACTGTAATAAAGTGCCATTACATTTCTGGATTGGAAAAGGCAAGGAACATGCTGCTGTAGAGATGAGAAGCAGGAACAGAGTGGGACACGATCTGAAGAAGTGTGTTCGACACAACGTTTCCATTGATTCCATGTGGCATGATGACATATTCATACAATAAATCTGTCAAAAGTTTTGTTATGAGTCTGGCACATCCTGTGCTGGGAGATGTATCAGTGGCATTTGTACTGATGAGAAGCATGTCTGCCCGCTTTTGTCTCGGCTTGTGTCAGGGCGACCCAGATTAAAACATACTCTTGGGACAATGCCCAGGTGATCCTCGCAGGAAACAAATTTGACATGGAGGAGGAAAGGATCGTGTCTGTGGACAGCGGGAGACTGCTAGCAGAACAGCTGGGTGAGTAAGAAAAAAAGAAGAAGAAAATAAATAAATAAATAAATAAATAAATAAATATATGTGTGTGTACACTGTATATTTATGTAAACACATGCATGTACGCATTTATATATGCATAATAAATATACACAGTACACATGCATACGTAAACAAAAACCTTTATTTAATCATTTGACAGCATTAATATATATTTATATTTATGCATGTATCTGTATTTGCATTGAATATCAAAATAATATAAAAAATATTGTCAATTTTGATATCAGCAAACATTCAATATTGTACAAATATATATATATACTGTATATATATATATATGTATGTATATTAGTGCTGTCAAACCATTCGCAATCGCATCCAAAATAAACGTTTTTGTTTACATATGTGTACTGTATACATTTATTATGAAAATAAACATGCATACAATATATATTTTAAAAATATTTCAGTTTACATTTATTATTCTCATATTTTTTTATTATATATATACATGAAATATAAGTGTGGTGTATTAATCACATCCAAATTAAGTTTTTGTTAACATAATATATGTATGGCGAAATGTGTATATTTATTATGTGTATATATAAATGCACACACATATATTTAGAAAATATGTAAATATACATATATTTTTATATATATATTTATATTCTTTTATTTTATGTATTTAATATCTATTTAATATAAGTTTTTCTTAAATAAATATTGTATATCTTAGATAAATATAATTTTAAATTTTGTTAGTTTTGAGCAAATTTATTGTTTGGGGTTAACTTTTATTCTGAAAGGAACACAGTAAATTGATTAATATTTCAAATAAACGCTGTTCCTTTGAACTTTCTATTCATCAAACAATAATGAAAATGCACCACGGTTTCCCCAAACACATTAAGAAACAGCTGATTTCATCACTGATAATAATAATGTTGTCGTAAGCATCAAACTGATTTATTAGATTGATTTCTGAGGAATCATGTGAAACTAAAGACTCAAGTAATTGCAGCGTTAATATCCGATTTTTGATCACATAACAGAAACCTTGCAGAGCATAAGAAACTTCAACTAAGCTAGCATGTATTCCCTTTACTTACCATACTCACAAATCTCTCTCTCCGGTAAGGATTTGAGTTTTTTGAGACAAGCGCAAAGGACAACATCAACGTCAAGCAGACTTTTGAACGCTTGGTGGACATCATTTGCGACAAGATGTCAGACACACTTGAGGCCGACCCCGCTGTCACCACAGGAACGCCCACTACCAGATTGACGGACAACCCGACACCCCCGCAGCAGTCTGACTGTAGCTGCTAGTGTTCACCGTCCAGGCCGTTCGCTTCTGTGGCTCGAGCGCTGTTGCCAAGCTTCTGTATTCTGACACAGAATAGGTTACCGAACCTCAAACCTTTGACCTGGCTTTCACTCCTAGTTTTTTGATGTTAATGACATAGCAAACTAGCAAGATTGTGCCAAAAACAAGTGTCAAACCTTGTCCTTCCTTTATGCCATTATACCAGTATACAGGTCTTTTTTCAGGGGTTGTTAGTGTACCTGTATTCCCTGCACTGCAATATCTCTCCTGTTAGTCAATTTAGCAAAAGCAGAAATGAGTTGAACTTTAGATGCTCCGCAATCATTCCCATGTCTCTCAGGGGAATTATAAACTTCAGCAGATTTATAAATTCTACATACTTGTCTAACTTGTGTGTGCTAGATTGAGAGGATGTTGTACTTGCATTTTGCTGGTGAGTCAGCTGGATATGTTTGTGCGTGACCGTGTGTACGGAAATGACTGGGAAAGCTAAAAAGGTATGAGAAAAAAATAAATGTGGCCTTGAAGTGGTTCTCTTGTCTAGATCCAGTCTTTCACATGGTCCTGTCACGCCAGCTATGAAATGTCTTTCTTTTTTTATTTAAAATAAAAAAAAAATGAATGAAATGAGAAATCAGTCTGAACCAGGGTTATTAAAGGAAACTAAAACCCTTAAAAATACTTGAAATAAAAAAAATAAAATAAAAAAACATAAACTTTAAAACTTTATTTTATTTCAGCTGGCTGCCAAGAAAAAATCTTAACATACAATAAAACTAAAATTGGAATAAAAATTAATTATATATAGAACTATACTTTATATAGAAAATACATAATATTATTCGAACATTTTATAATGTGTATAATGAAAACACACACACGCACACACTTGTATAACTGATCAAAATAATATATATATATTTTAAACTAAAGAAAAACAAAAAACAGAAAATATAAAAACTATATATATAGTATATATATATAAATTGTAAAGTAACACTGGTCTGAACACACACGCACACACACACACACACAAATTGTAATTTAAGAATAAAATAAAGCTAAACAAATCATAGATTTGGTAATAGAAAGATTCAGAGGAAACAAGAGACAGCTTCATAGAGTCAACCCATGCTTTTATTTTGGTGCATATAAAAAAACATTTTTATTCGATTTTTACCAGTTTTCGTACGTAAATTTTTATTTCTACAGCTCTATCCAATAGACTGCGATAAACAAGGAGTCCAATAAACAACTACACGGTCTTGTGAAACCTCCAGACAAGTTTTGTCATTCAAGTCACATAACAAAAAAATAGTTATCCCTAAATATCATTTGTCAAATTCTGTTTGTGTATTTTTCTCATGATTTAAAAAGAGACAAGAAGGACGCACTGATTTCATCCATTTAGGGTCAATAAGAATCTACAGTATATGTGTCAAAATGAGTCCCAAATCGAGCGTTTGGGCTTTTTATGTAAAGGATCTGGAAATCAAAATGCCCTGTTTTCCCCCAAACAGAAAGATGTTTTCTCTCATATTGCATGAAACGCAAATGTCTTTGAATGTCTCAGTCAGATGAACACAGCATAGACGGAAACAGGATGGAGGTTCTTACGGCTGTTCGCAAACCCAAACCCATCACACTGGCCTGCTTTTTACCCTGTCTGGTGAGGTCTGAAAACTTTTGTCTATTATTTTTCGTTGGTTTGTTTTATGCTGGGAGCATTTATGCCACATAAACAGGAGGAACACGACAAACACATCTAGGTCAGTTTCCAGCCAGTAGTTTCTTTAGTGCAGCAAGAGGATAAAATCTAAAGAGCTATCTGTAAGGCACAACCCTCAGGCCACGGAACCACTTTCTTTTAAAAAGAAAGAACGAATGAAAAATAAACACAGTAATGACTATAATTTGGCTTTCCCTTTCTCTACGCAATCTCTCTAGAGACACATATCAATGGGATCATTACATACTAAGAATAACAAACATTCTCTCAGTAAGAGTTCCATAATACAACACCATCACCAAAAGGGATGATATAATCATTTACAACCACATGATAAGAGCAACAATATGTACTGTACAGCACAATAAATACATGTATGTAAACAGAGAAAAATGAAAAACAATGTAAAGAATGGAGACAATTCGAAAAATATTAACTACTAATAAAAAAGCAAACTTGGCAACAGATTGAGAGTAGCAACGAGAAAGGGGTTGTTTCAAAAGGCTTCGATATTATACAGAATTTTGTACATTTGACTAGGTATATTTACTGCATGTGCTTAATTAAAACCATATATTAAGGATAAGCCTGCATCGCCGATGCTACAGTTCAATGAAAACGCTTTAATATGCTACAAGCACATCAAAGAGCATTAATAAATAATGCTAGCATTAATGCAACGAAACAAAGAGTGAGACTCTTGACAGAGATGAGTAAAGCAGCAATTTAAATCACTGCAACTGGTACTGTTTGGCAAAATAAATAACCAACTACAAAAATAACTAACTACATTTAAAAAAAAAATTACAGTGCAGCTAGATTCACACTTATAATGAGGCTTTGCATTGAAGCTGATTGTCCCATGATCATGTGACAACATACTCCACTAAAATGAGCTTGATCGTTTATGTCAGCTGTTAACTGGCCAGGGACGTATGACACCAAACAATTCTGAGAAAAGAAATCCGGGACATAATAATAATATTTAATTATAATAATAATTCATATTATTATTTATAAAGTGATCACCAGGATTTAGCAAAATAGACAACAATGACAGGTAAGGAGTTCTTGTTCTTGGGGGATTTGTTGGTATGTATTAATTATGTATTTTTAAACGGAGCAACTTATTGTAATAAAAAAAAAGAAAAGAAAAGACAATTATTTTCTGATCTGGATTGGATGCAGCAAATAAAGTAAACATACAAACATGAAGTGGAAATGACCATATTTACCCCAAATATGGTGATTTAAATGAAAGTGATATAAGAAAGTATATTCAGTGTGAAAATGGTGTCTCACGAGTTCTTTTCACTTTGGTACCATGTCCATTCACTTCAAATAATGACTGATACACAAACACAACAGACGGCTAAATCCAGATTAATAACACATTCAAGGCATCAGGAAGACGTGAAGTTCAAAGCATGAAGGGTTCACTTCTAAAGTGTTTGTCTGCTAAAATGCTTCGAATTGCCACTTTCCTTCAGAGAAACAGGAAAATATAGTGTCTCGATGGTGAAAAACAGCTGCTTTCTAAGTTAAATGTTTCTGAAATACTGTTTCAGTCAAAAAAAGAAAAGAAAAGAAAAGTACCTCACAATCAGGAATACAAGTCGAGCTTTTCAACCTTTCATTTGTTGAGTTTGTCTTTATGAATGGCAGATTGGAGTGGAAAAGATATTCCTGAGTGTAAAAATGGTTAAAACATTAAAACGTAAAAAAAATTAAAAAAAAGAGAGTGAGGAATGAAAAATAAAAACATGTTAAAGGCGGACATTTAAAAAAGCACTTCCGAACGACGTATGTAAAATAGACAATGAAAAAAAACTAATATCTTAACCATAAATAAGTGTTTCTCATCTCTAATATAAAAAAGTTCAGGTGCCGTGTCATACTGTGTTATGTGTTGGCAGTGTCCTCTTCCTCGTCGTCCTCCTCTTCCTCCTCTAATACACAGGGTTCTGATATTTCCCTTTCGTCCTCCTGCTCGTCCTCCTCGTCCTCGTCCTCCTGTGCGTCCCCCACCTGCTCATCCAGGGGGATCTCTGTACATTCAGAGTCCTGTGTGCAAAGGGTTTTAGAGTCACTGCAGCTGTTTTCCTCCTCTTCCTCCTCCTCTTCATCAGGAGGGCTGCCGCTGTCCTTCTCCGTGTCAGATTCTCCGTCCTCCTCCAGAGTCAATTCAAACTGGAACTTCTCCTGGCCGGCGGTGCGTCGGCCCTCGCTGCTGGTGTCCAGCGCTGGAGAGGGGCTCTGGGGGATGGTGCTCTGGTACCACTCCCTGTTGTCCTCCAGCGTGTCCAAGATGTCCTGGGCATCTGGGTGCACCAGGTCTGCCCACGTCTCCCACAGTGGGTGCACAATGTAATCGATAAAGCCCACCTAGAAAAAGAGGAAAGAGAAAAAAAAAATCATCATTCCTTTTCGTTTATATACTGTGGTCAGAATACACAATATATGGAGATAGCTGGCATATACACTAGCATTCAAATCTTAGGGGTCAGTAATTTAATACTTTTAGGCCAAGGTCACGTTACATTGATTAAAAGTGAATACAGAAGATTTCTATTTTGATAAAATATAATTATTCATAAGCTGATAATTGTTTTAATCGGAGTCATGGGATTTATGCTGTAATAAATTATAATATGCAAAAATAACAGTAACAAAAGAAAAGCTATTTAGACTTATGGGTAAGGCTCAAAGTTCATCATCACACGGTAGTTGGGATGTAACATCGCAGCTTGAATTTAGGAATAATATACAAGCCTAATATAGACTTAAATATATATTAAATATCTAAGCTTGATTATTTCGTTTTTTTCCGTTATTGCATTAATCTTTATCTACCCTGAGCTGGCTCACCTGGGACTTCTCGACTGAAGCGTTGTGCTTGTCGCACATGGGGCTGATCTCCATGCCGCGCTCCCGCTCTCTGTCCCCCTGACTGAAGAACTCCTCCATGATGCGGTCCGTCCACTGCCTGTACAGCTGCAGCGGCTTGGTGGGGTTACTGAGGTCTGCACAGTGCACCATGTTCTGCAAGACCTGGGACATTCAAACCAATATTTACATTCATTTAAATATTCAGAAGTATATTATCATATTCAAATCTGGCTGTTAACCTTTAGAAACCCAGGGACCCCTATCCAGACTCCCCAACCATGGAGCTTCATAATTAAGTTCTAGCACTTCATAATAATAATAATTTTCACGTTGCTATCTTCAAATAAGATGCTTCTTACTAAATTTGAAGTAAAAAGTATAGATTTTTTGAGCACTAAATCAGCATTAAATTATGATTTCTGACTGATATAAATAAGTATAAATTATTAAACAATTAATGAATGAATAGTTCTATTTATATATATATATATATATATATTTAATGTAAATAAACAGACAATTATACAAATACCAATTAAACAGTTTTCTATGGTAATCACAAAAAAACTACTTTTAACAAGCTCAAATCAATCTTTATTGCCATATCTCCAGTAAAATATTTTTTTTAATGAAAGACCAACCTGTATCCTGTCAGAGTAGTTATCCAGCAGTAATACCCCAGAACTCGTCACCTTTTTGGTCTCCACCATAGTTTTCAGATCCGCCAGCAAATTCATGTGCTTAGACATGTCTGTGGCCAAAACCTGCAAAAAAAAGATGGACGATTATCAATTTTAGCTAAAGAGAACTTATTTTTATAAGTTTAGTTCCATATTACAAGTATCAGTGCAATTAAACTGCAAAAACAGCCCAGTGTGATAAATTACAGCTAAACCCTAGACCAACGACACATTTACCATCGTGACTCACAATGTCAATGACCATCTTGCGGAGGGACTGTCTCTGTTTCTTGGTCAAGTTCTGGAAGATATCACAGTTCTCTTCCTGCAGCAGTTTAAAACCTACAGCCAGATGATGATTCTCCAACACAGACGAATCGTTATACATGAGGGCCAGCTCAGAGTCTGAGATGGGAGAGAAAAAAAAGAGGAAGCACAATTAATTCTATACTGTGCTAACTCGACAGCTCTAATCCTTGGTGCACTTTCTATGTATAGCAACCTGAATAATACATTTCAGTTTACTGGAAGGCTACGATTTTGCTTCAAAAGTGCTCGCAAGTCATATGAACCACTTTCATGCTGCTTTTTTTGGAGTTTGACCTTTAAGAACTGCGTAAAGATTCATCAAAATGTCTCGTTTTGAGTTCCATGGCTAAAAACAGCAACCTATAGGTATAAAACAACAAGCATCCTCTTGAGTTCAAGTTCCTGCTGAGCTTGTGACAAGTACCACTGGTCCCTCCATTAGTCACTGAGGGGATTTTACCAGGTGTGTGGGTGGGACACGTGAGCTTTGTGATTCACAGACACATGTAGCCCTCCTAGCACATGCATCCATACCATGTGCAAAAATCGCCCGATTGACCACTTGCTGCACGTGATAACAGCTTAAACGCATATTGATTTCTCTTTGTCTGCTACTTTGAACAACCACAATTTAGCTAAATGTGGTTCTGACAGCTGTGAAAAACACTGCACACACGTAAACTATAGGAAACAACATGATGTTCCTTTAGGGATACAAAGGGAACAGGGTTTGCTTTTTTGATTTAGTATTATATGTAGACTTTTCCCAGTCAACTTGGACCATGTATGGCGACTTTGCAGTCTTTAAGGAATAGTTCCCCCAAAAAAATGGAAATCTGATGGAAATGTACTCAACCTCAGGCCATCCAAACATCAAAGCAGATTTGGAGAAGTTGAACATTACATCACTTTATCACCAATGGATAGTTTACAGTGAATGGGTGCTGTCACAATGAGAGTCCAAACAGCTGATAAAAACATGCACAAGTAATCCACACGACTCCAGTCCATTAATTACCATAACAAACTGTTGCTACACTATCCATAAAAAGAAAAAAAAATCTTAATCAGGAGAAAATATTGCAATATTTAATATTTCAACAGATTAAGTTGAAAAGTCTTACATTTGTTTCATACAAACGTACAGCTTTTCACTTTACAAAAAGGTAACTGATGGACTGGAGACACATGAATTACTTGTGGATAACTATGATGTTTTTATCAGCTGTTTAGACTATCATTCTGACGGCACCCATTCACTGCATTGGATCGATTGGTAAGCAAGTGATACTATGCTCAATTTCTCCAAATCTGTTCTGATGAAGAAACAAACTGATCTTGGATGGTGTAATGATTGGGTGTCCGTGAATGGTGTCGCAGTAGTGTGCAGCCGTGCTTCTCAGCGCGGCGAGAGACCAGAGGAGACGAGGAGTTGCAATGAACAAAACTTTACTGAAACCACGAACCAGAATACAAACAAAAGCTGACGAGGCAGCGACTACATGTTAACAGGTCTGACAAACATACACACGCGACATGACATTACTTTAACACCGAATGACTAGAACTCAAAAACATAGGATTTAAATACACAAAACTTAACGAGCTAAAGTGAGGGCAGCTGACGAAACACAGGTGACATGAATGAACTAATGAACAAGCAATGAACGGACTAAACCAAAATTACAAAGACGGGGAAGAAACAGGACTAGACAAACATGAACCACAACAGATGGCCTATAGGTAAGTACATTTTCAGCAAGTTTAATAATAAATGTTCTTAAAGCTAGAGACTTACTAGTGTTGATGAGAAACTGGTTGGAAACGCCAGGATGGTCAACATCATGTATCGCACTGGCGAATATGGCAGCGAGAATTTCAAGGTCTGTAAACACAGCCTGAAAATAACAGACACAGAAAGATTGTCTAAAATCTCATCAAATAAAATCTTATGATCGAAAAGATCAAAGTGTACTTTTTTAATACCCAACAATCAGAATAAACAGCATTGCACACTGGGATGGCATTATCATACCTCAAGGGCAGGGGTTGATAGCAGGACGTGAGTGGACTGTGTGACATCAGCAGCGTGGATGTTGTTGTGATAGGCAACGTCAGCATGGTAATGGTCCTCTAAAGTCATCAGATAGGTGATAAACGTGTCGAGAGGAATTTTAAACGTCTTTAACAAGTCCCTCTCCTACAGAAAGACAGCCCATGGTTTGTGCTTGTTAGAAGGAACAGACATTAAAGCAAACTTGAGCTTGAAAAACAACTTGTGTGAAAACGTACCTGGAATATTGTGTGCATCATAACCGTTAAAGGTCTGTTCCCAGAAAATTCGGACACTTTGAATACATTAAGGCCCCATTTATTTACATCTTCAAGCTCCTGAAATAACACAAAGTGAAACACATACAGTTTGATTTTCTATATTGAAGTTTTCTGTACATCTGTTTTATTTTATACGCTCAAAGCTACATTTATATATCAAGAATACAGTAAAACAGTGATATTACAATATAAAATAACTTTTTTTGTGTGCTTAATCATGATTAATCGCATTCAAAGTAAGTTTTTGTTTACATATTATGTGTGTGTACCTGTGTATATTTATAATGTTATCATCCTTATAATAAAAGTTGAAAACAGTTGTGCTGATTAATGCTTTGGTATAAACAGTAAGACATTTATATAGATACTCTACTGAAAAGAAAGTTCAATACAACAGCATTTATTTAAAATATTTCCTTGAAAAAAAAAAGCAGTGTTTTTTATATATTTGTTAATGCTTTGTTTTATTTACTATGATTTAATATGTATGTTTAGATTACCTTGGCCAGTTCATCTTCTGTTTCAGTTTTAACTCCGAACCGAGGGATGTTAGAGTTGGTAAGGCTGGAACTGTGTGTTAACTTTTTTACACCGCTTATCTGGGACATCGGCCTTTTCTTCTTCTCCTTGTCTTTCTGGGACTGGTGCGATGGCATTTCCACCTCGTGTTGCTTGTCTAGAGACACAGAAAATGCTCATAGCAGGTTCTAGACATGTTTGCAAAAGAGTAGTGTGCTATTGGTCATTTAATGGTCTCGCTCATGGCTGATTATTTAGCTACACGACCGTCAGGCTACAGAGCTGCTGTTGACCTGCTTTTTGCTCATAATCAGCACTTCAGTTGCCCTAGTTCTCTGAGTTTCCCCAAAAATTCCACACAGCTGCCCTCCTACAGTCAAAATGCTTTGACTCATTTGTTCTTGCCACATAACATTATGGTTGCATTCTACATTGAATGTATGTAAACGTCCATGTTTGATTTTTACATGGTTTCGTGCGACACTCACCTAAGAATGTACTGGAGATATACTCAGACACCTGGTTACCAGATCGGCTCATCTCTGAGAGGTGAGTCAGTTCTCTATTCAACATCCTCTTGAACTGTTGAAAGACAAACAAACAAGGAAAGTTATTATTCTATTTTATGTCGAAAAAGACTGAATTCATAAATCTTTATGGAAAAACAAACCAAAAAAAAAATCTACTGTGTAGGTGTTGTGTAACATTTTAACACCATTGTCCAAACACCCCTCTTTTATTCACTGCTCTAGACACCATTTTACCTTTTTTAATCATTTAATGGATTTTCCGTTGTCAGCTATGTCATTATCTGTTGGCAGATACACTATGGTTTCAAGGCTAAGTCCTCCAAACAACCCAAAACATATGAATCCTTTCACACTGCTGAGAATGTCAGGTCAAAACGACCTGCTGGGTCACGCCAGATAGACGCCACAAAACAAAGTACCTTTTTTCCCATTTCTAACAAGATTTGCAGACACCAGTTAGAGATGAAAACCACCACATGCTCATAAATAAACTTGCTAATGTGCGCAAACAAACAGCCCGGCGACAGCACATGATGTGCTGATGCTTTTTATAGCAGTTTGGTTCAAATAGTGATACAGCCCGAAACGAAAATAGGAAAGCAAAAACTAACAACAAGGCTTAGAATAGAAATGTAAAAAAAAAGGTCAAATTAATTGTAAATATATATATATATTCTAAACAGAATCTAATTAAATCCATTAATTAATAATACAACTCATTTAGATATTGGGTTTTTTATGCAACCTTTGTTCTTTATGTAACCACATACTGTACACCAGTAATAACCAATAGCAGCCCATCCGAGGACATTCCAGTTTAAGAATACAGTATTTCACGATTGATTAGCTTACCTTAATGTATCCCCAGGAAACTGACAGCAAATAATTTGCCTCAGGCATTTTGAATGAGTAAATCCAGATAGCAGATGAGATTAGAAAACACTGGCTGATAGGTAAGACGAACTCAAACTGCTCAGCGAGAGGATCTCAAAGCTTATGTTTAAATCCTCCTGAACTAAGGTTATGACATTACGCTAAACCCTGTCTGAAAAGTCCAGAAATTCCAGGGCATTCCTTGCGATGGCCGACTCCATTGTTAAGAAACCTGGCAAGATTCCATCTAAAACAGAGGAGGGCGTGAAGAAGCCACGGCATTGTCTGATAGCATCTTTCTGTAAGCTGCGCACTCAGACTGAAAAATGTCTGCGCCTTGGAAGGAAAATATACCCAGTTAACAGCTTCCAAATAAGGCTGCGTTTCACACAATCATTCAGGTGAGAGTCCCTGGCTGCAGCCCTGCCAATCAGGCGGCTCCTCCAGATTAGAATGAGCTCATCGCTGCAGCCGATTGGCCGAGCTGAGCGCGCATGCAAATCCTCCGGGAGTGTTTTCCTCCTCAGGACCCCTCCCACCTCAGCCTCTAGATGTCTGCAGCTCAGTTGGAGGATGTGTTTCTTTGTACGAGAGCTCTTTAATACAGCACATAGCTCCCCAAAAGGACACCCAGTCATTATGTGCGGTTTTCATCAATGCGTGTTCATGTCATGTTTGACCATGCGCATATGTGTGCAGACAGATGCGGGTGTATGTGTGGAGGGGTGAGGTAATCTTCATGACATGACGTGAGGTTTGGAAGTAGGCATTGTGTCAGCCAGACTCATAAAATATTCAGTGAAGTTCATTCACATTTATCCACAGAGGGGAGTCAATGGAGAACATATGTCATATGAACAAGAACAAAACAAACCGATGACGCCGTGCTAGATTTGTCCTGGTAAATTGTTAATGAGCCCTTGAATAAAGCAAAAACTATGCCGGGAAATGTGCCATTTTATTCTTTTACTGAAAAAAAAAAAATGTTTCTGAGAGCTAAACAATGAAATTTTTCCACTGGCCCGGTAGTTTAGACTTTTTACTAGCCCTGGCCTATGGCAAGACCATTTTGAGTAACACTTAAATAAGTACTGTAAATAAATAATAGAATTATATTAAATTATAGAGCAACAACAACTGCTATAATCATAATAAATGCATCTACCAATTCTTTCATATTTATCAGAACCAAAAAAATAATAATTTATTTATATATATGTGTGTGTGTGTGTGTGTGTGTGTGTCTTTTATGTGTGTGTGTGTGTCTTACATTAATTTATATGCAATATAACATAAATATATGGTCAGGTCCTGAAGCCAAAACCACCAAAACCTGTGCCTTTCCACAGAGCTGGACAGAGCCCGTGGCAGAAATACGTACTGAACGGCAGCAAATAAAGAGCTGAGGCAGTGGAGCTGACTGAACATGGTCAGGGATTATTTCACACTTCTGGTCCCTGTGTACCACTAGTGGGATGCTGAGTAATTTGCAGCTTTACTGGAGCAGATGAGCCGGCGGTAATAGGCTGTTGGGGGTCTGTGCGGACAGAGGTGACTGTGTTTCTATTGTTGGAACATCTAGAGGGTGTTAAAACACGTCTCCCAGCAAAAAATGGAAAGATATCACACAATTTGTAGCTGTGATTCCTTGAAAATGTGTTTTTTGGGACAGAGGCCTAAATAATGATTTGTACCTGAATCCATCCCTCTAGTTTAATAATATGCCTTGCAGATCAAAAGCAACGCTCATTCATTTTTTCTTCTGAACTTGTAAGGGATTTGATGATGTCTATCAATTGTGAGCTCAAAATAACCTAATGTTAAGGTCGAAACAACTATTCGATAACACTTCTATTAACAACATTAGTAAACATAAACTAAGAATGAACAATACTTCTAACAGCATTTATTAATCTTAGTTAATGTTAATTTAAGCATTTATCAATGCATTATTAAAAGCACAAGTTGTGTTTGTTAACATTAGTTAGTGCACTGTGAACTAACATGAAGAAACAATGAACAACTGTATTTCATGAATAGAGTAATAAAGGCATTGTTTATTGTTTTATCATTTTAGTTAAAGGTGCCATAGAATGCATTGAGAGAATATTTTAAATTGTTCTCTGATATGTACATAGACGGTATGTAGCTTA
>JAUMHQ010000061.1:5745149-5755771 GCA_032361165.1 Enteromius paludinosus | reverse complement strand
CTCTGACATATCTTAAAACATGTCAGTGTCATTGTTCTGTGTTAAGATGCACACCTGGAATATTTTCTTATAAGGCAGTTTTGTAAAAGTTGCTTTAATATCTTTATTTTACTTATGCCTAGTCCTGGCTTAAGCTAAGCCCCGTTTGTGAAACCGGGCCTATATATTTGATAACATTGCTGTTGATAGCACACAGTCACATTAAAATATGTAGCCATGAAACATTTTATATAATTGATGTGCCTGGACTGATTTGCTACCAAAATATAACTGATTGATGAAAAAAAGTGTAGTTACATAGTTACACATTAAAATAGCTAAAAATGTAATTTTAAAGTTATAAAACAGATCTAAATTGAATTCTTATGTTAAAATAGATGTTTTTCTTTCATTGAAATGGAAGATGTAATCAAGCACTACAAATAATTCATAAAAACAATGGCAGCTGGACATCTCCACACAACCGCAAAAATGTTTTTCATAACGGTCTATCTATTTCTGTTCTGAAACATCACAGAGAGAGTGTTATTTATAACAGTCCAGTAGGATATAACACTTGCGTGGCGAGTGTGAGGCAGTTTTATACGGGATACGCCACTATTGCTATTGAGCTAAAGCAACAAAGCAAACTGACAGGCCTTGTGCGTTTCCATGGATACTGGGTATTGAGGAGGGAAAGGGAGGAGGGGGGATTCGGTCGAGTGAGACATATGAAAATGTGAGTATTTGACGCTTCTGTTACTTAAGTCTGGTCACCTCTGTCAGACCTTTAGACTTGTTGTCTAAGAAATATTAGAAGCATCTCAAATACTGTTTTTTATAAGGTGTTGTGACTGAGTGGACTAGACGGGATACACACTACAGGCTGATTAGCATGCTGTATGTGTACTGGGGCCTTGCTGGAGACTGTGAGCATGCTCAGTGCAGCCTGAATGATGATTCTGCTGCTGTTATTGCAAACAGTGCACTGCTTAAAAGACACCAAAGCATGACCACATAGTGACACTCAATCATCTAAATCAGCTTATTTTTCTAAACAGTTTAGTCATTTATTATATGAGCAGACTGCTGTTTCAGAATGATAATCATCTCAGGCTCATTTTAAATGAATGTACAATACTTAAATGTACCAGAATTAAAAAACAAAAACAAAAGACATTTGCAAAAATATCTTAAGTCTTAAAATAGTCAATTGACCTTAAGGAACTGTATCATACTGTATATAATTCAGCACAAAATAAAATAAAATAAAATAAAATAAAACAAATAAAATAAAATAAAATAAAAAAATAAATGAAATAAGGAAAATAATTATAAAATAATAATAATAATAATAATTAATCATAATTTTATGAAAAAAAGTTACAAGTCTACGATCTGTGCACCATTTGTGTCTGTGAGTGGAAACGGTAAACCTAAGACACAATAATTGCACTTTATCAACTTACAGAACTATCCTAGGGAATCCTAAAATGCAAAAATGACCTAAGAATAGATCTCCTTACCTTGTTGGATGCCATCTCGCTGACAGAATGCCTGGTTTGGAGGGTCTCAAGCTGGTCAAGGCACCAGTCCAGCTCCTCCAGGGTCTCTGTGGCCAGTTTCTGGTAGGCCTCCTCTGGAGGAAGAGAAGGAGGCAAGGAGTCAGATCTCAGATGCTTTAGGGGTCTAACTGAGGCTCCCAGCAGAGGGCCCAAACTGCTGTAGACCGCCATGTTGGGATATCCCGACAGAACGCATGGGTGATTCTTCATGCTGTGCTGAAGCCCTCCACAGTGAATGATGGGGCCCCAAATCGAGCCAAAAAACAACGTTTCCAAAAACACCGTAATCCGAACGAGGCACCGTAACGACCAGGAGCGGGACTCAGATCTCGTGCGAAGCAGGGAACACTATATCCCTTACGAAAACATACAAAGAGGCCACACAAACCAACACTCACGCCGCTCACAAACAAAAACGACAGTCACCGCAGAATCTATAGTCCTACATGTCGAGGAGCCCGGAGTCAAACCTCTCATCTCGGGACGGGGAGAATGTCATTGCTGTGGGGAGGCCCATCTCTGCGTGACAGATGCCGGTCTACATCCAAGAAGCAAAGGAGCGTGCACTGGCCCCTAGGAGCATGCGATGCGACCCATAACAAAGCATACAGGCATAGTGTCATAACAATAACACACACGTATACTCGCTCATACACGCATACAAGCACAAACGCAAAGCACACAGAGGGCTGACGCCAACAGATGAGTGACTTGTCCCTGTTTCCAGTCCGCCGCAAAACAGAACAAAGGTGCTCGCATCTGCCTGCCCCCTTTTCTCAGAGCGGTGGATGCCCTGCACGAGCACGGGGCAGCCGTGGAGCGTCGCTAGCCGAACGTGAGCCGAGCTTCCTCTTGAAACAGAAGCCTAAAGCCTGCCAGTGCCTGCATGCAGGAGAGAGAGGACTTCAGCTAAAACCTGACATGAACTTTACAGGATTTGGAGCTGAGGAGCTCGGGGTCCTTCACAGGTGACAATTTGAGAAAGGTTGAGCATCATAAAGCATCTGAGAGGATGATTTATGATTTATGTTTATTATAAGGTTTGCAAATAACTTAGTACAGAATTTGTGGTCGGGTTTGCTCAGAGGGGAGCATTCATGACATGTAAAACATCTGTTGCATGTGCATTTTTGAAAAAGGTTATTATCCATATTAGGGCATAAAATAAGTGAAACAGAATAACAAAAGGCTTGCAGAACCAACGTCAGTGCAGCTATGATAGACATGTTGCTTATTAGTAGCAACTATGAAAACAAAGCCAGACAGAAAGCATGTGCCACATGTACACTCCTTTAACAAAGCATACATTATCTTATTCATTGCCTGTCTGTGTGTGTGTCTCTCTCTCTTTCTGCGTGTGTGGTGAAGTACACAGGGCTGGGGTGCCACTTTCTCTGAAAGAGACTGCACTGACGTCAATGACATTCTTCTCGTGCTTAGCGCGACATCATACACCAGCCCATGAGAGGGCACTGGCTCCACAGACAGGAGAGCTGTGGTGAAAAGCTGGACTGGATTTCTCCAATCTGGGTCACAGGCTCTTACTTGAACATCAGCCAGGAAATCCTCATCAAAACATTTGAGGATTTGTTTGGATATACTAGAAATTAACCTTAAGTAACCTTAAAAAGGTACAGATAAAAAAAATAAACGAGCGGTGAAAGTCTGTTTGATCACATCTGTATGTCTCCAGGTGTGAGCAGAATTTAAATTGCAACTTGACTAAGGTTTTACTAAAATGCAACTGAAGTGAACAGTTTTTCGATGTTCCCTGTTTAAGTTTTTAGTCTTTCTAGTTTATTTATGTTCATATATGCATTTTCAGAGGCTAAGCGACCATAATAGTGGGTCTGTAGAAAATTTATAAATTCATAATTTTTTTTAAGTACTTAAATGAATAAACCTAAAAATTAAATTAATTAAATCTATATAGAAATATAAAAAATAAAGAAAAAAAAACGAGCACAAAAACTGAAAGGAAAAGTTGATTTAAAATCTTAACAAATATATTAGTATACAAATTAGACTAATATGCATGGTTAAAGATGCTATACATATACATTTTAATTATTACTAATTCTTTAAATTAATAATATTTTGTGAATTCACAATGATGAAATATTTTTTTTAACGACATGTTGTCTTGATAACATGACACTTCTATTACACTTCAATTACATGGCTTTATGTTAAGAAGCAGATTTTTTTTACAGTTTGATTATATTTATAAAAAGGTTTCATTGTTGTTCTAGGTTGCTAGATGATGTCTACTGGCCAAAGTAAAAAAAAGCCCACTTCCCTGTGGTATTATGGTCTGTAAATATGGGTCCCTGCTTCAATGTAGGTCTATTAATCACTTGTTTTATTGTCTGCGCAAGTCTGATCACACCTCGTCGAGTTTAGGAATCATGCCATAGCAAGCCCCACTAATTAGTCATTTAGGTGCCACTTTTATCCACAGCGATAAAACAGACACATTCTACCTGGAAAGCATAAAGCTAAGTGTCTTGCTCAAGGCTAGAATAGTGATAGTTCACACATCACCCCTTTAAGGGATTTTAGCTTTCTGGTGACCAGGTCAAATCTGCTGCTGCAGGCGTCATCATCTCATTCTACATTAAGGTATATGGATATCCAATCCACACTCAACACTCACCAGGGTCTTCTGACACTTTTAGTGGTCACATGACATCTAAACTCAGCATGGGGAGTTAAATTGTATAATGTGTCCATCTGCCCGCTGCCTCTAGTACAAAATCAATATTATAAATCTATAACACTGGTGCTTTTTATCTCTGCAGCTGAACATTCTGCTCATGCTAAACATCCAGCAAGCGCTCTGTTCTAGGTCAAACACCTGCATCTCAAAACAAGCTTTTCTTTGCAGACCTTATAAATAGGCAGCAAACAAAACTTAATCGATACAATGAGCAGTGCCTCATGATTATGGCAAAGACACTGTCATATCCCAGGATGCTCTATAATGCATGAACAAATAATTAAAGGGAGTAAAAAGTGTCTTTAAAGCTTTAATCTGGGCAAAGAGGTTGTAGAGGTGACATATTATTTAATATTTCTTATCTGCTTAAGAGCACATGACATGCACACTGTGATATGGGATGTCTGGAGGTTGCCCTCATGCTGGCATAGACAAAACTGAGGGTGCCAAACAATGACAACATGATCCCTTATATCAGACACTGCCTAACAGTTCTCCGCAAATTAAAACAACACTTATCTTAACAATGAACAAACTGAAAAGCTCAGAGAAAGTGCTCTTTGCAATATATTGCGGTAAAATGTGAACGGAATGATAATTGATCATTTAAAACAAAGCTGGAACAATAAAATTAAATAAATCATATTTTAAATTAAAAATGAGTGGTGCCTCAGCAACTTTTATTTCTTATTTTCAACTTGTATTAAGTTTTATTTAAAGTACCAAAATACTAAAACTGAAATAGAAACAAATTAAAGCTAATATAGAAATACAAAATGCAATAAAAAAAAAGTACAGCAAAAACGACTGAAAATACAATGAATTCAAAATGTTAACAAATACTATATCTGTATATAAATAATACTAAAATTACACTGCTGATAAATTGGCATGGCAATATTAAAAACAGAAAGTAAAGGTACGATACCTGTGTAGGAGGTCTTTGTGATGGGAGGTGGGTTACACATGGGGGATCTCCTGGATGAGGAAAAAAAGAAACAAAGAATGTGTCAGTGTGTATGATGCAAACAAAAGTAACAGACTGACTGATATTACTATACTGATATTGTCAAGATTTACTGTCATGATAAAAAAAAATGTGTGCTTGTGAATACATTGATCTGCAAGCACTCACTTGTTATTGGCCCTTTCTTGTTGTACATTTGTTAAAGCAGCAAAATTATTCCGGACAGTCCTTAAACTTGCCAGAACCTGAGGAAAGATGCATAAATTGAGGAAGACTGTGTTTTATGTAATTTATGTAATTTGGAAGTATGACATATGTAATATTGCAATACCTGTGCAAAAGGGGTGACAATCATGTCATCACCGTGTCTGCAAAAAAAGGACAAAATACTAATTACAACAGTGCAAGCTTTCTCTATTTTTAGTTCCCCTTATTTGTCTTTCTATATGAATAAAACATGAACGTTAATAATAAGAAATGCGTATGCCAATAAACCAGTTCTGCATTTAGAGAGGACGTTTGCTCACATGTCACTGGCGATGGAGGAGTTTCTGGACATAGACTTTGGTGAGAGGTCATAGTCGCTGTCAGAGCGGTACAGGAAGGACTCTCTCCTCTGGCTGTGCACAAAGTTGGCCTGGAGGATGAGACCTGACCCCGGGCTCGCCATGGGATCCAGCGGACTACGTCCTGATGAGGTGCCATTGTCCACATCAAAGCTGGGGAGACAAAACAACGGGACAGTTAGAACTGATGTTAAATGAGAAACCTGGAGGACGTTAAGAGTGGCTTACTCAGGTCGACAGAGTTGACAATTTCTAGTAATATAAGCACACATTTTATCTTAGCAGCTGTTGCGATTAGATTTTTTTTTTTTAACAAATGTTTGCTATTTTCTATTACGAGCCTATAAAGGATGTGTTTTATGTTATATATAGTGTATAAGTTATATATAGTTATATAGTGTACTGTTTCTGGTTAAAACAACTCCTAATAGTGACTCAAGAAACCTAGTGAGGATACAAGAAGTGTTTTTCTTTGTCCGAATGAAAAAAATTAATTCCTGCTGTGGACGAAACTGTGATGGCTTACAGTATTTCCACATAAACGTGCAATCAAATAAAATATAGACATGAAAAAAAATAATAATAATAATAAAAACACAAAAAAGCAATTATTTAACAAAAACACTAAAGCAAAAATTAGAAAAAAAAATATATATAAACAATATAGCCAAAAAGTAAATATATAACAAATAGATACAAAGCCAAAAATAGACAAATAAAACAATTAAAAACACAGACAATTTGTTTTTGTCTGAAGTCATGTAAAATTACATTTTTATACATATTCATTAAGGTTGTGTAATATTGTAGTGCAAAAAACAAAACAAAAGAAAGTCCCAATTTAGAGGGCTTCCCCAGCCCAGCGGGAGCGCCGTCCTTAAACTTCATCTCCCTAGTCCTTAGATCCACCCAACTGTGCTTACAACAAGCTGACCCATAATCCCCGGGGAGCATTAATATAATTGCTCTGCCCTGGGTATTTTCCTGACGCGAACAGTGACGTGGCTGTACGTCTTATTCTCACTTAGCCACTGTAATCACCTCCATGCAGGCTCACATCTAAGTAACGTTGTACAGATGGATAAATCCATATTAGTGCTTCAGTCTGCACCTTGGTGACTTCATCAGACCATATTGTGAACAATGATTCATGACCCAGGAAAAACGGGAAGTTTTGTTTTAACCGAGAACAAATATGTCAGCGACAACAAAACTGACGCACAGTGTGAGGAGAAAACAGCATTTGCCGTTTGTGTCCTGTACTTTTACAACCCAGCAAAACATGGCACTTGACTTTATTTCTGTGTTTCATTGAGAAGTGACTTATTCACAGTTAAACTAGAGCTGGCGGTGAGAGGCCCGCTGATGTGCTGGCCTCATCTCTCTTGGGTCATATCACAGGAATGCACCGGTTTACCGTCTCACACTTCCAACTCTAGACTTGCATTATGAATGAGACTGTTCTCCTTTTACTGTAACCCACACAAAAGCACTGATGCTTACGCTAGAAAGAGGAATGTGAGCTCTTATAATAACCATAAATAAATCAACAAGCATGAAAATTAAAATGCTTCACTGATTCTAAAAGATGGACAAAACATGTCCAGTGACTTATTTTGACAACAGGAACATTTCTATTTGAGTTTAATCTCAGATTATCACTAGAACCTTCATACTATAAATATTCAACATGCTTAAAAAAAAATATATAATCATTCACTACCCCTATTAACACCTGTGCTCTGACCACAAAATACTTGACAGGATAAAATATATTAATAAATATAATACTTATATCAAATTAACCAATCAGTACTATTTACACTGTAATTAGAACATTTTTTTGCACCAAAAGTTAAATCTATATCTCAAAACATGATAAATGCAAAATAATTTTATAAAAAACAAAAAAAAATGTAAATAAAATGCTTAGCTGTTGCTCAAGAAACATTTTCATCAGTGTTAAAGAAAATGTCCTGAATCGGTTTTAGGAGACCTTTAGAATTTAAATTATTTTCCATGTGTCTTTACTGAATAAAAATTAATTAATTAATTTACTTTCTTTAAATAATAATAATAATAATAATTTTGATCAACGGTGTATGTACGTTCTATTAACAATTGCTATTATTCCATATCTATATCAGTTCTTCTTTTTTGAATATTGCTGTCCAAATTCTGCTATCCAAACATTTATTAATTTTGGATTACTCACAATAAAGCCCATCAGCAAACAGCAGTGTTTTGTGCAGTTTTCTTTGTCTAGTATCTTCAGTTACACAGAAGGGAAAATACACCACTCCCATCCTCTGTCCTTCCTTCTCGTCTTGTCTCGACTTTCCTGCTCTGATTTCACTCCCCTAATTTCCCTCTATCCAATAAACAGAATGTGAAGGTCTCCATCTGTTCTCTGTACAAAGATCACTGCCTGCTTAAACCACACTTAACATACAGTATAAACACAAACAAGTGCACACGCTCCAACACATCTTACAGGTTCAAAAACACAGCATTGGGTGTACGTTTGAGGCTAATTATCTTGTTTCTGATATAAAAACACTTAGTAATTAATTCAAACACGACACACACACAGAAAACTATGGAATGATGGAAACCTAAGAAACTTGTTATACGGAGCAACGTAAAACACATTTCTAGCAGCTTTAAATCAAACCTCTACATTAATCTTATAAGAAATATTTCTTTTGCACTCCTAAATGTTGAAATATATGAAAAAAAAACACCACGTTGCAGTGTTAACCACAGTTTAGTACACCTGGGAGATTAGTAGAAGTCTGAATTTAATCCCTAATTACTTTTTTGCTGGAACTGGACAGAAATTCTAAGCTGTTTAGACGTCAAACAGCACTTTGTGACGCAATGCACATGATACATTAAACAGTCATTTCTAGATAATCATAATGACTTGGTGGACTCTCTCCCGACACCACTGATAATATCAAAATAACAAGTAAGCGGAAATTCTTTCCTTGGAAATTTCTTCAAGAGACTTTACAGTACACCAGTTAACTTTCATCATATAACATTTAAAGAGGACCCAAAATGTATTTAGAACACGTAGGGTGCAAAAATATATGAAAGCCATAGGAAGAAGCTAATTATTTGACAAAAGGAAGTATTATTTTAAAGGAATCAAATGTATTTTTTCAAATAATACAAATATGTAGTTACTAATCATGATAAATATAAAAAGTAAAAGTAAAAAATAAATAAAAAATGGAGCCCATAGTTCATGAGCTGAACTACATCTGTGTTACATTTTTCTGCACCTGCGTGAAGTGACTTCATATGTCCCCTAAAATTAGACCAGTTTTTTTAAATAAATAGTAAAAAAATAGCACAGAAAAGTCAGAAGTTAAAGCTAGTTCTGAGAAAATCTCTAGCGTAATTAGTTTGCAGATGGGACTAGGTTTGACTTTTTGGGGTCACTGTATATTTTCTATTTAAGGGGTGTATGGATTTAGCTTTCTCTTCGTGAGTTGTTTTTTAGACAAGCAGAATGATTTAGTATAACATGTTTTAACATCATTTAAAGTCAAGATATATACATAAACAAAGTAGTTTGCTATACATATATCTATAAAACAAATGTTATTCTTACATAAACTTACAAGAACGACTAACGACTTAAAAAAATCTAAGTGATAATTACAGTAGCTGCAGTCACTACTACAGGATGCTGTCTACGGCATCAGATGTCCAACTGGCTAGATCTAGTCTTGTGGATACCCTGCCCAATCCCTTTGGCCATGCAGTTTAAGCCACTTTAATTGAGACTGGCTGTTCCCCAACTAACTGTTTTTGGTACTATACCAATCTTTTCCTATTAGAACAGTATTCAACAATAACAATGCAAAGAGTTCTTAAAGGAGCTTAAATTATACTTTGAGTATTAATATTTATATAAAAATAGAAAACATCAACAGAAAAATTTTTTTGTTAACTGCTATAAAAAAAAAAAAAATAGATTTACAAACATAAAAATACAAATTCCTGATTCCAAAATGAGTTATCCCTCATCACTAATGAACTGGTACATGACTGTCTGCCCTCCTAAGCTCCATTTAATGGCATGTGGTCCATTAGAGCATAGGACAATAACAAAAAAGCACAGGAAATATGGTGCCTGACTGTGGGACATCCAGAAAGTGGAACCCGATGGTTTGGGACCACATGCAAAGAAAATGTAGAAGACATTGTTCTATTCTGGTGATCACATGAGGCTGTTCCCAAAACATTGCTGGTTTTCTTGTCAATCATGAGATGGAACAGGAATGTGCTCAAAATAGACAAATAAAAGAGACGCACAGATAAAAATAGCAGGCATGAATGATTCATGAAACAAATCAAGCTCTCTCAAAAGCATAAAAATAACTGTTGTTAAAATTTTCAATGCTCTAAAATAAGTACAAAATATGGAAAGGTGAAATGGTTTGTCAAAGCAGGAAAGTTTTGGGAGTGACTTATTAACTGAAATTATATTATGTTACATAGAAATATGAAAATATTTTGTGCAACTTAAAATATTAAACAACAAGAAATTACAATGTCAATGTGTCAAACACTTAAATGCTTGCTCTACAATAATTTGAGTTTTTAGTGAAATCATGGGGATAACGTTGATAATGATAATGTTTTAGTGTTTTGGATTATATTTTGTGTTGGTGTTACATGTCACCTCTGGGGTAATTAGTGAGATTTAAAGGGATAGTTCACCCAAAAATGAAAATATTTACTTACCCCCAGGGCATCCAAGATGTAGGTGACTTTGTTTCCTCAGCAGAACACAAACGAAGGTTTTTAAC
>JAUMHQ010000061.1:5732850-5745049 GCA_032361165.1 Enteromius paludinosus | reverse complement strand
GGTTAAAGTTAAAAATCTTCGTTTGTGTTCTGCTGAGGAAACAAAGTCACATACATCTTGGATGCCCTGGGGGTAAGTAAATAAACATCAATTTTTCATTTTTGGGTGAACTATCCCTTTAATAAAAAAAATAAATAAATACTTTGGTATAGAAGTTAGGGTTTGCACAACAAACTGACATACAAGTTTATTATATCAATACTTATATTGATCTGAAATACAAGGTGATTGACCGTGTAGACAAGGTAACTATAATGTGTCATAGTGATGTCAAAGCTTAAACGACAGGAGAGAAAATGAGCCATCGATTTCATCAGATTAGGTGTCATCCAAAACATAACAAATCCGCAAACCTCTCTTTTACACAGACACGCAAAAAACACACAGATTAAAACACACTCCATGAGATGAAAGATGTACAAGACGAATTGGAAATTAGAACATCTACTGAGATCACTAATGAAAAGCCTATTTTACTGGTTTGATTTGAGTGCATAATAATTATAATAATATTTGATATTAAACTAGCCCAAATTACAATAGTATGAATGACAGGATATGAGATGGCAACTATCACTTAATGACTGGTGTGTATGACATGTGTTGAGTCACTGTCATGCATTAAAATAAAGCAAAGTAAACAGGAACTGCAAACAATAGGGTCAATATATGAGGTGAAAGAAACATACTGACACACAAACACGTCACTCTCTGTACACTGATGATATCATTAAGATGTCAGTTAGATTTCCTACTGACATCTTAACACACACACACACACACTTAAACATTCTGAAAGCAAGGCCGAGTTTGCTTAGTTGAGAGCCGTTATTCATGGACACGGAATGGAGCATTCCACGAGCAAAGGGGGGTTGTAACCTGTCTCTTTTTTTCGCTAGCCTACCTTATAAACATTCAGACACAAACACAACACAATTATGTACCAAAACAATCCTGTGAATCATCAATATGCCATATCTCAGAGTTTGCAGTGACGGATAACCGCTCAGATTATTCTTCACACACGCGGTGCATTTAAACAGAATCAAAACTGTTGTACTAAAATAATCAGTTCTCCACAAACAATCATCAGTTGCATCTAAAATAAGCAAACACAAACGGAGGACAAGATGGGACAAGAGAAACAAGGGTGAGGTATCTGCCTTCTAGCAATGCTTGCAAATATGCTGCAATCCAGCAGCAGCCTTCTCATGTGGAAATATTGGTCCGGCTTTTTCTTATTTTACTTTTTTTAAGGTGATTGCACAGGCGTATTGGATAAAGTATTGGTCGATATACTCTATTTCTTCAGGTTAATTAAAAGGAGTAAAATGAGCACATTTCATAATATCTTATCAAGCTCATTATAAAAAAATGAAATTTTCATCTTTTATACACAGTTGCATCTGCAAACTGTGGTAACTGCACAAAAAACAAATTACAGCTCTTACAAATGAAATAATGAAATACATTTAAAAGAATATTTGTTGTATACTTAGGTATTTTTTAACTATAGTATATGGTATATAATTGGAATATTCAGATTAAAAGTCAATGGCTCCCAAAATGCAATGTGCAAATAATTTTTTCTGATATTTAACTTGAATAAAATTGACATAAAGTGTCAAAAAGAAAAAAAAATTCAGTAAAACAGAAAACTGTTAAATACACATAAAAAATTGATATGGGGCCAAATCATCTCTACCCTTATTTGACAAGCAGCCCACATAATGCATCAAAGAATGTTTAGATCTTTGATCTTAAACCACAGTTAAAGTTTAACAAGTCAGTGTGAGACAGAGAGTAAATGAAAAACTCAGAGGAAGAGTACTAGTGGAAGACAATGTCAATAAAATACAAGTTCCTTAGGCAGAGTGAAACTCAATTTGTGGAAGGTAAGAGCAAAAACAAAAAGGGTTTAATACTTAAGAGGAAGCAGACAGTTGCACAAGACGTTAAAACGAGATATGGAAAGCCAAACGGTTGATGTAAGAGTGGAGAAGGAAACAGCAAGCACAGGGTAATAGGTTAAGGGAGGCAGAAGGAGAAGAAAGTCAAGAAGTTGTCCTTTACCCGTCTGTGTTCTTAAGTGAGCTGGTGGAGCGAGATCGGGGCTTCATGATAATGCTCATTCTGGATGTGGATTTCCCTCTGCTAGCGGCTACAGCTAATCCCAGCCGTGTGTTTGTTTGTTTTCAGTCCTCACGTGTGTCTCCAAGAGTGAACATGACTCGGTCAAGACGGCCCTGACTCCGTTTGGTCCACTGACAGGAGCCCCTCGTGTCCCGGGACTCTCAAACTGACCGGACAGGAGTTGCAGTGTCTCTGTCACTCAGCAACCGGCTGCTATAAATCAAGACAATCCGTCTCCCCCACTCACACTCTCTCTCTCCTGAAACTCCCACCCTGTGTACTTTCCTCCCTCCCTTCCTGGCTGGCTGCAGGGCTCACTGCTTACTGCTTGGACTCGTGTAGTAGTGACGTAGTCGGGGGTTGGGCGCTCCTCATGTTTGATTTGTCTGAATGGAGGAGGCAACTTAACACCTCCACTTGTGACAGGGAAAAACGAAAGGTGAGGAATCCCAATGGATGTTTATACTGGGAAGGAGTTGCCCAGTAGTATGAATGCACACTGAGTCACAAGACACACATCCGGTGAAGCCTGGATGTTCAAAGTGACTTCATCCATACGAGTCATTCACAATGAACTTATTAAAAGCACTTTCACGTACTGTGCGGTGACCAGCATGTAATAAGATAAGAGTCATTTAACGGCCAAAACAGACAACGAGGGCTCTTCAAACATCACTGAAAAATAAAAAAAATGAAAACCTTTCGATAAGCTAGTCTAACGGTTCACACATTAACCCATGCCAAGGGCCCTTAGAGGTGTTCCAGTGATGCGTGGCACACGTCAACCAATGAGAGTGAAAAAGGGAGTGGCCTATCGCTTGTAGCTCTGCTCACTTGATGGTTTCTATAAACATTTAGACAACAAGCTTGGTTTGATCCTCAGAGAAAGTTAACAGATCTGATTATGAAGTAGTATGGGAAAAATGTGTCTAATTAAAAAAGACACTACAAAAAGACTTTCATGTTGAGTGTGCGTTTGTTTCACTACATATAGACAGCGGAGTAACTATCACACAAAAGCAACAGCTAATGTAAGTTTGTGCACATCGTTGCCCCCCTGTGTTCACAAGAGATTAAAGCAGAGAGTACTAGATAAAAGTACATCTGACAAAGTCAATTATAGAGTGTAAAAACAGAATGTAAACACAATTAAGTGTTTATTCTAAGTGCAATGCAATTAACCAACCAGTTCTGTGATTCACAAGCTGACACACTTTTTAATCGCGTGAATATTTCTTTTTAAATAATTATTTCTATATAAATATATTCTATGAAGTCTGAAATACAGAAAGCTGAAAAACATTCAAACAATTTTATTATTATTGTATTTATAGTTTATTGGTTTTGTTGAAGATAAAAATAGCTAAATTCCATGGAGGAGGATTTGTATTATTTTTATTTTATTTATGATTTTTTTTTTGCCAAATCAGCAACAATGATTTTTCTGGCATAAGATGATAGATGTATAAATATGCAATCTATCGATATAAATTATATAGAAATACAAAAAGATCCCAATAAACAATTTACTGCAAAAAATAAAAATTATGAAAGGTAATAATATATATATATATATATACACAGTATATGAAAGACGAAAAATTAAAAGAAATTGGAAAAGGTAATACACCAAAAAATAAAGTAAAAATATTGCTTTCGCTAGCAGAAATTGTAATAGACAGGCAGATATAAACTTTACATCATAAAACATGTGACAGCTTAACCCAACATGACCTATTTGACATTTATAAAAATTAATCCATGGTTCAATTATATAATGTACACCAGGGAGTTTTACCATGTTTACTTGCTTACACAACAGCAATTACAATAATATACACTAGAAATACAGTTTCATGGATAGGACAGTTAGGAAACTTAAGATGACCACTGCAAAATACAATTTCTTTAAATAAGCAATAAAACATTGATGCTGTTACTAAGACAGCCCCAACTAGTGTGTGCAGTTTTAACTGAGTAAAAGGTATTTTGTAAACCATATATCTGTCTAATGTGCAATGTACCTGCGTGACTTGAACCAGCGTTTCCTTTTCTTGCCTTTCAGTGAGTTTATATCAAGCTGGCGGCTATTCCAAGTAAAAGTACTAAGAAAGAGAGAAAGAGGAGAACCGCCAGGAGATTCACTAGCCATGGTGTCCTGAGAAAACTGACAGCTTGACTGACCTCTAATAAGAGAGCTTCAGCTTTGTGTGAGGAAAACGTCCACGTCACTACTCTGACCTCATCCCATAATCCAATAACACCTGTCTGGCCTTCTCGTATTCAGCTGCTATGTTGCCTATGTAAGCTTCTGTGTTGGTAAACTGTACATGAAACTTTGAAAAGAAATAATCAGCTTTAAAAACAGATTATTTTCGTAAGAACAATTCTATGCATCTTTTACAAAAAAAAAAAGCCAATTCGGGAGCTTTATCTTCCAAGCATGCGGTAATTGTTCCTACTTTTATGGTTTGGGATTATCTGAATCTCAGTTAGGTAAGATACTAAAAGGTGTTTGTTTCACGTGTCCCAGCTGGTCGTTTTCAAACTATGTATATAAAGAGGTAACCAAGTTCAGAACATACAGTTTTTAAATCCTTATTATTTCAAATTAAATTTTATTCTTGCACTCTATTACATTTAAATGTGAGCTAAAGTAAAAAAAAAAAAAAAAAACACATTAAAATGAAATGCTAAGAAATTTAACAGAGAACTTGGCAAAAGAAAGCCATAATCATTTTATTTTTACAACATATATGTTTAAAAAAAACTTAATTGAAGGTTAGATTAAAAACTACGAAAAAAGAAACCTTATACTGCACAAATATAAATGATAAACAGCTGTTTGAAATGTTCTTAAACATGCAGGGAACCTTTAAGTTACATAAACAATGGTGGTAACACTTTATAATAACTACTCGCTACGAATCATTAGTTAAGCATTAATAAATAGTTAGTTCACCCTTTATAAAGCATTGTTCCAACATTAATAGTCATTAGTAAGCAGTTTATAAATACACAAAGGAGATTTAAAGGGCCAGTTATCTTCCTAACAGAAAAAAAATAAACAAACAACAAAGAACTATTAATTTCAAGATGCAAAAACATATAAAACTGCACAACTGTACACTTGATTTTTTTTTTTCTATGAAACTGAAGGTTTGTTTTTCATTTATCAAGTGAACAGTTGTTTTTACATATTTTTTTAAATAATAATTTTTACAAATTATTTCTGTGTTTCTCTGTGTTGTGTTCATTTAACATTCCACAGGTATGCATAAACAAGCACGGAAATACAGTTCACTCTTTCACATTTTGTTCCAGTAAAGATCTGTAAAGCTTATTTTATTGTCTTTATTCTCTATTCAGATTTACTGTAATATTTATTAAATAACACATTTATTTTTTAGAATATATACCATTACAGTATTTAATTTCATTAGTTTTTTTCCATGCTGTCGGTATGAAAGTACTGGATCGGATAGCAGATGGTAAGTGTCTGGAAATGGACTGCTGCATCTCCACATGCATTCACCACCACATCACACTCCCACTCACCTACAACCAATTATTTGTAAAAATAAATCATCAGAAGTTGATCTAAGAAAAAGTACGCTATTTTAAAAAAGTGTTGAATACATTCCAAATCTGATAAATGTGCTAAACCTCCTACTCATAATTACTTGGAGGAAATAAAACCATGCAGGGAGAGAGACTCAACATTAGCGACTGACGCCGACTGAATGAAGAACAGAACGCAGATGATTTAAATCAGGAAGAACAATCCAGTTTTAAAACATTAACTTGATTTTCCCTTTTTCTTCATCTGAAAACTGTTAATTTATACTCATCTTATCTGATGTGTCCTTTACCTGTCAGTTCTGTGTGTGCTTTATTGGCATTAGCATAAGGCACATATCTGATAGCGATTTTCTGTTGCTGAGCATTTGTCTTTGGCCCAATACACACTGACTTAATCTCTCTCACTTACAAACACACACATTCAAATTTCTTTCAATGTGTACTGTAGTTATTGACACACACCTGCTCCTATTAGACTGTGCAAATTTCAAAACAATGACATATTAGTTATTAGTAGTAATGCTACTAATACGAACCTTTATGAAGAAAAATGAACACACATTTGTTATGTACTGTAAGTTTCCACAATATCTGATATTTGCCCAGAACAGGTCACGAGTGCCACTCAATTCGACCTATTTATTGCCATTTATCTAACCGAACTTGAGATAAAACAGGTTTATCAGTGACGAGAAGCATTAAAGGATCTTTAAGGAAATCAATGGGCTCATAACCAGCTGGTTATCGCATCCTATTATTAACCACAGCAGACATAATTCCATGCACTTACTTTTAAATTCAACAACACATGAATAAAAGCTTAAGTATAACCACCGGCCTTCAGCCGTTCACATGAACTGTCAGAACAACATTTATTCAGGCATTAATTAGCCAGGATATAAACACTATGAAATATGAAACATCTGGAATACTTTTAACGTTATTTAATGAATACAACAAATCAAATCTCACATGCTAACTATATCTTAAGAATTATAATCCAATCCTAAATGGAAACATAGCAGCGGACTCTACCGAGGCACATCACACACATAAAACTTTACCATTTTCTCCGAGGTTTGATGTCAATAGGTTTGTTGATGGCATACGGCGAGCCATTGATGCAAGCGCTACGGTAACGGGCGATCCTCTCCAGAGAACAAAGTTCTGAGTTTGCTGGCAAGCTCATCGTCGACTTACAATCAGTGTTGAACAGGTCCAACTACAGCTAAACAAGCCTTCCTGGGTCAGTCTGACCAGCTTTCAGTACTGTGAGTAAAAAATGACAACGGAGAGTGGAGAGATTGAGTGAGGACTGAAGGATGAGCAGAAAGGAAGAGGAGGGAAAAAGAGAGCGAGAGAGAGCGGGAGGTGGGTGAACAAGAAGCAGGCAGGTGCTGAAATCATTGGCGAGATCAATCAGCCATTAATGAACTTTAATGAAGGCCATCCAGAGTCAGCGTGTGAGTGTCTAAGGGTAAAAAATACCACACACACGTTTCGTGGAACTGTCCTGATCTGGTCCAATCATACTCATATTGACTCTAAAAAGCTTTTATGTCCCAACTCTCTGCCCTTAATCAGACAGACGGGGCTGACGCACATCAAGAACACAGTCTGGCAAATGACAAGATGCCACGGACATTATATTCCTACTTTCAGTCAATTTAACCCAGTGCAACAGCTTTAGCTTGTTAATAGTCTTTCGTGTGTACTGGACCTAATGTCTTGTTATGCACTGTATATGTATGTAACCAATTAAACTTCAACGCATGCCACATTGTTTGTGCTATAAACATTAATATTCTCCAATATTTGTTGTCTGCTATTACTTTTGTAACAATCAGACTGCAGGTCAAAGTCCACACGGTGGGCCTCTAAAGCTATTAAAATAATCAATTTTGAAGGAAACTGGGTTGAAATGCACTTAAAAAAACGAGCAGAAAACCTTAGCAACTGCACAGCATTGACTTGATACCCTCAACCCCTAAACAGCGTGACCAAGCACTGCAGACAGTTCGTACAGAAAACATATCAAAACTGAGGTACTAAAAAATAGTTTTAATTTTAGAACTGAGATTCCTCTCATAAAACACTATCAATAAAAACTCTGCTTTGTTCACTAGATGGCAGCAGACCAACAGATTATTATGAGCTCAGGTCTGGTTAGACCCTGTTGGTGGATGCCAGCTACAGCATCTCTAGACAGAGCCAATCAAAAGCAAGTGGATTTGTGACTACAGAATCTTTTACAGAAAAACATAAATGCAAACATTTATTATAGTAGAGAAATGCTGCCTCTCAGTGACTCTATTAGGTGAATTCAACCATATATTTTGCAGTTTTTCCTGTTGTGTTTCTTGGATAAACGAATAACATGAATATGCAAATGGCAGTAATTTACTAAAATAGATTATTATTTGAACTCTGTCTATTAACAGTTGCCACCTCTTATAAGATCCTCAAACTTAAACAATCAAATTTCTCACAAATCATTATCTAACTCCAAACAATCAATTAGGAGAGCTGGAATGTAATAAATAACATAATAAAAATTTTAATAATTAATAATAAGATTAATTAAAATAGAAATTATAGTTTAGATTGAAAATGTTATCAAATATAATATTCATATATATATATAAAAAAATTATAATTACAAACACAAACAAAACATTACATTAACAGTTTTAACAAATGATGCCTGCAATATTCAGTATTTTCACAAAAGACTAATATGCGGGGGAAAAACCAGTAGATATCTCCTCGTATTACCACTAGGGAGCACTCTATCACCTGCTGTAAAACAGTTACTTTAACAGGGGTCTCTCACTCCAAGACTGAACATCTCATCAAGACAGGAGGAGGGGGAATGCAGTCACAGCAATAGAGAAATGTGTCCAAGGCCAGAAACCCATTACCACACGACACTTACGTAATGATCATAGTGTTTCATAGCAAAAATCGAATTTGCCACAAAGTACATGAATATATTATATATACATAATTTGAATGAGTTGCTCACGAATGAGCTTCAGGCATCCAAGTGTGGCAAAGCCTCCACATTAACATGCCTATTAATCGTTTATTACCATCAAACGACAATCAAAGCGGCTAGTGATGAATATCCCTGTAAGCTCTGCCAAGTATAGCCTATAATAAAGCTTATCCAGGCTAACCTGCTATGTAATACCACTGCAACTGCCCTTCCTGAAGACAAAGTGTACGGCTTTGTTTGTAGGCTGGAAGGTAGCTCCCATCATCCATCACTGTTCTTCAGTAGAAGGTGAGAAAAAGCCATGCCATCTCTCACTGTCACCGAGCGCCACTGACGTCTCGTCTGCCTCACAGAAACACTGTTCTCTAGTCTCCTGGAAGCAACGCCTATTGTTATCTTGAATTTATTTTCTTGAGAGATGACAAAGATCTGGTCATGATTCTTGTACCTGTATGAATCATTCAACAATGGTAAAAAACAGGAACTCCCCCTGGAGTATTTTAAGGCTAAATAACTCACTTTAGGGCACTGAGGTAGTAGAACAGTATTGTAACCTTTCTGATTACACGACTGCTGAGAATCTTGTTTTTTGGGGTATTTTATTACACAAAAATGCTTACATGCCTTTAAATCTTTCGAATTCTAGTTACTATTACAATTATTTTCCTTGTTGTTTGAACTGAATAAATTTACCTCATCTGCCTTGTTAGTTAAAAATCATTGTTAAAAATGATTTTAGTTAGTTGTGCATTATTTATCTAATAATATTATTTTTAGTGCTGTCCAACGATTAATTGTGATTAATTGCATCCAACATAAAAGTTTTGTTTAAGTAGTATATGTGTTCTGTGTATATTTATTATGGATGTACGTATAAATACACACACATACTGCATATGTGCATTCCTATATTTTATATTATATATACATTTCTTATAAATATATCCATGCATGTGTTTGTATTTATATATACAGTACATAATAACTTATGTTATTTGGTTGCAGTTAATCACGGTTCATTTCAAATCACAAATTATTTTATATTGTAGTAGCACTAAAATTGCTAAATTGTCCCAAACAGATGTCCCAATCACTTGTTAGTATGCAAATGTAGCCCCGCCCCAAACTCACACCATTGGTCAAGCCAGAAATTAGCATGTTGGATTTCTTAAACAAACAAGCGCACGTTACAGTATAAACAACACAGAACCTTAATTTATACAACTACGGTTCTCAACCTACAGTACGAATAGACACACCCCTTCACATTAGGCTGGGAAAGGAAAACATTATTTACATTTACACTTTTAAGCAATAAGACTTTAATAGTGGAAGTTTGTTTGCAAAGAAAAAAGCACTCGTCCTCATCCAATGAATTAATTTAACGCACATAGCTAACAACTAGGTGTGCATGTCTAAAGCTAATTTGCCAGCTGGTGCAACTCAATCTAATTTGTCTTCTCTACTGCCTCAATCAGCTTTGTCTCAAAATACACAACTCTATCAACAAACAAAAACACAACACAACTTGCACATGCCCTCTGGGGATGCAAGTAATGCCCTAGCTTGTGGACTGTGCAGTACCTCTGAAACATGATGGATTTCATGACTTCCCGAGTGGAGCAGAGGGGTTAAACAGCTTTCTCCTCAGTCACCAGGTGTTCGCGCAGGCCGGTCGGGCTGCACACACACAGCCAGACTGTCGAGGAAGAGTGATCGGCTAATTAGCCTGTCTGCATGTGGCCAATTGTTGCACACCTGACTGGCTTATGACGTACCTCACAGTGCTGGCCTTTGGCCAAAGCTGTGTGGGAATTGGTTTACTCTGTAACCTGTGTGTAGTGGTGTGTGATTTGTGCTGTGTGAATGTGTGTGTGTGTTAGTCGATCAGCAATATTTCTCTTGGTATGGCTTAAAGGGATAGTTCATCCAAAAATTTTAATTATCCTGTCTTCTACTAACTTTTAAAGCATCCTTAGGTGTATGTGACTTTCTTCTTTCATTTAAATTTAAAATTTTTCATTTAAATTTAATTTAAGCAGTAAACCTTTCTTTCATATCTATGAGGGGGAAAAAGGCACACGGTTTTGGAACAACATGAGACTGTGAGTATTATGAAATATTTTTACAATTTTAAGTAACTGTATTGCAGGGCACAAAGAAACAATCCTCACCTTGTGCACGCACTGAACTAAAAACGCTCTGCAGAATAAGAATCATTTTCACTACTGCTGGTAGTGGGTTTAAATGAACAAGACAGCTTGAATGCCATATGCGTCTGACCATGAACTCAACAAACAGATGAATTAATTATGGCAGGCACAGTGTGAACTGAACCGTTAACGACAAAACAGACAGATGAAACAGTGACTAACTTCTGTCACCGCTCGATGAACATTCCTCCATGGGAACTTTTGTGCGAAATAACAAGGATTTGTGGGACACTCTTTGTCTCATCAGTTTCAGATTGTCAAGACAACATGGTATAATCAAAAATCAATAATGCCAGAGGAAAACTATCCATTAGCATTCACATTCATCTCTATGGAAGATGTTCTGCGGCAGAACCCCTTTAAAGTGACAGTTCACACAAAAATGTTAAAACAATTTGCTGGAAGTTTACCTCAGGCAATCCAAGATGTAGATGTGTTTCTTCAACCCTAACCCCTTACATCACAATAATGCTGAATGATGGATTTTATTACAAACCTGCTGCTTTTCATCCCACAAAATGTTATTTGATGGACTGGAGTGGTGTGGATTATTGTGATTTTTAAATGTTTTTCCCCAGTTGTTTGGACTCTTATTCTGATGGCACCCAGTCACTGCAGACCACTCACTGGTGAGCAAGACATGAAATGCTACATTTCTCCAAATCTGTTCAGACGAAACAAAATTCATCTACATCTTCGATGGCCTGAAAATGAGTGCATTTTAACCAAATCTTCAATTCTGGATGAAATATTCCTTAAATATTCCATCTTTGCGCATAGGGTGCACTGGAATTTTTAGGACTATTATCTCAGTCATAAATGCCATGTGACTAATTATGGCAACACAAGAACATGCACCAAGCCCTAACTAGCTACTATCCTGAGATAGTAGTGAAACTGTGAAGTTTCACACTTTTAAGAGGCTCCAGAAATAACTGGGCAATGAAAAAACACCAATTGCAAAAAAATATTTTTGTTCTTTGGAAAAAAAATATATAAATTAGTGCCGGGACTTTAACACTTTAAATTTTAAATGTTAATTTTTTTTTACGCATTTTAATTGCACTTATTTTTGCACCGCGGAACGTCTCTCACTGGATGAGTTTCGGGCGGACCGATTATACTGGAACACCAACTAGCGTTTCTAATGTTCTGAGTGTACTTGAAAGTAGGGATGCACCGATCCAGATCGGACGATATGTTTGCGCGTTTTGTCAGTAAAGCCGGTCCTGTAATCAGCGGTAAATGCCATCAGGTGCATGATTTCACATTG
>JAUMHQ010000061.1:5684080-5698764 GCA_032361165.1 Enteromius paludinosus | reverse complement strand
TAGGTAGCACACAAATTCTGAATGCCTTTGACAGATCTCAAATGAGCCATTTTAATCTAGATTAAAAAAATGAATCTATGCCCACCCCTAATATACACACAATAGAACATATATATATATAACTATTTTTAATACATAAACATTAGACATTTTTCTTAAATATACAGTTTATGTGCAGGTGTGTGTGTGTGTGTGTAGCTATATATACATAAATATACAAAGTACACACATATATTATGTAAACAATAACTTTTATTTTGGATGTGGTTAATCGTTTTACAACAATGTTTATAATTTATCATATTAAATATTTAATGAAACAGTATACATACATGCGATATTACTATAATTCTACAAAAGTTACAAATAAATTCTACATTAAAAAAATATATAATACGAAATATATTATTCACTATAAACATGTATTATTAAACGTAAAAAATGTATAACATTAAATATATTTAAAAAAAACTCTCTTCAAGCTATTTTATTTTATTTTATAAATGTAAAAGTCGCTATTCTTGAACAATGCACTGCTGAATTATCCTTCTGGTTTGGCCTGCAAATCAATGTCATGACTGAAAAGCTCTACAGAAAAACAGTTTAACTACAAAACGCTGCAACACCTCCCAGGCACAGGATACCAGGATACGGCTCAGGAATGATGACCGGAAAGGCCAGGATCACTTATGCATCATTTCCATTTCAAACAAAATTGTACCTTCATTTCAGCAGCCGTGTTCAGTTCTGGTCGGTGCACAGGGATAAATAAGGAGAATCTCTAGCAGTGAGAAGAACAAAGGTTAGGTTGGTTTCAATCAAAGCCTAGCTTTTCATTTCTGAAATGAAAAGAACAAAGAACCGAAACAGTGGAGGGACACTGCAGCTCATTAGACCACAGCTTAATCAGTTCTCTAAAAAGCTTTGAAAGCGCAGCGGAGCATCTGGGCTGCCAATGCCCTTCCTTTTTCCTGCCCACATTGATTCATTATTTTCTCTTTTCAGGCAGCCCTCGGTACTCCAATCTTGTGCCAAGCCCAATCTCACGCACGCCGCCTCACAGTTCCTTCCGGGAGACCTTCAGCTTGCGGAAAAAAACCACCCCGAAAATCCACATACGTACAGTTTAAGGATCCTTAAAGCACAAAGAAGTGGATGGCGACCTCTCTGTTATGGTGTGGCCATGGAAACAGACTCGATCTCAGACTGTAGCTCATCTACAGTAGCTCTGTTTGCTTGAGAATGACTTTAATTCTATTTGGGAATAAACGATTGGTCTGTGAGCTAATTCAATTGATTAATAATTCAGAGGAGATTTAATTTAGTGTTTCCTCTGCTCAAATCTGACTTGCAGCTCATTACTGGGCAAACTGCACATGGGTGGAGGAGATAGGGAAAATGAAGGAAATGTCATTTGCATAATTACTGCTAATAAACACTTTGCACACTGCAGATGTGCGAAACGATTAGCACACACTATCACGTCTGCAAATCAAAGAAATACATGCCAATTGCCATATTTCCATCAGATGTGACATTCACCAATGCAAGTGCCTTTCCTCTTGTCTTCTTAAAAATTAGATGCACAAGGGTTGAGAAAAATTACCTATTTTCCTCTCTTTCATTTATGTCTATTTATCTAATAGTAATTTATCTATCTCTCTCTGAAATTACATCAATCAATCTGTGCCAAGCAAATATTAATAGATTATCTTGATCAACTTTACATTTATAGATTTCAATTACTTTTAATTCTACATCCTGTTCGCAAACTTGATTCTAATTTAGGAATTAAATGTTAATTTAAAGGATATACACCCTACCAGAGACACATATCTAATAGTTCAACTATTTAACATGGCACATTGCCTTAAAATTGTAAAAACAGAGCGAAACACTATATAGCTAATTGCAGAAATAATATGTCTGTATGGACCCATAAACACATTGAAAAACACACAGACTGAATCTAATTAGGCAAATATGTATCACGTTAGCTAAAAGCATTTTATTGCACAAAACTATTATTGCAGCAAATATATTTATATTCCTAAAAATAAATAAAATTAAAACAGAGACTTATGGATTATTCATGATAACAGGTACATTGGTCACAGCAGGGGATTTAAAATCCGTCGCTAACTGTCTTGAAATTTCTTGCTGAAATCTGTGGATCTGTTACACAGCTGGTGATTTGCAGCTGTGCTTTTAAAAGGATGAACGTAGAGATACAACTTTAGAGACCACACAGAACAAATATGTATCTTATACACTAACATCTATTTATATGTTAAAGGGTTAGCTCACCAAAATTTTAAAGTCTGTCATTAAATACTTATATCAGTGCATCCAAGTGCAATTTGAACTAAACCATTTAAATCCTTGAAAAGTTGCTCCATTCCATTCCCTTGAAAGCACTACTGCTAAATATATTAAATCTAGTTGACCTCACAAATCAGCTAATCAGTTGGTGGATGACTAGTCCACCTTCCACTTTACTCTGTGTGTGTAGAACAATAAAGCAGCTGTGTGCACTGGCTTGAATCAAACAGCCAGCTAGAACAAATCTAAAGTGGCCATTTATGTAGCTATGCATCAGTTCATGGCACTTCTCTTCTGCACAAATATCTGCTGCTTGTCGTCACCATGACCTTCTGTTGTCTCTGGCTGATAGTCACCCTGTTGCATCTCTAGAGAAACAATCGCTTTGATCAAGTTATTGCCTTCTGTGAGTACAGCTCAAGCCACCCACGCATTGCTGTTCTGCAGGGTGCTTGGTGGAAAGCACTGCAACGATGTTGCGAGTTTGCCTCGGTTTTTTTGTAATACCTCGGTATTGCATGTACGCCTGCTATCTGCTGGCTGCTGGTTGACTCGGGCACCTCTGCTGAAGTCCATCTCTTCCCACCCACACTTTTTTATTTTGCCTCTCCAGCACTTTTCAAACTTTTCCTCCAGCACGACGCATGCTCACCCCTCATCCATATGGAATCAACGCTCTCGGCTCTGCAGCTGTGAAAGCTAACAGTGATTTCAGCAAAGCTTCAGAGTCCTTCAGCTGAAATGAGATAGAGGATGAGGAAAGGAATATACAGTACGACAGGAAAGAAAAAAATCGATGCGTGAGGCATTGAACTGTCGGCATGGGAGGTTCAGCTGTGAGGGTTTTTATGGGTGAGCTGCTGGGCTGATTGGGTGATTTGGACTCTGAACCTCGTCGGATCGTGTGACACTGAAGACTGGAGTAATTCAGGCTGCTGAAAATTCAGCTTTGCCATCACAGGAATAAATTACACTGGAATTCCTGTTTTTTCTGCAATTTAATCAAATAACTTTTACTTATGCAGTAGTGTAGTGTATGCAGGCATGCATAGGGCTTGGTATCAAGGTCGATACCGACCGAATTGCCTTGATACAACCAAGTATCGAAAAATGTCTCGTCGTCGGTACCCAATTTCGATACCTAAAGGGGTTATTCTCATCAACGTCAGTGAGCCAATAAGACGGCAGCACGAACCAGTGTGTTTGACCAGAAGTGTGTAAAATAGCCTTATGTTATTTATATCATTTGCACGACTGCGAGTTCTATCTGCGCGTGATGCTTCCAGTGATATTAACGTCTTGCGTCTCACTAAATGAGGGCATAAATATTGCTACATGAATAACATCTCCAGAACTGCTCCGAGGGTTACTTCAAGAGCTTTTTCAGTGTTTTAAACTGTAATATAAAATCCCCTTTATTTTCCAACAGTAAAATGAAATTGTCATTAATCATTAAAACGCTATGATCATTATAGATTCTCTTGTTCATTTTTCTATGATGGTCCTTGTACCGTTTCTGGTGGTCCTCTCAATTCTGCATGCACTCATGCCATCTCTTCCACCCAACCTGCAGTGCCTCTTACATCACTCCTCACATTCTTCAGTTCAAGGCCTCTGGAAATCTCTCAAACCTTTTTTCTAACTTATTACTAAGGTAACTCACAGCGCTGGAAAGAGCAGGAAAGAAAGGGAGGTGATGGAATCGTGACTGTGTGTACTTCTGTGTTTGTTTTTTTTGTGCATTTCTGTGTGAGCGAGAGTATGACTATGCCGGAGAGCGAGGGGGAGAGAGAGCGAGCGAGAAAACGGGTGCACAGCTTGCATGCAGTGGTGCTGATGATCTGTATCGTACATTTGTAAAAATATCTCTAGTTTGTCTCTGTGATAGGGAGAGGAAATATAACAAGGGGACTTGATTTGAGGACTGTTGTAAACGTTGCTTCCTCTCATCTTTTCAAAAACGTACCATGACTGTGAAGTGCTGCTTTCTGTCACAGTGAGCATCCAGCATCATACAATGTAAACCACATCCAGTCCCAATGATTCTGAATAAAACATTCAAAAGCCTGGCCTGGTAAAACCTAGAAAAAGACTAACATTCGAGACACACTACCTTCTAAGCCATGATTCATAATAAACATTAACTGACACCTAAGTTCATTAGCACTACAAGCGATTCCTAATAAGCATCAAATTATTATTTCACTCTGTCATCAGACCATCTGCTCTTGCAAACAAGACACATGTGGGTCATTCTCGTTCTGCACAACCTTCTGAACTTGTGCATGTGTTGTCATTTAAGAACTTACGACAGATTTACACATTAACAAAATAGCAAAAAAAGAAAGAGAGGAAAAAAGCTTGAGTTTGCCATTGCTAAGTTGTTCATGTTTTGCTGGAAACCAGTGTTGTGAGCCAACTGAAGTAGTACTTTAAATCTATAATTATAGAAATAAACTGAACTTTGATGAAATTCCACTAAAAACGCAAAGCTGGTCAAAACAAACTTTATATATCAGCTTGGCAAAGCTTTAAAGCTATTGCTATTGGATTGATTCTAGATGAATGGATAAGGCCAATTTAATTCAGATTCACACATACTAAATTGTGACCAACTCTCTTGCAAACTTTCTGATTGAAGAACCAAAAAGGAAAAAGAAAAACCTGGGATATTTCCTGATTAATTTCTCTACATGTAATATAATTTTTGAAGTCATGTTCACTCCACGTTGACTTAATTGGAGTATTGAAAATGTACTGGAAATTTGAAATACCCAAAATCCAAGAGATTTCTATCTGAGGCCATCCTAGAAAATCACCCCCCAAACGGCAAAACCTCAGGCTCCATTTCACCTGATTGATGGAACCATTTTCCTCTGCAGGGGCGAAATAATGGCGTTAAAACAGGCATTCGAATCCAACAGCTGTTGAGCAAAGTGATCTCCTTTTTTACCGTTTACACAAAACAGCTCCCACACCTCTGAAATGTGGGCCAATTAATCGCATCTGAAACACAGCAGGGATTTTTCCTCTTTTAGATGGGTAACATTTACAAAGGGATCTCCTGAGAGCAAAAAACAGATACGTCAATAATGCCTAGCTGTCCTAGTCAATCGACAAACAAGAAGCGCTTTCTGCACACCACCAGCAACAGCTAATTGCAAACAACAAGGGCATATTTCTAATTATCGACAAAACTATGTACTTTTGACATGGAATTCTGAGTATGTTATGTAGCCACTACAAATTATGTCTGCAGAAATATGACATGCTGGAAAAATGAGGGCAAATGCACAAGGCCATCTACATTTGAAGCAGATTTAATGAGCATAGACGCTGACACCTTGATTACACCCCTGTGGTTCTGAATGATGATATTCTCTGGAAAGCCGTCTCTAACCAAACAAGCTGATAGACCTTGGAAGAGCACATCAATTCAAAGGCTTTACAAGAACAGCCGGAGCGTTTCTCTAAAGAGAAATCATCTTGAGGGTAGGGATCAATACAAATGATTGTAAAATCAGTGGGAATGAACGAATGTGTGATGTCATTTGCATTAAGGTTGGCATGAAATGCAAAACAGCCCTATTTAACTCGGTGCATCTAATACATCTTCCTGCAAACAGTTCATTAGTGCGTGTGTTTTATAATTTAAAAAATGCTTTAACCTTGTAACGCTTACTCAAAACTGAACCTTCTCCCTGATGACGTATGCAGGGCTACTCCAATCATTTGGACTGCTTATATGCAGCAGACTGAAAAGTGTTTGAAGGTTGGAGAGCAATGCCCACATTTCAAAAACCAATCAACCACCAATGCATAGAACTAAATACCGCCCTGCAGTAATCCACTACACTTGGATGAACATCACAAAACGGGACTTAACTTAAAGACACCATTTTTTCAAGAATGGCACAAAGTAATGTTTCCACTCAACATGTCTCTCTTGCATTGGATCAAAAACAGAAAAAAGGCCAAAGAACATGTAACATGTAACGTTTTATAAAAATCCTTCCTGGAGCCCAGTAATCTGACACCAACAACAAGGACAAAAAACAATTAGTTCCGTCTCATTTCTGCTGGCAAGGAATAGGAAGATTAGGATACTGGAGGATGAAGTGTGATATGTTGTATTAATCCATTCAATGTTCGCCTTAAGGGGGAAAGCCTGAAAGAGCGTTTTACGCAGGTATGATTTATTCAACAGAGGCGCGAGAGCATCTGCCAGGTGTTATGGAAAGACCGGTAATATCAAAGGAGAACATGCACATTAATATTTGTTTGCCTGCACACCAAAAAGCACGCCAGCGGGCGGAAAATGGCAGTCGGTACTCAAAGTGATGCAGAACCCAGCAGGTGACAGATAGAAAGCGTATGGAAACGATTCCGAAAGACACAACAAACTTCTCACGCATAGAAACTGTTTGACGAAACGTACACACAAACGCTTCTTTTACCAACTCTGATAATGATGCAGGCAGGGTCCTACCAAGTATGTGCCACGGTGAAGCGCCTCTGCTTGTGGATGTTGTTGTTGAGAAGCATCCGTCGGAGGAGACGAGGGGAGTTCCGTGGCGACAGCCGGGGTGATATTGAAGAAGGTGAGCGGCGGTGCCCTCGGGGTCGCTCCTGCTGCAGGAGGTTCTCCCTCAGGATCTTTACCAGGTCCTCGTTCAGCCCGACGTGCTTGGGCATGGGCGGCACTGCCAGCGTGTCCTGGTGGCCCACGGCCGCTTGCTGGGCCATCCTCACGCTTCGCCCGTCCTTTTCCCGCTGCTGGGGGCAAAACCAAAAAAAAATCGTCCACTAATCCAGCGGAAAACTCCCCAGGACGGGGGAGAGCAGGGGTGAGCGAACGAACCCGGAGCGGCTCTGCAAACCCAGTACGGGCTGCTCGTTGCACAAATGAATGACTGGAATTAATCGGCGAAAGAGCGGGCGAGCAGAAGAGTGCGTGCTCTTGTCAGGACGACTGCCGAGCTGTGATGGTGTGCTTGTGAGAGACGAGAGGGAGAGAGGGAGAGAGGAAGAGAGGGAGGGAGGGGGAGAGACAGAGCGAGCTGTCGATCTGCAGCGCTTCACTAACTGCTGACTGCAAGCCACCACTTCGCTAAAGAGCCATTCAAATTGTGTGTGTGTGTGTGTGTGTGTGTGTGTTTGTGTGTGTATACAGTATGGAGTAAGCGGCCACTGCTGCCAAAAAGCAACTTTTCTCTTTTTTCCCTCTCCGTATGTTTAAATCTGACTAATTTATGACAGGGATGCATGCGTGCGGCCCAAAGAAAACAGTGTGCGTATTTGCTTATCCTTTGATCACGGAGAAGCTGTTCTAAATTAGATTTTACGATGTAGACTTTATGCTGCCAAACATGTCACAAAAACAAAAGCCTCGCGAGGTAAGGAGACACAAAGAATAATGAATCCTGACAGGAGCTGGCTATAAATGTTGCTTATGATCATCACAGCATGCTTATTTGATTAGCTGCAGGAAAATCACTTTTATATCTCTATCATTAGAAAATAAAATGAAATGGAGACCTTTACTGAATGCACTAGTTCAGCCAAAAATAAAAATTCTGTTATCATTTATTTATCCTTGTGTCATCTCCAAACCTCTTTGACTTTCTTTCTTCTGTCGAAGATAAAAGTAGATATTTTGAGAAATGGCCTCAAATCTTTGGTTTCCAATGTTTCCAATGTTACCAAAGACCTTTTCTTTAGAAACAACATGAGGGGGGGCATCTATTTAAATTTCCTAAGACATTTCTCCAATGACTAAAATAGGGAATGGGTTTGAACCAAAGGCATGAACTGATGGAATGTAATATTACAAATATTTAATGCAATCAAAGTCACTTTGGGTAAAATGCCAAATGCATAAATGCACATTAAGTATAAAGTTCTTGTCTGGAGTTAGTTGTATGATCACTCTACTGTGTGTAAATGCTAAACTTCTAAATGTCTTATTTCTATGCTATGCATTTTCTCTGTTATGCCATTCATATTCATCACTACACTAACTAGACATATGACACAACATTGCTCGGGGTCCATTGCGCTTCTCTGTCTGTCCCTTTCACCTTGATTGACCTGAACTAGTAAAACTATCATAAGCTTCAACTGAGTTCTAGTCATTTAACAGGTGCTGTGACCCAAAGCAATTTAAAGTGCACTTCTAAAAGGGAGAATTCTCACTGTAGAAACCCGGGGCTTCTGTAAATGTTTTTGTGAAGGGCACAAGGGTAATTCAATGAGGGATTCAACCTCTTTCTGTTAGCAGCTAGATTTTTAACCAGAACAGCACACCACCCCCTGCTGACTGCAACAGACTGCTATTTGTTCACAAAAAAAAACCATAATATCCCCTAATAACCAATACCAACTCTATGTGGGGCATTAAGATAACCCTCAGGGCTATTTTAAGGAAGAGAAGCATTTAGCATGCTAACGTTTCATTATCTGTGAATACACTGTCAGCTTGCCAGCTGTTATCACAAAAATATGTGCTTTTAACACTTTTATTATTAAGAAATGTTTCTTGATCAGCAAATTTGCATAAAAGAACGATTTCTTTACGATCACATGACAATGAAGACTGGAGTAATGTAAATTTAGCTTTAAAATATATTTTTTAAATGTATTAAATAGTGGTGGACCATTATCGGTGTTAACACAGCTCTTATTGTGCGATAAAAAGAAAATATCACCGTTAATCTATTCACAAAGTTGGGTTGGGAGCTGGGTCTGAACTACGCAAGCTATGATGACTTTCACCTTGATATTTCAGCGCGGATGTATCCCTAGCCGAATTGCACTGTAGCCCTATTCGGACGGCACTAGTTTTCTAAACTACTGTACGTGTGAGCTTCGATTTCCATTTTCCCTGGACGCGTCCTGGCCAGGATTTCTGTAAGTATATCGTTTTGGCTCAGTTTGCGCGTAGGGCCTCATACCGATCGGTCCGCATGTGCGTATGACATCAGGATCATGTTCCATAAAACAAGTTTACCAAATAAGCTAGGCTTATGGCAGATAGTCTGACTTATTTTAATACAAATTAACTGGCATTGAGTCAGACTAACTGAAATAAGCCTGGCTTATACTCTAATCTTGGTTTATGGAACAGGCCCCAGTTACTTTAGTTCAACTATTATGTTTTTTATTTGTAGTAAACTCATGTTTAATTTTGATCATTAAAACATCTGTAACCGAGTGCAGAAATAAGCGTGAGTAATCTTACTGATACTGATATTACAATAGTCAGTCTTAACAGTTTACGTGTTCTGGCTCTTTATGTGTATTTATTATTTTTTTTTATATATCAAAATATATTAAACGTGCGTGCAGTAAGAGCATCTACGGCATATCGTGTTGGCTAAAACACACAAGAAAACGCGTTGTGTCACAGATATCACAGACATCGCATTCAGACTGTAGAATTATCACAGAGGTTGTGAGAGAAAAACACAGACATGGCAGATTCGGATGGGATTAAAATCACCAAGTACGTCTGTGAAACAATACAATCTTTAACGACCCCCTGTGAAACTAGTCCCGTCCGAATAGGGATTTACTTTTAGTCATTATTTAGGTAGCACACATATTCTGAATGCCTTTGGCAGAATTCAAATTGAAAAAATCTAGATTTTAAAATTGTATCTATGCCCACCCCTAGTATTAAAATACACAACATTTCTTTTAAATTGTAGTAGCATTTTACAACATAACTATTTTATTGTATTTTTGATCATGTAGCTTTATAATCACATGAATAAATAGCTGAATAAATAGCTAAATAATAAAAAGTTGTAATAATATTTCATAATAAACATTTCATGTTTTTACTGTTTTTTTGATCAAATAATGCAGTCTTTGTGAACAAGTCTTCTTTCAAAAATGTAAAAAAAAAAAAAAAAAAAAAACATCATTCAGATTCCAAAGTTTTGATATTTTTTGAAAGCACAAGATTACAAATGTTTAAAAAATACAAATTACATACACAGCATATATTTCACCTTCTAATCAGCTAATTTAAGCCAATACTAAAACGTTGCTCACAGATCTAACTCTACTGTGCACTAGATAAAATGTTAATTTATAAAATCCAACAAGAAATACTCAATATGTTACATCCAACCTCTTGTTTAAAATGAGTAAGCATGCAGTTTAGAACATTCCTCATGAATCCGTTCCTTGTTCTGTAAGCAAGACCTCAGAGAGCACTTCAAACTGCCCCCCTGAGCTGAAAATTGCACTTTACTTCCCTAAGAGTGGCTAACCACATCTGCACCGCAGGAGGAACACCTTAGCTGGAAGATCAGGGGAGAATTAACACAAAATCCAGAAAGACAGACAAAAATAGCTAAATGGAGAAGAAGATTGGTGATTGCGCAGGAAACCTGCAATTTGGTTGAAATGTGAGCAGTTAGTGAAAAGAGCCAAAGAGATCTGATGTACAAATGTTTCATGTTTGATGCTACAGTTGCTCATCCTTCTGGTTATGACAGTCCACCTTAAAATAATGCAGAATCAATATAAAAGCAATTAAAATACAGGGATTTTATACTGCAAAATCCTCCAAGAAATATAGAGTATGCGAAGGACTTAACAGATATATCCACATCTTAAGTAGTGCTTCTGTGAAAATACTGTTCCACACATTATTGGAAGTAATGTTAATATTTAATCAATTCTTTTTCCCATTAAAAATTATTAATGTGACTTCAGATCAGCAGAATTTGCAAAAGCTCTACTCTAATGTAATATTGTGATATCATGAAACAGCATCTGTCTCAGGGTGACCAGGTTATTAAAAGTATGTGCTTGCCTGTTGATGTTCTTATGTGCAGTGTATGATCCTGTCATATCCTTTTCACCTATATATATATACACACATACACAGTAGGACTGTGTCCTATGGTGTGACAGCAAAAATGTTCATGTTCATGTTACATGTTTACATCTATATGCATATATATATATGGAATTAAAATTTTATAGCAACAGTTTGGACAGTTTGGCATTTTTATTCTAAAATTACAATGTCTCTGTAATAGACAAAATAGAATAATGTTTTGTACATATTATATAATATAATATATAATTGTAATACTTAATACGTCTACAGTCAGTTCTTCAATAACTGTACCTATATGTACAAGTCATCTATATATATATATATTTTAATAAAAAATATATTTAATAGAATATATTATAAAAATAATAGACAAAAAGAAATGATTGATTCAGTCAGTTTGTAAAAACTTGACTGGTTTGTGAAAAGCAAATGCAGATCTAAATGCATACTCTTCACCAGACACCAATGACTTGTACATAGATGGACAAAAGTATTTTTAGAACAGAAAAAGGCACTTCCAAAACTGTGGCAACAAAGACGGAAACATAGTTCATGTATTGAAAAATTGTATTTCCATCTATGTTGCAACAGTTTTGGAAGTGTCTTCAATAACTGTACCTATATGTACAAGTCGTTACTGTCTGCATTTAACACAAACCTTTTTTAATACTTTAAACGTCTACTGTCACTTAGATTAATTCAGTGCATCACTGCAAAATAAAAGTATTAATATAAAAAAACGTACCGATCCTAAAAGTTTTGCTTTTATTTAATTGGAACGAATTTTAATATTGAATCTCTTGTTAAGAATTATTTATGTGACTTCAGATCAGTAGACTTAAATCTCCTAATATCATGAAACAGCATCTGTCTCAGGGTGACCATGTTATTAAAGTGTGTGCTTGTCTATGGATCTGCTCTCAAGATGTTGGTCCCTGGCCTCACCGAGTCGTGTCTGAAACTGCCTCTGGATTTCAGCTCATTATTTCAAGGACACAGGGCATAGACGTTCACAAGAGCTAGTCCTGGGCTATCAATCTCTCATCTAATATATAGTCCACAAACAAGGCACATAAATACTAATGCTCACAAAAAATACATCATATGATGAGATCTATCATATCTACTTGCTTTCACTGGGCTCCAAATCTTACAACACACTCATAACTTACAATATATCAACGAATATAGGGGATGTTATGATTTTAACTACTGATTTGATACCCCTCAGACTTTTTTGGACTGTCAGTATGCACTGTTTGGCATCAAGCCACCTAAATGTGTGCATGTTCTTTGGGTTGTGTCATAGTGACTGGTGGAGCACTGCATTGTGTGTTCGCTTCCCCTCCCCACTTCTCCCTGCATGACGTCTGTGTGTGTTTCTCCACTGTTACCCTTGGCAACATGGATGGAGAGAGACAAGTGTGTGTGTGTGGTAAGAATTGACTCAGAGCTTTAACAGAGGAATGAAAGGAGACTAATCCGCAGAATGCAGCTCCAAACCGAGTGCTGGTGATGTTCACATACATATGCACGCATGAATGCCTCATACAAACACTCTCTGGGTCATTCTCTCAGAACCCATACAGAGATATGAAAATTTTCTAGGTCTGCATCATATTTCACCCTAAAATCAAAAGGAAAATAAAATGCACTTGAAGAAAATGAAGCCTTATTTTTTATGGTGACATTCATTTCATTTAATTGAGCACACTTCCCCCTCAAATTCTCATTACCATAAGGCAAAAATCTAATTTTCATGACTGTGATGAATAATAAATAATTATCATTACAATTTTGTATGTAATAATAATAATAATAATAACAATAATAATAATAACAAGAAAGGGCAAGATTATTTATATAACACATTTTACAGACAATTCATACGGACAAGTCATAAAATAATCATAAAAGATAACTAAAAGTGCTTTAAAATAGAATTAAAAAATTAACAAAAAGGTACTGTTTTATAATAATAATACATACAAACACACACACATATATATATATATATATATTAGATTTTTATTCATAATAAATTCTGAAAAACAATCATTAATAATACAAATATTATTATTTCTTATTATAAATTTATATTTTATTTAGTTTTGATTTAATTAATATTTTTAATGCTAAAAATGATTGTGATTTAAATATTTTTCAGAATGACTTTGTTACACTAATGCGAATTAAATATACATGAATACAAAATAAATTGACATTTAAGCATCTCTGTTTCTCATCAGACAGTGTCTAATTAAAACACTATTAGGAATCATTTTTTTAATTACATAACCATAAGTAATACCGCCAGATACATTATGTAATGAGAATTTAGTAGGAAAACGTGCTTGCTACTCACAAAAAAAGAAAGAGGAAAAAAAGCCTCATTTTCTTATTTTCAGGGTGCAACCTGAACATGTTTTGTGATATTGGTGGTGCCCCAACCATGCCAAGTTAAATACGCAAAAGTCCATAGACAGTCACGTATATATTGAAGATCCATAAATGCAAAGCGTCTGTCTTTTTGTGTGCAGAGTTGATGAGGCTGCACAACCTCTGTAGCCATTTAGCAGTTCATTCGCACTGACTGACTAACTGCCTTCCCTTCCAGCTGATAAGGGACAACTCTGTGCCAGAGCACTTTGTGTGAATCATAGCTGTGGCACCCTTCAAACACAGCCGTATAAAAAGACCCTTTTTAAAGTCTAACGTGCTGAGAGGATGGTGGTATAAAAGGATGTCCTCAAACAAGTTCAATCAAAAGTGAAGAAGTGACACATCTCTTCACACACTTTGTGATTTTATCATTATTGCAAAGGTTGTCATACCCTTGTGCTGTCAGCACTTCAAAAATCAAGGTATAAAAAAACATGAACTAAAATTAGACTGCATTGTTGTGTGCTGGCAAGCTTTCAGTGGAATAATGGAGCAAATTTAGAATCTAAAACAAACTATAACTTGCCCACTTATTTTAGAAACAGCGAGAACAAAGTCCACATCTGTACATGGACTAAAATAAAATGACAGGAACTGTCTAGATGATGGAATAGTTCCTTCACAAATTCAGCTTCACACATGTGATTACATATAACTGTATGTGTTCAACAAAAAAAACACAATTATCAAGAAGCATTAAAAGGCTTGACTTATACTGGATGGGCATGAACATTTATTACAGTAAAACGCCTCCCTCTACTGGACGACTGGGGTCAAAACATTTTATCTTTCCTTATTAGGTTTTTCTTTAGTGTAGCAACCCTAAAATATGTACATGCTTACCCAAACAAAAATTCCAGCACCAACATTAAAATACATTAACTTAAGATCTAGCTACAATGAAGACACATAAGACTCACCTAGAAAACTATATTAGTCTGTAATATTTAAAAACATACAGGTCCTTCTCAAACAATTAGCATATTGTGATAAAGTTCATTATTTTCTGTAATGTACTGATAAACATTAAACTTTCATATATTTTAGATTCATTACACACAAC